>OX104133.1:22578943-23178943 GCA_944470555.2 Heterobilharzia americana | reverse complement strand
GTATTGATTAAAAAACGTTCGCATGTTCTTACTTGTCTCTTTTAGATTTCTTTTTCGTCCCTCTTGGTTATCTTATAGTTTAAGCCGTCTTATTCTCTTATTCCAATAAACCTTTAAAATCGTGTGAAATTTCTGAATTGTTATTCTTATTGTTATTATTACTTTCATTATCCTTATGCTACCTCAACCATTGACAATTTTATGAAATATCTGGTGAAATGATGAAGATTACTTGTAGCTCAGTTGGTTACGTTACCTTCTATGAGCTCAAGTAAATTAATGTCATTTACCTTACCAATTACTCGTGTAACAAAATACAGCCTTCAAATTTAATAATGATTCTGGTTCAATTTGTTGTACACATTTATTTCGTCTCATCATTAATCATTCGACACTTAGCATGCAATCGACATGCTTATGCAAGTCACTACATCCTCCATAAACTTAAGTCAATCTGACTGTTAATCTATATCCCTTTCGTCACCGATTCAGCCATGAGTTGTTTTCAGAGATTTGGTTAAAATGATGAATATTTAATCTGTTTAACAAATTACATGGTCTGCATCAACATTTCTTACAGATAAAAAGTTTATCAACTCTCCAACACTACTAGCAACAAAAACTTCCTAGAAAACCATCCAGATAAAATCACTAAACACAATCTCTACCTCAAAAGCATTACGAACTAAGGAAATCTGCATGATTTGTGAGGGAAACCATGGTTACAACACACTTGCACAGTTCAGAACACCTCTTTTTTTGTTGGAGATATCAACGTAAACTATGCAACTTATCAGTGACTTGCAAGTTGTTCATCCCGTCTATTCAAAGTATGCTGGTTCATCACAGTCAGATAGTCAGGTTGAGCTTATTTGAGCAATTTATCTCCCTTATAAGCCAAATAATTCTGGGTACACCGTTGATACACTCAGCAGTCAAATGAACGAAACACCCTTCCGATGTTTATATAACTTATTATCTGATTAGTGGAATATGCAGATGAGCATGAGAGTTTTATATCTGCTCATATTGTCCATCCATCCATCCAAATCAACATATGACCAGGCATTACTGAATAACGGTCCAACTTGCCACACCTCATATCACTACATCAAACAGAAAAACAGTGAAGTGGAAGATGAAGAAAAGAAAATTTAGTCAGAAGAAATATAAAGTACGAAAAGAGAGAAAGGAAGAGAAAAAATGGTGAGGTTCGGTATAGGGTTATGGTGAAGATAATATGTCTGAGGATACTCCTGTACCACTGACATAGGTTCTGAGCCATGTTATCACCTAGAGTCAGTCTCCGACCGCTGATTTCTCTTGTCCCGCAGACCCCAACTCCCTAGTCTCCATCGCTCTACATGGCTCACACCAACAGTTAATGACTTCATACATTGATGTCGTGTTTTAGTGTGGCCGCCTCGAGCCTTTTGCCAGCCTGAACCTACTTTGAACAACAAATATATATAGATATATTTATGAAGTGGGAAGATTTAAGCATTTTGAACCGTTATGGAAATTAGCATCATCAACCTAAGACAATGAAAATTAATTATTCATAGGAGATTAAGAATTTCATTGGCCAGCGAACGCAAATATTGTTTAATCAACCAACCGATAAACTAATGAGGTTGCAAATTTTTAAGTAGAACTCTATTGATTTGCCTACCGTTGTCCATTCTCACAGTTGTCAGGTATTTACTGAAAACGTCTTTAAAAGCTGATGTTATGGCTTATAATGTCCTGTTATTGATTAGATCAAATCGATCGGCCATTACTGACACATGGGCTCTCGTAATGATGGTCGGTGGCTAATAGCGGAATTTTGGACTGGCGTTCCATTGTGTTTGTAACTCGCCAGCTGGATGAACCCGCCTGCCAGTAAATGAAACTCAGGACCAGAATCTTTAGCTTAAAACAGAACACTATTCATTTGACTACTGAGTTACAATAACCAATCATTGGTTGGCGAGAGTAGTTTTGGTGACAAGGTCCATATTTACACGTTAATTATCATAGTGAACCCAGCTGATCATCCCTCATTAGCATATTGGTTACAATACGGACACCGGGTTAATTATGATATTTCAATAGAGAAGGACCTTATGATTTCATTCAATTTTGAGGTTTGTGTGGATTTATTAATTGATTATACGCTGGAGAAACATTAAAATTCTAGGAGAATGAACAGCTATTTCGTCTCATTATGGGACTCCTCGACAGTGAACACCTATGACCTAGCTGCACCAGAGGTCGAATCCAAAAGCTTCAGGTCCCACAGATAGTAAGTTATCATTGAGAAATCGGGTTGGAATCCAGTGGTCCATATTTCCTACTCCTATCGCTTCGCGTTTTCATCATCTTTAACCAATTTCAACTAGTCACCTTCGAGTGTTTCACACTTAATCAGTAAATTATGATACATTGATATAAAAGTCTACACCAGAGGGAATTATTTTCGGCTTTTACTGCCATATGGACCAGTCAAAAAATTCATAAATTCTTTGTATGAAAAAGAAAAAAGTAGTCAGGTACTTTAATATATAGTGTACAACTAAAACACCTAACAAAGTCGAGGGAAGGGAAACTTTAAACACTTGGAAAACTACCAACAAACTAGGCTTCTAGACATGATGTGGGGAGCAGTAAGACAAAGTAGTTTAATCATGAAACTTGAGACGAATGACCTGCAGATATTCTACAACTCACCTTCTCTACGTGTTTTGTTGACCTAAATGACTATAGCAAGAGACGTTTTGTCAAAAATGTCACACTTGCATTAATCCAGAACAACAATTTAAGAACAATAACATGTCAACAAATACAATTGGACAATACGAGTAGATATAAAACTCTCATGCTCATCTGCATATTCCACTAATCAGATAATAAGTTATATAAACATCGGAAGGGTGTTTCGTTCATTTGACTGCTGAGTGTATCAACGGTGTACCCAGAATTATTTGGCTTATAAGGGAGATAAATTGCTCAAATAAGCTCAACCTGACTATCTGACTGTGATGAACCAGCATACTTTGAATAGACGGGATGAACAACTTGCAAGTCACTGATAAGTTGCATAGTTTACGTTGATATCTCCAACAAAAAAAGAGGTGTTCTGAACTGTGCAAGTGTGTTGTAACCATGGTTTCCCTCACAAATCATGCAGATTTCCTTAGTTCGTAATGCTTTTGAGGTAGAGATTGTGTTTAGTGATTTTATCTGGATGGTTTTCTAGGAAGTTTTTGTTGCTAGTAGTGTTGGAGAGTTGATAAACTTTTTATCTGTAAGAAATGTTGATGCAGACCATGTAATTTGTTAAACAGACTGAAAATTTGTCATCCTCTTTATAAGAATGTTGTTTTTCATCGAATTCTCTTCAGGAATTGGAAAACGAAGGTTATAATGGAAATCGAAATACGCTTTAGCCAGTTAGAGGGACGTTTCACGCTTGGTTCGCATCTGCACAGAACACTCAACGATCACCATAAAATGTTCGCTTGAAATAGAAGAGTGGGTTGAGATTTCATGATTATATGCATTCTATTATTGAAAATGCTGTCTGAAGAACATTCGCTGTGTTTTGTGTAATCTTATAACAATGTTTCTTGTTGTCGTATCACAATAAATCTTCAAGAGTTTCTGTGATTTCAGCTGAGAAAATCAGTGCAGTGACATAGGGAATTAGGGAATTAAAGCCTGTTACATTAGTCGCTTCGTTCTGACCCCCCCATTTTTTCCTCCTTGCAACAGTATGACCCAAATCTATATGATAGTCAAGAAATGTTCTTTAATACAGTCTATTTTGAAATATCATTGGTTTTTTTTCAGTGGCTCAGCATTGTTCTCTTCAAAAATGTTTTCTTTTGAAAAATAAAATGAAGGAACGGTTAACTCAGTCCTCATTGGCCAGTTCAAGGTGAATTCATGAGTAATTCAAGGAAGTTGTGCCGTACTCTATTCCTTAAAGTTAATGTATTATTACAGTGATTTACTTAATATTCACTGTGAAATTTTAAAGCAGCTTCATTAAGTACACTGAATTAGAAGAAACGTCATTAAAATATATTGTTAATATTCTCACATGTTGAAGTGTTGTGGCTGCTTAACGGCAGTCCCTGATTCACAGCTCACCACTTAGGTCAGATCAGCAATTACCAAGTATTATACAGTCAATTTAGATACAATGGTATTCGATATTTGACAGTAGTACTGAATACAATGAATTCGGCTACCAATGGAAAAGGGGAACTTTGAAGTAGCAAATTTAATTCTGTAGTCCACAATGAGCATGTTTCAGTGTTTTGCTATCAAGTAATGTGTTAAGGAGTACAACCTTCAGTGACATATTAACTGCCAGTTATCAGTCTACACTGAATATGATGTCTGCGATAACACTGAAAGTTATCCGCAAAATAATATAAGATAACAGAGCACTTTATGTGTGTTAGCAGAGTGAGCTTCATTCAAGAAAAATGTCCATCCTTTTGATGAGTATGAGAAAGTAAGAGTAACAGTTCTATAGCATTTTGATGTTGCCATGACTACATTTATTACCGTAGATTGTATTGAATTATGTTGCTTTACTTAGCCTAGTAGTTACAAAAAACGTCTTCGCTCATAAGAATATAGGTTAGTGATCAAGTATACTGTTTGTTAATGATAGATAATTCAGTCGGTCCATATCAACATGAGACTTATCATCACTGTTTAGTAGTTCAAGTTGCCATGCCTCATATAAGCATATCAGCATACGAGGCATCGAATAGAAGCGTGAAGAAATCAAGGGGGGATTGTGTGGTCAGAAGTTGTAGGAGGTCACAAGAGGAGAATAAGAGGCGGTTAAATAAAACGTGAAGTAATACATAACGTTTAGGATGAAGTTAATATATAGATGCATCTTCTTTGCTGAGAATGATCATGAAACATATCACCTAGAGTGTCCAGTTACCAATTTTGGTGTACACTCATGACCTTATAACGAATAGGAACAAAGACCATTAGGGCCTTGTAGTGGCCGCGTTACTTACTATTCAGCCACTTTTTATTGAGGTCAGAGTCAGTACAGTGAACAATGAAGAAAGATAAGGACTTTCTTTTGTCGTAAAATTTCATTTCATGATCTCTTTTTTTGGAAGTTTAACCTGTTATTACAAGGTAGCATTCATCACCGCTGGATGTCAGTTGGACAAGCATTGAAAATATTGAAGCACTGGACAGCTTTCTCATCCTAGAAGGCGACTTCTAAGGAATATGCATTGATAACCCTCTCAGAGACGGGAACAACTGCCCACATTTTCACAAACCATTGGATTCCAGACAAGAGGCTAAATGACAGCATGGTCACCACGAGACGTAATGATCATGGGTCCAAACCCTGGCGAGGTAGTGTGAGTGCACTGCTGAGAAGTCCTATCGAAGGATGTAACAGCTGTTCACAGTTCCCACATCCTTAATGCTTCTTCAAGTAATGTCCGGCTGTGATAAATACCACCTGAAAATCAACTAATTGCATCCTTATACAAATTTTTAAAGATTTTTTTCAGAACTCAATCAACCTGTGAAATAGAATCAGTTTTAATATAGAACAATTATGACGACTAAAGTTGAAATAAAAACTTGGGTCGTCGGGTAACATTGAAGCCCAGCTACTACTTATGGCTAAGGTACATGATCCAACTTTTCACTAGCAACACGTAATGAATTTACTGCATGAAACCAGTTATCTTATCTATCTATCTTATGGTCTTATAATTTGACAAAATTAACAATACATAAAATAATTTGTCCTAAATTGATGTAGAATATTGAAAATTATGTGAAACTATTCATACTACTCACTTGATTATCACTGAGTTGAATTTACGTTTATATGTCCACATGTTATTAAGTCATTTTAAAAGGTTTAACACTGGTCCTTATTTCAGAAAGCCAAGATGTATAAATGTCGTACATATATATATATATATATATATATATATATATATATATATATATGTTATATTTTACTTGGTTAGTCGATCAATTTGGGAATCTATGACTAATCATAATAGCCTTGGTAATTATCAAGTAATTTTGATAATATTGTCATCAACCTTACTATAAGTTTAGCGTTATTTTAAACAAATTTGGTGATTGTCTATCACATGTCATACGTTAAATGGCGTGTTGTCTGATTAAATTATAAATATGCGTCTACAATGCAAAAAGACATACACACACACACATACAGACAGACATACAGAGACATATCCATATCTGGAACTCAAATTTTGCATAATTTTATACAGTCCTGTTCCTGACAACATTCACACAACACTTACAATGTGCATAATTGGATCAGAATGACAACATAATTTTTAATTATATATATATGATGGTCATAGATATACCGACCAGTAGAAATTAAGTTAACCGGTTACTTGGATCAAAGATACACAATGTATCCTTTATTATTAGTGTTATTGCTTGTATGACACCGTCGTTGATTGGACCGAGGTTGGTCGGTTTCTATTGGTATATGGGCTCCTGTGCGGATGCCTCAATATTGCCTGTTTTTTTTAATTATGTATAGTAATAATGGGCAGTGGCTAGCAGTGGAATCCAGGATGCGTATTTTGTCGTATTTGGGACTCGTCAGCTGGATGTACCTGCCTCCCAGTGAGTGTTGTTCCCACCGGGACTCGGACTCGAGAGCAATCATTTCAAACGCCAGAGCATTATCAGCCCTTTGAAAGACAAATATTTTTTATAACCACCGAGTAAATAACTTGTCACGGCATACAAGAAAGGTCCTGGATATTGACTGGAAACAGTGTGTACGCAAATAATGTTTATTCATTGTTTCAGGTACTGTCAATGAGAGTCATAAGTTTGTACTATTCTTATTTTCTGCATATTCAGCTTCATTTGATGTGTAAAAGTGTTTGACTAAGGATGTCACCACAATCAGTGGTAGTTAAACGAAGAGTCATATGCAAGGGAAGCAGGTCAGTCGATGAGGTTGTGAACCCTGGCCAACTGAATTTGCTTGGATGTGTTGTGGATAACAGAACGCTGCCTCCTTCAATGTGTAATGTTACCCGAAATAGGATTGGGTTGGAAGAAAGTTCATGGTGGTCAAACCAAGATATGATGCCTGTTTATGAAGTATCCGACTGTTGGTATGAACCATTTAGAGAGGTTTAGACTGTTTGGTTGCAGTCTTGGAGATAACAGAAATCAGTGATTGAAGAACCTCAATGATATAGCTGGAAATCAGTCATATTAGTGCAGACGTTTTCATTCTTTCACGGATTCTAAAGCTTATACACTTTCAATAACCTTCTTTCTGAATTTCTTTCTTCACCTATAAACTTTTGCCTGTCTAATATGACTCTTTTACTAACTGCTTGTTCTTCCCATGCTATTGTGAAGTGTGGTAACTCAGACACTTGTGTTCTAGGTTTCAAGCTGGTTTTTTCTATACCACTGCACATACAGCCTGAGTTACGTTTGTTATTTGATGTGACAAGAAAATACTGGGTGCGTTGATCACTTAACCTACCTGGGAAGTTGTATCAGCTCTAGTAGATTAATGACTAATGAAATCTTGATTTATCCTCATTGAATTAGGCAACTTATGGTACAGGCAAAATGTCCGCTACCTTCTATAGACCCAGTTTACTGCTCAACAGTTCGCTCTGTCGTTTTGCTATGTTACCGTAAAATATGGAAAATAAAGGTGGAGAATGTGAGAAGGTTATAATTATTTGAACATTTTATCTTGGCAGTATCATCACCAGTCATGAAATCACCGTCAGATGAATGTAAAGATTAAACACAAAATCTCAAGTAAATGATATGTATCAGTTGAGGAGATTGTAAATGTTGACTGAGAATTGTGACTAGGGGATGTACTTCACATCTCCAGCGATTTTTGAGTTCAAAACATGTCAGCCGATTCATGCCTCGGTTGTGATAAAGATATTGATAATCTAGATAAAATGTAACGTTAGTTCTCGAAATCTCTAGCTATTTGTCTAAGCCATATAGAGATACAAGTTTTCAGGTTGGGGATTAGAAAGCAAGCCGAAATAATAGTCGATATCTTTAGATAGAAGAGACTATGACTCTTTCCAGGTATCATTTATCCTCTCCATAGTCATGCAACAGGTTGTTAACATGAAGAAGCTTTACGAGGCATAGTTAAGTGGTGTATGATTTGTTTTACTGCCGTATGAAAATTGGAGTTGGTATGCTCACTGAAGATTACTGGTCGAGGCTAGTTACGTTACGATAATGCGTCTGCCGTGGACCAACTGGATAAGAAAAATGAAAATTCTCCGATAGATCTTTTAAGCAAGCCGTTCCCTAGTTCTCTAAGGAAAAAAAGTCAGCTAAAATGGGATCCATTAGCTAGCCATTTTTACTCCATCCACTTGTCTGTATAGTTTACATCAAGCATACGGATACTGGTCAACAATATTCGCTAGCCAGGTCAAGACGATTAGTTTAGATTTGGTTTGCATAGGAATGCATGGTAAAATTTCTCACTAAGCATTGAAAATTTTTTAAACACCTGTTTCGATGCTGGATGTAATTGGCTGACTCAAGTAGGTAGCCGGGATTGGAGTAGTTTGAAAACTTATGGTGTCTGAGTTGAACTGATCTAGTTACGTTGTTGATGAGTTCAGCCCCTAAGAAGCAATTGACTGTCCAGTGTTCAAATCACCTTGAGCTAGCTGACAAGCACTACTGATCATTGTGAATTATCTGGAACTATTCATGTCAGCCAGGATTTGAACTTATTTTATGCAAACTTTACATCGATGTCATCGACGATAAATGAATCATTACAGGGAAACTGACTGTTCCAAAACATTTAAAACACTGTTTACAGTGTCATTTCAGTTAGTGCTAGAAAGGCTTACAGTAAGATAAATGAAATGAGGACAATTCTCTAGATATCAGTTAGATTTCAATAGACTACCTTACTGATATTACCTTTTATTTCAATATACAGTAGTAGTGTTGATTTCTTTGCAAGAATAAATCATCTACATCAGATACTTACATCAAACAATCAATCAATAATGATATAACATTATCATAATTTCCAGAAAGGAACATCTTCAATAGTAATGGTGATGCAACTCTTTGGAAAATCGATGGCATTGCCATATATAATCCAATTATAATTTTTGTAAACCATTTCGGGAGAATTTGACGGATTTGCATTGTGACACCAGGCTGCATGTTATTATATTATTTACAAATGTTTCTCTGTTATTGAAAATTATTCTTGTTTCGGTTTCATTTAGAGATTATAAATACACTAATTCTTGCAGAAACAATAATTTATAGATATCAATTAAATGTGGAGGGGGGGGGGAGGGGAAAGAAATTGTAACAAAGTTTTCTGATCACGGTTTAGTAGGTCAAAAAAAATACTAACGGATAGTTATAATTCTGAGAAAGACATTGGATGTCTGAGTGAGTCAATTGAATTCCGGTTCCTGATAGGTAGAACAATAGACAGACAGATATGTTTAATGAGCATGGAAAAAAAGTATTTTCACTAACAGGCAGTAAGTAAATTGAGGCGTAAAGTTACATAATCACTGAGTGAAAATTTTATTTGATTCAATATACTTCAAAATGTTTCCATATAACGAAATTGATGTAGCTTAATTCTCTCCCTCTCTCTCTTTCTTTCTGGTTCATCTTTATCTCACTTCAACTAATGAAACTTGGTTCTGAGTAAATAAACACCAGTTTAATTTCATTTTACACTTATCTTGCATCAAACTGAAAATCAATGTCTTAATCGATGAATACTGTAATAATTTTCTCATTTGAGATTGTTACATGTGCATATGAGTAATTACCTTGACAAAAATGTAAATATTGAGAGTATAATTTACTGTACAAAGAAGTGGAACAGAGCATTTCCACTACATCGACATTTTTTCCTTTTCTGTTAGATTGAAATTATACAAGTTAGAGAATGAATCAGAATTCCTTCCTAATACGGTTATGGAGGTTTCTTTCCACATCTCTTTCAAAGACTTCCAGTGTCCTTCCACAACTGATCCTTTAGGTATGCTGCTCAATGTCTCCAATATTGTCTTGATGGCTGACGTGAAGATGCACTTTGTAGTTTCGTGCTTCAGCTCAGTTTCTAGGTGTTCAACTTGAACTGTGGTCTATCACCAGCTTCCCTGAAGACTTTCAACTTGATTTGGAGGGTCCCTTGCACTACATAGTGACTGGTCTCAACATACATCTGCTCCCCTCCTTGATCTGGTGTCAAGTAGGCTCCCTGTGTCTCCACTTTCTTCACATTGAGATGAAGTCGACCTGATTTTTATTGTGTCCATCTGGTGAACTGGAATCCATGTCGCCTTGTGGATATCCTTGTGCTTGATTGAACACACTACCTGACTCCAATCACCAAATCGTTGAATGCACAGAATTCTGCAAACAATTCTCCATCCTCGTTCATCACTTCACTCAGTGCTTCTCCACCCACGGTTAGTTCTCTTCCTATGTTGACTGCTCCCAGTTCGGCAATCATGTCGCCCATTAGAATTTTTATGTCACCAACTGAGATGTGGTCTTGTGCAGTGTTGACTGAAAATGTCTGAAGAATCCCTCCTCCTTCTCTTGGTCCGTGTCTGCATCATTTGTAGGTGCGTGGCGTAGCATTGTACGATTGTGACTTCCCTTCCTTTTGACTTGAATCTTGCTGTCATGATGCTGCTAGAGGAGATTGGTTCCCACTGTATGAGAACCTTCAATGCTCTTGTGGACATCGTGATAGCCACTCCAAGGCTCAGTGTGCTCGTGGTTGTCGTCTGGGTGACAATATCGGAGTAGATTATTGATTCTCCAGTTGACAGTTTGCAGAGTCCACTCCCATTTCACCAGCTTTCGCAGATTCCTAGCACCTCTGTGCCATACCTTCTCATCCCTTTCGCAATCTGCACAGCCTTACTGGCTTCAAACATGGTGCGGACACTCCATGTCCCCAATCTTACTTTCGCTTTCATCGAGAGAGAGAAGACACATCGGCCAATTGGCTTCTCGAAGGCTTTCACCAAGTGGCGTCATTTCGCCTCTCCGATTCCAAGGAGGAATAATTTTGTTTTTATTTTTTATATTTTGTTTGTGCTTTGAAGTTTGTTTGGCGGTTAGATTTGTTTTACTGTGTAGGGTTGCTAGTGGTGTGCCCAACCTTCCCTCTTTGTGTGGGCTTAGGACTGGCTAGTAACTAGTGAACTAGTTGACCATGCGGGGTTAGCATTATGGAGTAGGGATGGAAAGTTGTCTGACGTAAAAATAGTGTAACATTTCAACACTATCCTGATTGAATTGAGTATTTCAGTGATAAAAAAATTCCCATTTAGACATTTAATAAAACAAACAATGTGAGCGAAGAAATATTTCTTTTCAATTAGTTCCTCATCAATGGCTCTACACTAAAGGGGGAAACCAGATTGATACGAAGCTCAATACTCTCTCATCTGAATGACACCGGCCACCGAGTTAACATTCATAATGCCTTTAAAGTTATTTATCACATTCCTTCTCACCTCACCCATCCTCTACGAGTTCGTCTTTTACATACAGCAGAAGCCATAGGAATCCACCTGCACAAGCCAAGTCTGTGTGTTCAGAAGAGATTCGTACAGCCTCTTTCTTTGCCTTGGCCATCTGTATAGCTCATTTATTACAACAAGACTCTTCATTCCATCCACTACACAATTCACTATAACTAATATTTTAATAGCTGCATTATTCCTATTATTATTATTATTATTATCATTATTATTACAGACTTAACCATCTTTCTCTCCCCCTACTGTCTCTAATTACCGTCAACAACTTACCATTTTACGTAACAGTTCATTTTTGCGCTTTAGTTATCATTATACTAAATATCAATTATGTAAGAACCTGTTCACAAAATCTTTCTACGATAATTAATCTCTGCTTTAGTTAACTGTCTTAATTACCTGATCAATTATCACCTTCTTGATACTTTGAGATTGATAACCTTTCATTGAATAACTCTCATCACTAGATTGGTATGTAATTTCACGTTTGAAAATGCTACATATATTAGTGTAGAGCCATTGATGAGGAACTAATTGAAAAGGATTATTTCTTCGCTCACATTCTTTGTTTTACTAAATGAATTGAATATGTTCAATTTTGAAATGGTAAATATTTTTTATGATTACTGAACTAATAGACTACTAGTAGATACAGCACATTACATGGATACTGGTAGAGCTTTTAATGTCGTACACCATGTTCCACAAAATAATACCAAGTGAAGGTCACCAACGTCAGTTCAAGGTTGCAGGAGTCCCAAATAACGTGCGTCCTTGGTTCTTTTGCTATTCACCAAGATCAAACCTGAAGTTTGCACTCAAGAGGAAAATGTTACCCCGTTATTCCTCCAAAATATACTAGTGAGGAACTTTAGCAGTCAGAAATCCCTCACGCTGATCTGCAGGTTTTGCCAGGCAAACTAGCCGTCTCAGCACCGCACAGCCGTTTCACTTGCTTAGGACCGACCTCATCAGCCATGTGTCTGGATAAATTTTTCATCGCTGAGTGGTTTCTCACCTCTCCAACTGCGGTGCCAACAGGGTTTCTGGTGGAGATCACCAGCCAGCCAGTGTGACAAGGAATGGCCTTTGAAACGAAAGTGTCACGAACAACCTGAGTAGTCAGAAACCACTTATGTTGATCTGTACATTTCATCAACCAGATCAAAGCAAGAAAGCGTTATTACCCCTTCGTCCTTCAACAAACAAAAGGCCAGACTCAACTTCTTTATTTATTGCATTTTCTTTCACTATCTGTCAAACTCTTCATCTTAATACTACTCACAGTCCCTAACTCACATTCCATTTCAGAAATTCCTTTTCCTAAAACTCGGCCTGATTTTACGCTTAGTAATCCCATTTTATTACTCTGGAACCTGATGTGAAAACTGATTGAAAAGGATATGCTATTGCTTGTAGTTTCCTGTCACCAGTGTAAAAACCTAACCCGTCGCACGAGGAATGGCTATCATGACTCAGCGACTTGATGGATACGGCTATCGAATTTGAAGGTCCTAGGTCTGAGTCTTGTGGGAACACTATCACTCATTAGGAGGCAGGTACCTCCAGCTGGGGAGTCACAAATATAAGAAAATGCGGCAATATCGAATCATATGCACAGGAGCCCATATGTCAATGGAGACCGGTCAGTTTGGTCAAATCAGTGACACATCAACTGCCTAATGTTTACGATTCTCAAGTTTTAACTGGTTTCAACTACCTGGTGAATATCCTTACTCTTCGATTATCGTAGCAATGTGAGTCTAAAAAAATTGATTACCGATTTTGACTATGTGAATATTGTATACGAAATATGCAAATGCTTAGCTGTACATACTGTGGAAGGAACTGAGTTCTACCTGATGTAAATTGAACAGGCCGTCTATCATTTTTTAGATTGTATGCATTATTCACTTATTTTGAGAAATAAATACTTAAAATGTATTGCTGAACAACTTCACTACTTGGAACGCACGCTGGTTTGTATATTTCATTGGTTAGATCAGAGTGATCTGAACATCATTTATTTGCGGCCGGGCTCATCAGTGATGCGTCTAGGAAACGTTAGCCCAGACAGGAACTGAATACTTCAGATCAACTGAATCTAGCTAGTTGATGGTTTGTGAATAGTTTACAAATATGGCAGGTTAGGTTGACATTTCTCACAATTGAGTGGTTTTGCAGTCGCTCAGGAGCAACATTAACAAGCTTTCACTTAGGAACCATCCGTCATCCGGGATCACAAGATATGATCTCTGATTACTCTAATGCGGCTGGTGAAATATACAGATCAGCGTTTCCGACTACCCAGGTTATTCAAATAGTATACGTCAATACTTCGTGATACTTTTGCATCAGATATCATTCCTTCTCAGTATGGTCGACGGGTGATTTGCAGCAGAAACCCTGTTGACACCACAGTTGGAGAGTTGAGAAACCCCTCAGTGATGACAAATGTCAACATGGACCATGAAGTTTAAAAATTCACCACCCTATATAATTTATAATCCAACCACTGTGGGCTTATCTTACTGTGAATATGTTTTCGTTGCACAAGATTACAATGAGAGATTAGTAATAAATAGTGCAAACTGGTCACTACCAATACTCACTGATCATCAACTAAACAGTGTGTAAAGCAGTGAAATTTTGAAAAATGTAACTGATGTAATTGTCAGCTAATCAATACTTTGTGCCAACCGGAGCCTATCAATCAAGTTTTCTCCATGGTCATCCAGGTAAGTAAGTTAGTGAGTGAAAAGGTTCTACTTATCTAGTTTTCATATTTGTTGGTAGTATGAATAGATTTTTTAGTGTTGTCAATGTTAAAAGATTATCGAACTTATCTCAATCAGCTGTATAACAAACACTTCAACCAATAGGTTTATTTTAAACGAGTTCATCTTATTTTTTTTTTTAGAACCATGGCGACAAAAGTAAGAAAGAAATGACTCTCAAATGTGAATAAGAAATCACTTTACATAAATATGCAATTTAGTAGGGAAGCTTGACTCTGGTTACTGATTCAGAAGCTCCAAAGTTCTATTCAATGAACTTTTACACTGGTAAACGTCCTAGGGATTCAATTTTTGTACTCGTGAATATCTTTCAGCATTTCTATATAAAGGTATAGTGCGAAATACAAATGGCTCAATATTTATTCACTGAGTTTGAATAGCTAATTTGAATAAATCACTTTCTGTCATTTCCTGTGTTCCTATTAATTTATCAACCGTAACTAGTTACCGCATACTTCAAAGAGCAGAAGCTTTAATCATTAAAAATAAACGTATCCTTCACTTCTACTTTGGAGGAGACAATTTTGCAGAGATATTTGATTGTGGCCATTCAGTATCATTTTTACCATCTGCGTAATTCATTAATTTGAAATGTATCAATGTTTATCGGAACTCTTACGATGAGACGTCTAAAGAAATCTGAATAACCGTATAAGCGAGGAAGAAGAAGCAAGACAAGCAATGGACCTTGACGAATACATATAAGCTAATAAAGGAGATGAAGATGGTGAAACAGAAGATCAACCAGTGCAGTGCAGGGATGAACAACGGAAAAAAACTGAACACAACCCTTAAAACACTACACTGGGCAAAGAAGTGAAGAAGAGTGCACGGAAAGACAAAAGACACTTCTACGACACACGTGAGTGAAGCAGAACAGGCTGCAGGTAGGAGAGACAGGGACCTGACAACATTGTATCAAGTATCCAGGTTACTATCTGGGAAGAGATCAGTGCAGACGAAACCAAAGATAGATGGTGAACGAAAGCTAGTTACCAAAAAGGAGAAAGAAAGAAAACGATGGGCTGACCACTTAAAAAAACTCTTGAATCCACCACCACCACCTACAACTCGTCCACAAATATCACCAGCAGTGACAGAATTACCAGTGAACACAAGCACTCTGACTAAAGCAGAATCGTGAAACCCGCAAAACTGTTTAAATCCGACAAAGCAGCAGGACCAGCTGGAATTCCACCAGAAGCAATGAAATAACAGGCAGAAACAACAACGGATATGCTCACAACACTACCGAAGAACGTTTAAAACGAAGGAAGGAAAGGTACCTGCTGAGGGAAAGACGGGCTACCTTGTCAAACTACTAAACAAGAGGAACATAAGTCTTTGCAGAAACTGGCGCAGAATCATGCTGCTGTCCACATCAAGTAAAATATTATACCCCATCATCTTGGAGAGACTATGGGATGCTCTGGATTCAAAATTACGACCGAAAAAGGCTGGTTGGCTGGATTCGGGAAGAACAAATCATGTGCGGATCAAATTGTAATGCTACGCAACGCATCATCGTAGAACAGAGTGTAGAATGGAAGCCAAAACTTCGTCAACTTTATCTACTTTAAAAAGGCATTCAGCAGTGTCTACCGAGAAGTAATTTGGCAGTTACTTCAACACTATAGAGTACCAGAAAGTTTAATCACCCACTAAATGAAGAAGCCACATGCCAAGTGATCCACAATGAAAAGCTCAGTGGTGCCTTCGAAATGAAGACAAGTTGACAGGTAGGAAAAGATTAGCTACTAACCACTATGACCTACCCGATTACACTCGACTGGAATGAACTGAACTGGTAAATGCACCAAACTGTGAGGAGCTGTAAGAAGACGAACATACGCTGCTTGACCGATGAGAAGACCCTAGAAGATTTCGATTTCGTCGATGAGGATTTATGTCTAGTGACTAATGTCACACAATATCGAAGATGTACAGGCAAAAACCAACAAGTTGGCAGAAGAGGGGAGGCAATGAAGACTGGACTACAAGTGAACTTGGAGAAGACGGAGGTGATGAAGATACCCAAACAACATCGACATCAACAACAACAACAAGCACAAATCACCAATCATCATGAACGGGAGAAATCCAAACGAAGTTGTCTCTTCCATCCATCCACCCACCCACCCATCCAACCAACCAACCAACCAACCAACTACCTACACACCTACCTACCGACCTACACACCTACATACCTACTTACACACCTACCTACCTACTTACACACCTACCTATCTACCTAGACAGCATCGTTTGAACTACAGGTGGTGGTGGTGGTGGCGGCGGCAGAGATAACGATGTGGAATAGAGGATCGGAGGCGCAGCAAGACAGACCCTCCTCCATTGATCTGTGGAGATCAGTGTGGAGATCTACTGCACTCAACTCAGCATAAACAACAAGATCGGGATTTTGATCAACACTAAGTCAGTCAAGTGAGTCAGTGCTTCGATGTGATGGTTGAGAAACTTGGCGTGTCACGAGGAGCATTTCCTTCCAACAGACTGCAGACATTCATCAACAGCTGCCTACACTCGATGCTGAAGAGAAGGTGAGATGAGGTGGGGTGAGATGGGAGTGTGAGAAATAATAAGCAGGGAGGAAGTGTGGCCTCGCAACGAATCAACGAAGCAAGAATCTGTCACCCAACAAATATGCAGAAGAGGAATATGGAGCTACACTGGGTTGGATTGGATTGGATTGGACTGGACTGGACTGGACATAGAGTGAGAAGACAGTTTGGTGACATCATGCACCAGGTGAGGTTGTTGAGTAAAAGTGGAATGGGAAAGGACGAGTTGAGTGTGTGAGCTGAGGGTGAGATGGAGGGGATGATATGGGGAATAAATGAAAGTTTCTGGGGCATCATGGAGGCATATTGAAAAGATTGAAGAGAAGCGAGTGAAGTAGTGATTTGCTACTGAATCCATGTGTTACACTAGGAAACCAAGGGACAATTGATAGGTATAAATGGTATCTCTGAATTGGCTGAAGGTTTTTAACACTTAAAGATGAAAAAAACATTCATGAAATAATTTAAACGAAGAATATTCTTTCCAATCAACTTTCATCACTTTCTTTAATCATAAGGTTCAATTTTACAGCATAATTAGCTGCCAAATTTGTCAGCGATTACAATGAAATCGAGTTTTCTTTCCTAGACTTATCACTGTTAAGATGACATGTATATTCATAATGGTGATGATTGATGGCGAGAGAAATGTCAACGAATAAGGAAGGCAGGAATGGCCTTTAGTTTATCGAAGGCTAAAGGAGGGGAGAATAGCATTTTAACGTGTACTTTCGGACTGTAAGCTTCAAGTTCTATCAGTCTCATCGCCATAGCCTCACTAATGTTGGGCAGGTTTTAGCAAGTTTCACTTGGTATTGATTTTTGTGACATATGTATGACATTATGAGCTTTATCAGCATCTATATGATGCCTTGTTTTCAATATGTGAGTTAAAAAAAGCACCTTTCACCGCTTTTACTTCACGTTTTCCCAAACTGAACCGGTGAATGTTCTCATATCTGGAGACGCAACTGACTAATCGTACACCCTTCGCAGCTTGTTCCATAGGAAAAGTTAAACTGATATATGTAAGATGAGGAGTTAGGATTTGGTAGGCTATCCTTAAGTCTCGGACTGAACATTAGCCGATTACTAAACAATATGCAAAGACGACCTGAATAAACCGTTCCATTGTCTACTCCATCTAATTGGTGTGATAGGATGTCACTTGGAGCCTCTACCTTGAATCGTAATCGAAGGAACAAGAGCTTCTTCTCTACTGTTATCAATTCTTGTTTGGGATTACTGTAAGCGATGTCAGCGGTGATGATCTATTCAGGATACCCATTTTGACTTAGAATATTACGAATACTTGCTTTCCACATACTTCTTGGAACCAATCGATTTTACTCTAAATTCTAATGACTTACCATAAGATTTTTACTTCATCAGCACAAAGGTGAGAATGTGTGCATACTGTGCCTTAGATGTCGGTTTTCCATACATGCTTCTCAGTATAGAGCCATCTTTTCTTGTCATCAGAACGTCTAGAGAATGTGTCGAATCACTGGTTACACTTTATAAGTAAAATAAAATGATGGATGGAATTCTCTGATATTCTTTGTGTTTCCTGTTTCCATCCAAGATCTCAACATTGTCGAAATTGAATTCATGTCTATAGTTGTCATCCCCGTGCATTGAAATGCGTGATGAAATGGTGTGTGTGGTTTTTAAGGACCAATTGGTGTTCATGTAGACGAAGGCGAAGACGGCGACCACTTTGTTCAATGAAGTGTTGCCTACAGTTACTGTAGTTGATTTTGTAAATGATGTTTGGTTAGTCTTCTTTGGTTGTTGGGTCTTTTGGTCTGCATAAACGGAATTTGTTAGTTTATGAGTCACGCCAATTTTGAGTGGTCTCAGTAATCTTGTGATGGCTATTAAACGTCATGACATTTCATCGCTCATTTCAATGCATGTGGATAACAACTATGGACATGCATTCAAATTCGAATATGTAGAAATTCTGGACAGAGAGAAGACATACAAAGAATATTAGAAAATTCCTAGAAGGTTGGCATTCATGTCACTCAGTCGATCAATCAGTCAACAAGCCATAGATGGATGTATAGACATAGACCAAGTTTATCAACCAGTGAGAAAAATGATGAATGACAGAAAGGTGAGAGGTGAGAGCGTCGTGACTAAAGTTGATCAAGAGACTGGAGTCATAATTATGGGCAAAGTTGATTACACTAAGAAAATGGATTCAGTATTACACAACGAAATCAAATTTAAGAAACTTTAGTCAATGAAAGAGCTTACTGAAAAATTATAAAAGGATGAAATCGCGTTTGTAAGAAATGCCAAAGACAGTTTATGAACAAAGGGTACTTTTCCTGACAGCTACCTTCTCAGGTTCTACAGTTGCATCTTCATAATGCTTAATCAGAGAACAAATATTTGCAGACAACAATGAGAATTTATATGACAGATAAACGTTAGTCGATTATGATTATTTGTCTATTGGGTTCCTAGTGGAAAATACGGCTTCAGTAGCACCTTGCCATTGCAGTCACTTCTCTTCACTCTTTTTAACCTAGCTCCACGACTCTGCAGAAACTTTCATTTATTCCTCATATCATCCCCTCCATCTCACTCTCAGCTCACACACCCAACTCGTCCTTTCCCATTCCACTTTTACTCAACAACCTCACCTGGTGCATGATGTCACCAAACTGTCTTCTCACTCTATGTCCAGTCCAGTCCAGTCCAATCCAATCCAATCCAACCCAGTGTAGCTCCATATTCCTCTTCTGCATATTTGTTGGGTGACAGATTCTTGCTTCGTTGATTCGTTGCGAGGCCACACTTCCTCCCTGCTTATTATTTCTCACACTCCCATCTCACCCCACCTCATCTCACCTTCTCTTCAGCATCGAGTGTAGGCAGCTGTTGATGAATGTCTGCAGTCTGTTGGAAGGAAATGCTCCTCGTGACACGCCAAGTTTCTCAACCATCACATCGAAGCACTGACTCACTTGACTGACTTAGTGTTGATCAAAATCCCGATCTTGTTGTTTATGCTGAGTTGAGTGCAGTAGATCTCCACACTGATCTCCACAGATCAATGGAGGAGGGTCTGTCTTGCTGCGCCTCCGATCCTCTATTCCACATCGTTATCTCTGCCGCCGCCACCACCACCACCACCTGTAGTTCAAACGATGCTGTCTAGGTAGATAGGTAGGTGTGTAAGTAGGTAGGTAGGTGTGTAAGTAGGTATGTAGGTGTGTAGGTCGGTAGGTAGGTGTGTAGGTAGTTGGTTGGTTGGTTGGTTGGTTGGATGGGTGGGTGGGTGGATGGATGGAAGAGACAACTTCGTTTGGATTTCTCCCGTTCATGATGATTGGTGATTTGTGCTTGTTGTTGTTGTTGATGTCGATGTTGTTTGGGTATCTTCATCACCTCCGTCTTCTCCAAGTTCACTTGTAGTCCAGTCTTCATTGCCTCCCCTCTTCTGCCAACTTGTTGGTTTTTGCCTGTACATCTTCGATATTGTGTGACATTAGTCACTAGACATAAATCCTCATCGACGAAATCGAAATCTTCTAGGGTCTTCTCATCGGTCAAACAGCGTATGCCTATCTCACCACTGCTTGCCACGGTTTGCTGGGAAATCAAGTGGACCACAATCAGGCAGATCATCAGTGATAGTAGGCGATCACTCTTTTTCATTCCTTTCCCCAATTCGAATGCACCACTTAGCTTTCTGTTGTGAATCACTCGGTATGTCGCATCCTCGTATAGTTTTTGAATGATGTTGATGGAGATATGTAATACTTCGTCTTGCTGAAGCTGTTGCCAAGTCACTTTTCGATCGACACTGTCGAAGTGCTTTTCAAAATCGATGGATTTCAGTTTAAGATACAATTGACTTCCATTCTTCTCTCTTGTCTATGATGCTGCGTAGCACACTATTACAATTTGATTCGCACATGGTTTATTTTTCTTAAAATCCACCTAGCCTGTTCCGGTGGTAATTTTTAATACAGAAGATTTTTTACTCTTCAGTATGATGCGGCATAATCTTTTTGCTTGTTGTGGACAGGAGCATGATTCCACGCTAGTTCTTGCAAAGACTTAGGTCTCCTTTGTTTGGTAGTTTCACAAGGTAACCCTTCTTCCAATCAACAGGCAGGTACCTTTCCTTACTTCCTTGCAAATCTTCTTCACTAGTGATGTGAGCATGTCCACTGTTGTCTCTGTGTCATATTTCATTGCTTCTGGTGGAATTCCATCTGATCCCCGGATTTCAGTATCTGATTTTGTCGCAGACTCTATGTCCATTAATATTTCTATGACTGCTGGTGTTATTTCTGGGCGAGTTGTAGGTGGTGGTAGATTCATGAGTTCTCTGAAGTGGTCAGCCTATTATTTCCTTTGTGTCTCCTTGATTTTTTCTCTATAACTTTTTAGAATGACTATTGATTTAGACAAATTTCACTACCTGTTAACTATCAGTGACCTATTTTTAATACTAGAGAAATTAAGATGGATAGACAACCTGTTCATAAAAGATTTGGTATATGTATAAATTCATATATCAATCGAAATTCTTTTATCCAAATTTTAGGTTATTGAATACTGTTACATATCTGCATAGTATGACAAGATGTTCATTTGATTTCATACATATAAGTTTAACTGTTAGATTACAATAATTTTAGAATTACTTAACATTACTGAATATTGTCTTCATGAAATTAAATACTTTTAAGTGATATATAATTCTATATTTCGTTGTTCAATAATTCAATTCTATCATGCCTTCATATCAAGTGATGTTTAAATAAACTGTTCAATTTACAATTTACCCTTCATTTTGCTTATATACAGATGATAAAATGATGTGCTTTAATTTCGGGTAACACTATATACTAGAAATATGAGTACAATGACAATAAATGCTCATTATAATGAATGATATAGAAAATGGAAGGAAAAGAAGGTGAGTTGAATGTTTCAAGTGACCTTGAAAGTCATCAAATGTTACAATTGTACCGAAAAAATACTTAGTATTTTTTTGAAAAGGAATTTGATATGTTATAAAAGGAAGTAAGGTGAATATATTCAGAGAATCACCCTAATAACTATTGAGATAACTTAAAAACTTACTGGTGACAATTAGAAATATAGTAATATGACTTTCTCTTCGAAGGTATAAAGTATTTCAAGTTGTTATCCATCGTAGACTGACATCAGTTGGAGGAACAAAGGAAACCTGGGAGCACTGGACAGCTGTTTCGTCCTAGTATGGGACTCCTCAGCAGCGCGCACCTACGACCCCACCATCAGGGATTGAACCGGCGACCTTCAGGTTCCGTGGCCAGCGCGTTACCATTGAGCCACTGGATCAGAATCTAATGCTCCATATTTCCAACTTGTTAAGACATGTACTGTGACATAGTTTACATCATGACTTTACAATGACTTTATAATGCTTTGTTTAGTTACTTATGTATTGCATTGGGTAACCTTTAGAGCTACTCAAAACACTGGTATTATACAATTTTATAATTGTGCTCAATTCAGCTAGTCTCAGAGTATGAATAAACTTGAACATCGCACTTTGAAAGTAAAATATAAACAATTAATCTATTGAACTAGTTGAGAAGTAAGTACCGGATTACTGAGCTGCTGTATCTGCTTTGATATTGACCAGATCTCAGTACATCATCAACTTTGGGAAGTGTGATAACCTGAACCAATTCACTTTTAAGTATAATTTCTTAAAGAATAAAACTCACAGGTCTATGAATATATTCCTATGTCAGCCAATTTTTTCATTTCAACTTGAACATGATAACATTTTTTAGAAAAAAAAATATCAGTAGGTGATTACATATTCAGAACGAACTACTGAATACATCACAAAAGTATCATAACAGATGCTCCAACTAGCCAGACTGCATACTCTAAGGTGAAGATTGTTCTCTTCATTACAAAGAAACGTCTGACTTATTTGATCGCCTGTTTTATTCGCTTTGAAAACCTTCCACTGAATAAGCTGTCGAACATCAAAAGATTCGTTGATAAAATACTTTGTTAGAATTGAAGACAAGCTATAGCTACGGTTATATTTCAATTAGTGCTGAACCAATTCCTATAGGTCTTAATTACTAACTACATTTATTCCATTGAACAATATACTTAGTTGGAGACCATTCAAACTAACTGGCAGATATTGCTAATCAGGTTACTTTGGTCTTAATACTGGACAGTCATTGTAATTATCCTCTAGATGAATTCAACTAGATAGATCTTTCAGAGTCTTTAAAGTTTAACAGTTGACTTGTAAGAGTACCATCAAGTGAGCACAGTCGATTCTGGACAGAATGACTTGAACCCTAACAAGGTCATTAGTGTGTACTACTGGGAAGTTTGAAACTGGAGTGAAACAGATACCATGTACACTAAGATTTTCCTTGAAAACCTCTATTTGATTTTTTTTTCCATTTAAAAGACTTTTTCCACATTAGAAGCAAGTTCCCTAAATAAGAAATTGTATTTATGTTCAGTAGATGAGGCAGATGAAAATAAGTTACAGTCACAAAGTGCACTGCATTGAAGAAGTGAAAGAAAATGCAGAAGCAGAATCATGTGAAGAAATTAGGAGACCAGCGAATACTATTGCAAATAAGGTTAACAAAACCTACAAGAGATCTAATACTTCACTGAGTGAAGCAGTTTCGAGGTCATTCACAGTGGTCTAATTTAACGCCGAAGACCATTATTTTCAGCAAAATTTCTGATGTTAATAAGATTCATAAGCCACGTTATCGTATCGGACCCATGGTAGATCTTAGAAACACTGCAAACTTTGAACTATCTAGATAATTTATAATGTTACTAGATCCAGTTAGAAACCGCCAAGAATCCTGACTTAGTAAGTCTTATGACTCAAAGCATAAAGTACGTAAAATGCACTCCGATAACAGTGAAAACGATGGCTAAGTTTGGCATACCTGGCATTTATTCCAATGTACCATTCAACACTATTTTTGAGAAGAGGTTAGAAATGAGCTCAGTGATGATCATTAACCTACGCATCAAACTAACTGACTAACCGAAAAGTATTATATCAGAGACTTTTTAAAGCCATTAGGAAAGATTCCTACAGTATCCAACTCTATCATTTTCCAGCTGACTAACTGTTATTGCTCAGACAAAAGATAAGCTGTCCAGTCTTGCCATTTTTATGTGTTTGTAAAAATTTAAGTATTCCTGTGGAGAGAGATATGGGGCATACTACAATACAGCTCAACAGACGTGATGGTGAGCATCTACCTTTATGGTTAGGAAGGGGACAGACACAATCCATCAGGAGGTCTGTTCCGTCTCATCCCTATGATAATGGTCAGTTGGTAGATAAGAACATTGCTTTCAAGCTTATTTATACCAAACCAACCAATCTATCGAAAAGTGTTCGAAAATGTTTTTTTACGCATAGTATAAGTTGTGGGAACCTCACCTGGTTAACTAGTTCATTAGTTACTAGACGGTCCTAAGCCCACACAAAGAGGAAAGGTTGAGCACACCACTAGCAACCCTACACAGTAAAACAAATCTAACCGCCAAACAAACTTCAAAAATAAAAACAAAATTATTCCTCCTTGGAATCGGAGAGGCGAAATGACGCCACTTGGTGAAAGCCTTCGAGAAGCCAATTAGCCCATGTGTCTTCTCTCTCTCGATGAAAGCGAAAGTAAAATTGGGGACATGGAGTGTCCGCACCATGTTTAAAGCCAGCAAGGCTGTGCAGATTGCGAAAGGGATGAGAAGGTATAGCACTGAAGTGTTAGGAATTTGCGAAAGCAGATGGAATGGGAATGGACTCTGCAAACTGTCAACTGGAGAATCAATAATCTACTCCGATATTGTCACCCAGACGACAACCACGAGCACACTGAGCCTTGGAGTGGCTATCACGATGTCCACAAGAGCATTGAAGGTTCTCATACAGTGGGAACCAATCTCCTCTAGCAGCATCATGACAGCAAGATTCAAGTCAAAAGGAAGGGAAGTCACAATCGTACAATGCTACGCCACGCACCTACAAATGATGCAGACACGGACCAAGAGAAGGAGGAGGGATTCTTCAGACATTTTCAGTCAACACTGCACAAGACCACATCTCAGTTGGTGACATAAAAATTCTAATGGCGACATGATTGCCGAACTGGGAGCAGTCAACATAGGAAGAGAACTAACCGTGGGTGGAGAAGCACTGAGTGAAGTGATGAACGAGGATGGAGAATTGTTTGCAGAATTCTGTGCATTCAACGATTTGGTGATTGGAGTCAGGTAGTGTGTTCAATCAAGCACAAGGATATCCACAAGGCGACATGGATTCCAGTTCACCAGATGGACACAATAAAAATCAGGTCGACTTCATCTCAATGTGAAGAAAGTGGAGACACAGGGAGCCTACTTGACACCAGATCAAGGAGGGGAGCAGATGTATGTTGAGACTAGTCACTGTGTAGTGCAAGGGACCCTCCAAATCAAGTTGAAAGTCTTCAGGGAAGCTGGTGATAGACCACAGTTCAAGTTGAACACCTAGAAACTGAGCTGAAGCACGAAACTACAAAGTGCATCTTCACGTCAGCCATTAAGACAAAATGGGAGACATCGAGGAACATCCCTGAAGAAGGCTGTGTGGAAGGACACTGGAAGTCTTTGAAAGAGATGTGGAAAGAAACCTGCACAGCCGTATTAGGAAGGAAGAAGAAAGAAGGAATGGATCTCGACGGATACATGGAAGCTGACAGAGCAGGGGACGAAAATGGTGAAGCAGAAGATGAACCAGTGCAGTGCAAGAATGAACAACGAAAAGAGGAACTGAGTAGAATGTATCAAACTCTACACTGGGCAAAGAAGTGAAGAAGAGTGCACGCAAAGACAAAAGACACTTCTACGAAACACCGGCAAGTGAAGCAGAACAGACTGCCGACTGGTACGAGAGACCTGACAGCATTGTATCAAATAACCAGGTTACTATCTGGGAGGAGATCAACGCAGACGAAACCAATAAAAGGTGATGACGGAAATTTAATTACGAAAGAAGAGAAATAAAGGAAACAATAGGCCGACCACTTCAAGAAGCTAATGAATCGACCACCATCTGCACCTCGTCCAGAAATACAACCTACAGCCGCTGAACTACAAGTGAACATAAATCCTTGAACAAAAGTGGAAGTCCTGAACACCATAAAGCTACTGAAGTGTGGGAAAACAGCAGGACCAGAAGGAATCCCAACAGAAGCACTGAAAACAGACGCAGAGACAACAGCAAACATGCTCACACCACTATTGCTGAAGGACTGGAAGGAAAAGAAGGTACTTGGCCATTGATTGGAAGAAGGGTTACCTTGTCAAACTGCCAAAGAAGGGAGACCTCAGTGTTTACAAGAACTGGTGCGGAATCACTCTCCTGTCCACCCCAAGTAAAATATTAAGTCGCATCAACCTGGAGAGGCTAAAGGATACACTGGATTCAAAACTACGACCGGAACAGGCAGGCTTCAGCAAGTACAAATCATGTGCAGACCAAATTGCAACGCTTCGCATCATCATAGAACAGAGTATAGAATGGCAGTCAACTCTACATCTCAACTTCATCCTCTTTGAAAAGGCCTTCGACAGCGTCGACCGAGAGGTAACTTGCAAACTGCTTCATTACTACGGAACACCGCAAACCTTTATCAGCCTCATTCAACAGCAGCTATATGAAGACGCCACATGCCAAGTAATTCACAATGCGAAGCTCAGTGATGCTTCTGAAGTGAAGTGAAGACAGGAGTGAAACAAGGTTACCTACTACCCCCCATGATATTCCTGATTGTGGCCGACTGGATCATGCAGCAAACAGTGAGGAGCTGTGAGAAGAGGGGAATACGCTGACTGGACTGCGGAAAACAACATAGAAGATCTGGATTTCGCCAGTGATGACTTGTGTTTGATGTCACACAAACTTGATGATCTACAAGCGAAAACTAACAAGTCGGTAGAAGAGGCAGGGCAGGGCAGCGAAGACGGGACTTCAAGTGAATATAGAGAAGATAGAGGTGATGAAGATACCGCACTAACAACTCCAACAACAACAACAAACTCCAATCACCATGAACGGGAGAAACTTGAAGGAAGTAACCTCCTTCACCTATCTACGCAGCACTGTTTCAACTACATGTGGTTGTGGCACCGACGAGGATGTCAAGACCAGTCAGAATCAGAAAAGCAAGACAGGCGTTCACTAGCCTGAAACCAGTGTGGAGATCTACTCGACTGCACTCAGCATGTGGAATAAGATGAGGATTTTCAACACCAATCCAATCAAGTCAGTGCTTCTATGTGATGGTTGGGAGACTTGGTGTGTTACGAAAAACACTTCAAACAAACTACAAATATTCATCAACAACTGCCTATACTGGCTCGATACTGAAGATCAGATGGCCAGAATAGTAAGAATAAGCAACAAGGAACTGTGTCCTGGCAACGAACCAACGAAGCAAGAGGCTATCGTTCGACAAATATGCAGTGGAGTGAAGTGGAGATGGATTGAATTGGCGTACACTGGGAAGGCCGACTGGGGACATCACGTGGCAGGCCAGGCCATGCCCTCGAGTGGAACCCAGATGGGAAGCGACGAATTATGCATCCTAGTTGAGGGTGACATGGAGGAGATCGTGTGAGGAGGAAATGAGAGGTTGTGGGCTGTTGTGGAGCCCGATCCGAAGGATTTCGGAGAACAGAGTGCAGTGGAGACGTTCTACTGAAGCCGTATGTTCGATTAGGAACCCAAGGGACTAATAAAAATGCGAAAAAGTTGTGGGAACGAACATGATCATACCACTGCTGAAGAAGGTTTGAAAGTTTGGAAGTGAAGGTACCTGCCGATTCCAAGAAGAGCCGTCTTATCAAACTATCAGACAAGGAAGACCCAAGTCTTTGCAAGAACTGGCGCGGAATTATACTCCTATCCACAAGAAGTAAAATATTATACCGCATCATACTGAAGAGTAAAAAATCCTCTGCATTCAAAATTAACACCGGAACAGGCTGGTTGGCTTCCCGAAGAACAAATCATTTGCTTATCAAATTGCAATGCAATGCTACATCACGCATGATCATAGAACAGAGCACCGAATGTCAGCCAACTGTATATTTACTCAAATTCATCGATTTCCAAAAGGCGTTGGACAGAGTCGACCGGGAAGTAATTTGGCATCTCCTTCAACACTACGGCTTCATTGCCACAAATCAGTATCAACCTCATTCAGCAGCTAGCTATATACTATATGAGGATGCTACATGCCGAGTGATTAACAACGGGAAGCTTAGTAATGCCTTTGAAGTGAAGAGAGATTGACAGGCAAAACAAGGTTGGCTTCTATCAACGATGATCTTCCTGATTGTGGTCGACTTGACTGAACTGAACTGGATCAGGCACCAAACTGTAGGGAGCGAGAAGATGAGATCATAGAATATTTGAATTTTGCCGACGACGATTTATGTTTAGTGACTAATGTCACACAATATCGGAGATGTACAGACAAAAACCAAAAAGTTGACAGAAGAGGGGAGGCAATGAAGACTGGACTACAAGTGAACTTGGAGAAGACGGAGGTGATGAAGATACCCAAACAACATCGACATCAACAACAACAACAAGCACAAATCACCAATCATCATGAACGGGAGAAGTCCAAACGAAGTTGTCTCTTCTATCCATCCACCCACCCACCCATCCAACCACCAACCAACCAACCAACTACCTACCTACCTACACACCTACCTACCTACCTATCTACCTAGACAGCATCGTTTGAACTACAGGTGGTGGTGGTGGTGGTGGTGGCAGAGATGACGATGTGGAATAGAGGATCGGAGGCGCAGCAAGACAGACCCTCCTCCATTGATCTGTCGAGATCAGTGTGGAGATCTACTGCACTCAACTCAGCATAAACAACAAGATCGGGATTTTGATCAACACTAAGTCAGTCAAGTGAGTCAGTGCTTCGATGTGATGGTTGAGAAACTTGGCGTGTCACGAGGAGCATTTCCTTCCAACAGACTGCAGACATTCATCAACAGCTGCCTACACTCGATGCTGAAGAGAAGGTGAGATGAGGTGGGGTGAGATGGGAGTGTGAGAAATAATGAGCAGGGAGGGAGTGTGGCCTCGCAACGAATCAACGAAGCAAGAATCTGTCACCTAACAAATATGCAGAAGAGGAATATGGAGCTGCACTGGGTTGCATTGGATTGGATTGGACTGGACTGGACATAGAGTGAGAAGATAGTTCGGTGACATCATGCACCAGGTGAGGTTGTTGAGTAAAAGTGGGATGGGAAAGGACGAGTTGAGTGTGTGAGCTGAGGGTGAGATGGAGGGGATGATATGAGGAATAAATGAAAGTTTCTGGGGCATCATGGAGGCATATTGAAAAGATTGAAGAGAAGCGAATGAAGTAGTGATTTGCTACTGAATCCATTGTTCCACTACGAACCTAATGGAATAATAATAAACTTTGTGTATTCCAGTCAACAATCTTGGCGTTTGTATCGAGAAGAAATTTGTACATAGTTAATTTCTCTCTCTCTCACAAATAATGCTATTTAATAGCTTTATCATTAGAATTTCTTTATGGCTTTCTTATTTTCCTCTTTTTCATACGTTTGTAATATCTGCTTTAACGTTGTTTATCCACTTCGTCCTTCACTATTACGTAATGTTTATTTTTTCAAATCAGCTTTTGATCAATTTTGATTATCGGATTGTCTGCACTATCACACTGTTTGTTTGGTTCTTATCATCGTTATCATCTGTATTACAACCGCTTAGTCAACTGTGTCAATATTAAATTTTGAGGGAGTTGTGGAGATTTGGAAATATTCCAAGTTGTTATTTATCGAAGACTGACATCAATTGGAGGAACAAAGGAAACCTGGGAGCACTGGACAGCCGTTTCGTCCTGGTATGGGACTCCTCAGCAGTGTGCACCCACGACTCCACCATCAGGGATCGAACCCGCTACCTTCAGGTTCCGTGGCCAGCGCGTTACCATTGAGCCACTGGGTCAGATTCGTGGGTGCGCACTGCTGAGGAGTCCCACACTATGACGAAACGGCTGTCCAGTGCTCCCAGGTTTCCTTTGTTCCTCCGACTGATGTGTCAATATTGTTAGTATTATTGTCACGAACATTATTTTAAAACACTAATCGTTGACAGACAAATCTTCATGATTGGTTTAAATTTTATATATTGAAAGTAGCACTTATCATGGGCTGAGATCACTTGGTGAATCAGTGAAAAATTGTGGGAAATGGACAGGTGTTTCACTCTAGTAGAGGACTTCTCAGCCGTACGCACCCATTGCTTAGACAGGGCTCGAATTCAGAACCTTCAGATTTCATGGTGAACAAGCCAACTATTCAGCCAGTTAGTTGGTGTTCGATGGCCCACACTCTCCTGCTTCTGTCAATTCGCGACATATTCCGACTATCACCTTTGTATTTAGCGGTTTGTTAAAAATCTGAAGAGAATCTGATTGAAAACAATCTTCTTCGCCTATATGTTGCTTTCTAGTCCTTTCATCACAGACATGTTTATAGGTAGTTGAAAACGTACGGCTATTGTTAGATTCAATTTGACCCCAAGGATATGTATAGGACAGATATGCGAATGATACGTTTACAGGACTAAATTTATAGAATAGAAGTAGGTTGTTGCAACACACATACGTGAATTCAATTGTGAATGTAATACAATCTACCTATGATTTCGAAAGTGATGAAGGGGAGTTAGAGGTGTTGAAATGCAGGATAAAGCAAATATAGTATGGAAACCCCAATCGAATTCTTATTTAAAGGTCAAATAATCTCACTGTATATCAGTTACGGTAGGCTTGGTTAAATGCCTAAGTTACAGCACAAACATGCTTACAATCAGGACATAGAATCTTAGGAAATCAGATACATTAAGGATACTCTACGTTTCAGTAACTACCCCACCTAAAAGTATCAGTTGATTTATAGGAAGTTACAAGGAAAATATAAGTTATGTAGTCACAATAACAGTAGTAATGATGAGACCATGGAGACAGAATCCGAAACCTGTACTGAGGTATCATTGAACGAAGTTAGCTGGGAAGCGTTACGAAAAATCCTCACTAAGGCTGGAATAACAGTGGCACTGAAACCTACGAATACTTTAGATCGAAATTTGAAGGTTGAAAGACCCTCTGAATCTCACCGAGTAACATAATTCGTTTTGCCAAAGCCATTGCAGTGATTCTTTGTGGGGTCAGATACGTAGGTAAAATAGTCCAAAAGAGTTAATTAAGCTGTCTTAGGACAAAAAACTAGCTAGATCATTGAACAAACGCTAAATACAGGCAAAAGGAAAGATTCAGCACCTATTTCAGATATATAAACAGTTCTACCGCCTATCTTACAAAGAAGGAAAGAGAATTCAAAGAAACTGACTACGCCCTAAAGTTGTGAAGTTACCTTGATTGACTATGGACAATGAGTTGTGCCTCAAACTTATGTAGTAAGTAATATTATTTCACAGTGTGATGCACCTGATAATGAGCAAATTAAAATGGAATTTTTCAAGTTGGTATTCATCAGGGACTGACATCAGTTGAAGGAACATTGGAAACTTGAGAGCACTGAGTAGCCGTTTCGTTCTAGTATATGACTCCTCAGCAGCTCATACCCCGGGTATCGAAGCAATGACCTTCGGGATCCGTAGCTAGTACGTTACCATTGAGCCAGTGGTTCGGAATCCACTTGTCTATATTTCCTACTTTTGTCCGTTCACGATACACCGAAACCTGGCTGTCGGTCCTTGATGAATACCAACCAGAAAAATCAATAAATCCCCATTAACTCCCAAATTAGATTGACCTAGTGCTTATTAGTGATTAGCTTCGAGAGGTGGTCCTGAAATCTCGATGAGAACACAATCCGGTGACTTAAACACTATCAGTGTCATTCTTCAGCCCCCAGTGATGAAGGCAACTGATAATCCAAGGTATTCAAAACGAATTATCAAGCTACTTGACTTAACCTTATCCTGAATCACGACTGGTAATCATTATTCTTTTTAGTTGTCGGTAAGAGATGATGGCCATGTCCCTTTCACATCCACTAAACACTTTTACACCCCACTAAGAAGCGATTCACGATGTCCACGATATTTTCTTGGAAACAAAGGTGCTTAAAGTATTGTTCAACCTTTTTGACAAGTTGATAAGTTTAACAAAAATCATTATTTACATATTCTCTAAGGGCTACTGAGGATTTCGGTATGTTAGACGGTAGAAAACATAAAACAGGAAGCCTTGTTCAACTTCATTTTTGTGCTCGTTAGTCCTCGTCAGCAAGGTGTGTTTGCAACCTCTAGGTAAATGATATCTCTTGCAAGACTCGGACGTATGATAAACAGTTTTACAGTCAGAGACATTAATACTGTTATTCAAGTTGGGAATGGTGTCCTGTAGGACTGGAATGGATAAAGTGTCTGGTCACTTGATGGTAACCAAATTCATTTTATTCAGTCCTGAGTGCTGACAGATCTTCTGTTGGTCACACTAATTTTAACTCCCTGAAAACAGTCAGTTATTTAGTTCGAATCAATAAAAAGAGGAAATAAAAATAAAGTGCATCACAAACTGCTTGGATCTTTAAGCTACATAAGGTCCATGCAGATTGGAAGCACCATAAGGTTAATTAAGTAGATGGAGGTCGGTAATTTTTGCTTAGTGCTTCCTCGGTCTGGTGGATTTTAAACTTCTTGGTCAAGGTTTATACTATGATAGAAATGCTAATCTTGGTGCAAATACGAAAGCACTTTATCTGACTTGAAACAGTAGGTATTTTAAGCTGTTATAGTCATTAACTGTTTTTGACAGACTGACTGAACAACACACCAGTACTTCATCAATCAGATAGAATTCCTCGTTTAATCTTCTCGTGCTAGTCCACACCGATCTGAATTAGATAAAAGTGATCATTGGACAATTACGATATTTGTAATAACCACAGTCAGTAGACTCATAAAAGGATCAGAGTACCTGTCATCACTAAAACTTAAAAGAAACATGGATTAGTGAATCCAGTGTTCTGATAACCAAATGAGTATTTAAAATCAACCAGATCGAAGCGTTAATATAAGAGTAAAACTTGTGCACTGTATATTAGTATATATTATTATTAGTCCCTTGGGTTCCTAATCGAACATACGGCTTCAGTAGAACGTCTCCACTGCACTCTGTTCTCCGAAATCCTTCGGATCGGGCTCCACAACAGCCCACAACCTCTCATTTCCTCCTCACACGATCTCCTCCATGTCACCCTCAACTAGGATGCATAATTCGTCGCTTCCCATCTGGGTTCCACTCGAGGGCATGGCCTGGCCTGCCACGTGATGTCCCCAGTCGGCCTTCCCAGTGTACGCCAATTCAATCCATCTCCACTTCACTCCACTGCATATTTGTCGAACGATAGCCTCTTGCTTCGTTGGTTCGTTGCCAGGACACAGTTCCTTGTTGCTTATTCTTACTATTCTGGCCATCTGATCTTCAGTATCGAGCCAGTATAGGCAGTTGTTGATGAATATTTGTAGTTTGTTTGAAGTGTTTTTCGTAACACACCAAGTCTCCCAACCATCACATAGAAGCACTGACTTGATTGGATTGGTGTTGAAAATCCTCATCTTATTCCACATGCTGAGTGCAGTCGAGTAGATCTCCACACTGGTTTCAGGCTAGTGAACGCCTGTCTTGCTTTTCTGATTCTGACTGGTCTTGACATCCTCGTCGGTGCCACAACCACATGTAGTTGAAACAGTGCTGCGTAGATAGGTGAAGGAGGTTACTTCCTTCAAGTTTCTCCCGTTCATGGTGATTGGAGTTTGTTGTTGTTGTTGGAGTTGTTAGTGCGGTATCTTCATCACCTCTATCTTCTCTATATTCACTTGAAGTCCCGTCTTCGCTGCCCTGCCCTGCCTCTTCTACCGACTTGTTAGTTTTCGCTTGTAGATCATCAAGTTTGTGTGACATCAAACACAAGTCATCACTGGCGAAATCCAGATCTTCTATGTTGTTTTCCGCAGTCCAGTCAGCGTATTCCCCTCTTCTCACAGCTCCTCACTGTTTGCTGCATGATCCAGTCGGCCACAATCAGGAATATCATGGGGGGTAGTAGGTAACCTTGTTTCACTCCTGTCTTCACTTCACTTCAGAAGCATCACTGAGCTTCGCATTGTGAATTACTTGGCATGTGGCGTCTTCATATAGCTGCTGTTGAATGAGGCTGATAAAGGTTTGCGGTGTTCCGTAGTAATGAAGCAGTTTGCAAGTTACCTCTCGGTCGACGCTGTCGAAGGCCTTTTCAAAGAGGATGAAGTTGAGATGTAGAGTTGACTGCCATTCTCTACTCTATTCTATGATGATGCGAAGCGTTGCCATTTGGTCCGCACTGTGGTGGGATGTAATTCCATTTTTATTGACTTATTCTAGCTGACACTACGAATTAAGGTACTAATAGTTGATATCATAATAGGAGTAGAGCTATGCCTAACTTCCACAATATTGAGGTTTCAGAATGAAATATGCAAACAAATAGAAGGAGTTTCCATGGGATCACCAATATCCCCTATTGTGACTGACATATTTATGGATAGTCGGGAACGGATGGCTGTAGATAAATTCTCTCAGGCTCCAAACATATGGTTTAGCTACGTGGACATTTTTACACTGTTGAAATCGGAACACATCTATAAATTTCTTCAAACATATAAACTCAGTATTCAACGCAATCCAATTACCTATGAATTAGAAAATAGTGAAGGTGAATTAGCGATGTTGGATTGCCTAGTAAAACGGAAATAAGATGGGAGTTTAGACATTAGTGTCTACAGGAAACCTTCACATTCAAATCGTTACTTAGACTTCATATCGTCTCACCCTATATCAGTTAAATTTGGCTTAGTAAAGTGTCTGAGTAACAGGGCCAAAAAACTTACTAGTAAAACAGAAGATCTAAAACAAGAAACCAGATACATTAAAGACGCCTTAATCATTAACAATTACCCTCCCAAATTAATTGATATGCTCCTTAGGAAATGTAAAAAAATATCAGTAACACAGTCATTGATAGTAGTAATAATAGTAGTCATAACAACAACAATAATAGTAATAATGATGTTAATAATATTAGCGGCAATACTGTGAATAGAGAATTCAAAACCTCCACCTTACTACCATACAAAGAAGGCACTTCAGAAACACTACGTAGAATTCTCAATAAGGCTGGCTGGCTGGCTGGCTGGCTAGCTGGCTGGCTGGCTAGCTGGGATTAGAGTGGCATTTAAACCTACAAACTCATTTCGAAATAAGCTTTGTAGGCTAAAAGATCCTATTGACCCAATAAGGCAGAATAACTTACCAAATCCCTTGCAACGATTGCGAGGTCAAATACATAGGTCAGTCAAATTAGTCGACCAGGATCAATTAGGCTATCGGAACACAAAAACTTAGCTAGGTCAAAATTGGTAGATTCTAAATAAGGTAAGGAATTTAGAAAAAAGCTCAGCCATAGCTATACATGTAATGACACACAACCACACAATAGGATGGGACAGGGTGAAAATTCTTAAAACTAACATAACAGAGTGGAGGGAGAGATTGATTGATAATTGAATCTTTGTTTATCGAATCAACCAGCACGAAATACATGGAACAGGAATGACTCAGCATCTGTTCGGGATATATGGAAAATCTTACTGCCCATCTCACAAAGAGACGAGAAAATTACGACTACACAAAGGATATCTGAAAGCTGTGTAGTTATCTTGATATGACTATGGACAATATATTGTATCCGAAACGTAATCCAGTAAACAATACTGTTCATTCACTGTGTGATAAATCTAATAAATCAGTAAAAATAGATTGTAGCGTCTAAATAGTAAGAAGTCAATTTAAGACATGATCAATAGCTGTGTCTTACATTTCAGTTGGTAGAAATTTAGGCAGAGATAACTTGATGGCTGCTAGTTCGAATCCAAGTTCTTGTTTCATCCAGTATCAGTGTTCAACTTGTTAAAAACAATAAATTCTACATAACGATGACAATAGTTAGTATAATTTTGAATAAAGTTTGGAAATAAAGGTAGACGAGTAAAGACTTACCGAATTGTCAACAAATTATTATTTTGTCTTCTGTTACTTCTTTGCATTTTTTTGAGGGGGCGGGATCAGTCAATTTCTTGTAGATACATTTAATCCTTTTGTTTTATTTTATCTTATCATTTCTCTAATGTTAGTTACAACCAATTAGTACACATTTTCATTGAAGGGGAAATTTGATTATTCAACAATGAAATTGTTTTTCAGAAGGATTTTGTCAAGTATAAGTCTGTGGACAAGTAAATTCAGTAGATCCAATTGGTGTTAGTTACAAGGTCTAAGTTAGTCTACAAGGTTTCGTATGGATATTAGTGCATAATATTTTCAATGATATACAGACTATTTCATTTTCAAGTCTACGAATCTGAAAACAATTATAGAAACACATGAGATGAATGAACAAGTAACTTTATCATAATTATCGTTGTAACAATTATCATCATAATAATTGAGGTCACTGTAAGGCTATTTTGCAGGAAGAACACGGGTGTTCTATCCGGTGGTACATTATGTCATCAATAATACTTATGTAAACAAAGACAAATCAGTTCAGGTTCTAATTAGATAATTAGGCATTAAAATTTAACCTTAATAGACCAAGCCTATCTGTATCGAAGATATGTTGACGATATCCTGATCATTTGTGAAAACTTCAATCAGTCTACTTCAATTCTAGACCGACTGAACGAAGTACAGAATAGCATATGCTTGACATGCGTAGAAGAGAGGAAGATGACTGTTTTGCCGTTCTTTGATATATTAATTAGTCGAAGGCAGGATGGATCCATAAGTCAATCTATCTACAGAAAACCTACATGGACAGGGCAATATTTGAATTACCATAGCTTTCGACCAGTTCAGTACAAGCGAACATTGGTAAGGTGATTTTTCAGTAGAATTCAAGGAATATTCACGAGGATACTTTAGAAGATGAAAGAGGAACACTAACTGATATTCTGTTGGAAAATAACTATCCATCAACATTTAGCAGGCAGAACAAAATCATCAGAGTGCCAAAGTCAGATCTTCAGTTCGTCCCAAAGAAGGATGTCTCTACCAGTCTTGCGTGCAAAGGTGCGTCTCATAGTTCAATCCTTAAGCAGAGAATTAACGCTGCTGTTAGAGGACTTACTATGTACCCAGAGTTCGATTAATAGGGACCACCAAGCTCATATATTCCTCCAAACCTCCACAGCATGTGAACGACAATGTCATATCCCATTGTATCTACCAGTTCAAATGTACGTGTGGTGACACACACATAAGGAGGACTCATACATCCATGCAAGTAAAGGCCTCGGAACATATTCCAGAGTAGCTTCAGAAGCAAATCAAATCACCTGAACCCGTAAACTTTGTAGCAGACGTACAAGTTTTTCGATTGCCAGAAATATCGTTGAGACAGGTCACAGGATTGATGTGGCTACTTCATTTACACCTATTTACAAAACGTGTTGGGGAGGGAACCTTAAGTTTGTTGAGGCTTTAGATATTAGGAAGTTGGGACCGCCTTTGTGTGTTCATAAACAATTTGTTGTCATATTAAATCTACCTTGATAAATTCAACTATTGAAAGCCAAGTTCGATGCACTATTGAGTTTCATTGTTATTCTGCCTTTAATTCAGCCTTCCTACCTGACCTCTTTTTATTTTCTCACCCCTTATCTTTATGAATTTTTATATAAATACGTATGACAAGTACGTGTGTGATCAGATAGTTCAAAATGTGTTACGCAAATACATTACACGGTTGAGACAATTTACGTCTTCTTATTGTTTTGTCGAATCTTTTTCTCGTCGAAAATTACAATTGATATAATAACAATTTTGTTTATGGGTTAGTAACATTTATGTTAATCTAGTGGATCATATACTAAGCTAAATGGTTTTTAAGGTAGTATTTATCGCTTAATGATGTTGATTGGAGAACCACTGAAAACTTCGATGAGCTAGATAGCCTTCTCATCTATAATGAGACTGTAACCCAAAAATGTCAACACTCGTAATTAACGTGTTACTATTCAGCTATTGAATTGCTATCCAATGTCAATTTTGTGATCTAATCCCATCATCATATAATGCAATCGGTAAACACTGCTCTTCACACTCAACTTAGTTAATCCTTAAATATGGATCTGGATTACTGAGGAATCTTGCACTAGGACGAAATAGTTGTCCAGTGCTCGGAAGTTTTCAACTGATTTCAGTTCATGATAAATACTATCTCGAAGTTAAACTATTCTCGTCCTCACTTATCCATTGTATACTTTGTCTTCAAGGGTGATATTGGTGAATTTCGATGGATGTATTAGTATTATACTTACCTAGAGATTAACCTCATAATTCTTTGTTACTTTTGGTCTTAAAAGAAGTTAAATATCTCTATGAAGATTGGATTTTTTGAAATCGTTACTGTAAAGGAAACCTATTTCATGTGACGGACATCTATCCAATGAAGAACCATTCAAAGCTTGTTGCTTCACTCATGTACGGTTAACTTTTTTGAACTGCAAAGGTTATTCACTTTGACAGTAACTGACTAGAATATGAGTATTTTACCTGAATGAACTAACTAACTATATAACAGAACAACGCAGTTTGAAAAGTTTACATTCCATATCTTTCATTGCAAATAGAATCATAGTTGCTTGCTATTCAGAAGTCTTAGGGTTAAGTAGAACAATATTGTTAATCCTTTTAATAGTAATCACAATAATGGCTTTATTCTGAAAGATATTTCGGGAATACTCTATAGAAGTTGATCAGTTGGTTCATTTCTAATACTTTCTTAGTCACACAGGAGACCATCTAAATACAGTAATGTAAATTTTTGATAAAGTCTTGTATGCTTGCTCCTGATCTTTTCTGATGACCGAATCGCAGAGAGCTTTGAGCTAAGAGGATGCCAGTCATCTGATAAAATAAGTCCTGCCAGTTGATTACATGAGTTTACATGTTTGTCCGTAACATTTTCAATTAGAAGGTTTAGAGGTATATCACTGATTCTGTTGACAATCTTAAAATTTCTACGCAAAATAGCATAGTTTTTTTCCAGCAACCCAGGAAAAATAAAGGATAAGTGAAACAGACTGCTTCATTCAGGTTTCTCCCGTTCACGGTGGTTGGTGCTTGTTGTTGTTATTGTTGGTTGGGTATCTTCATCACCTTTGTCTTCTGCACGTTCACTTGAAATCCCGTCTTCTCTGCCCTCCCTCTTCTGTCAACTTGTTGGTTTTTGCATGCACATCTTCAAGCTTCTGCGACATTAGATATACATCATCGGTGAGATCCAAATCTCTTAATCGGTCCAGCATATGTCCGTCTTCTCGCTGCTCCTCACGGTTTGCTGCATAATCCAGTCGATCACAATCAGGAAGATAATCGATGATAGTAGGTGACCTTGTCTTATCTGTCAGGCTGTCTTCACTTCAAAGACACCACTGAGCTTCCCATTGTGAATCACTCGGCATGTGGCATCGTCATATAGCATATAGGTAATTGTTGAATGAGGTTTATAAAGGATTGTGGTATTCTGTAGTGTTGAAGGAGATACCAAATTACAACTTGGTCGACTCTATCGAAGGCCTTCTCAAAGCGATGAAGTTGAGGTAGAGAGTTGACTGCCGTTCTATACTCTGTTGTATGATGATGCATAGCGTAGCATCGCAATTTGATCCGCACATGATTTGTACTTGCTAAATGCAGCCAGCTGGCCTTTTCCGGTAGTAATTTGGAATCCAGTGCATTTTTATTCTCTCCAGGATGATGCGACATAATATTTTGCTTGGTGTGGACAGGAGCATGATTCTGCATCAATTTCTGCAAATACCTGTGTCGTCCTTATTTGACAAGGTAGCCCTTCTTCCAGTCGATCGGCAGAATGAAAGGAAACGCTGTGGGAGAATAGGTGAGATGCAGGAGTTTATGAAACACAAGAGAAGAGACCGAGTCATATCCGATACTCTCAGATTTTCTTTTATAGATAGTTAGGTGGAAAATTCTTTTGGAAGTTAGTAAGATATGGAAGGACCAAGAAAGTTCCAAAAGAAGTACATGACGAGATAAATCCCGATTGTAACATTCCTTAATGCACAACCATCAACAGAACGGGAATCATGAGAACCAAGCGGTTTACATACGTTATGTTAACCTCGATTACTGAAGTTTATAGTTTGAAATTTTGAAGAATTAAGCATAAGACTATTCTCGGAGGACTGTTGCCTAACAGTAGACAGAGAATCACCTAGTTACGAACAATCTCTTGAGGCGGAGACTTGCAGAAACTGCAAGGGTCATCAGGATATTTGATAAAGTTGATGCTGGCTGAATGTGGTAAGTCATACAGAAAGAAAAAGCAAAGACCCGGGTAAAGGATGGCATCTTCGGGAACGCCAGTCATAGAGAGCAATGAGGTGGAGGGCTTCCGTCGTTGAACGTTATATTGCTTTCAGAGAAATAGTATTACGACCAGCTGATTTTTCAGGCTCCGGTATTTGTCCCTTCCAGCTTGTCCAGAAAAACAGGCCATGAGACAGAATCAAATGCTGAAGTTCAGTCTAAAAAGAAACACCTAACATATTTGACATTTTTATCAAGAGTATATGCAACATTGTGATGTGAGACAGTGATGATATCCAAAGTGCTTCTTTTGCTTTTGTATGTAAACTAATTAGGTCCTCCGAAAACCTTTAACGAAAGTCTGAACACTGGCATTATTAACTGCTTCATTATTTTCAAGAGCGTAGAAGTGAGTGAAATCTGATGGAGCTTCAGACATGGACCTGGAGTCACAGTCTTAGGTACGGGGACTATCCTTTTATCTTTCCAGGCAGTTAGTATGCTGTTTTCCGAAATGATCTACTGAACCTGCTATTTTTTGCATGGCTTAATAAATCAGTACACTTTGTGAATACAAAACTTGACTTGCATCTGGACCTTAACCGTGTAAAGGATTCAGGCATTTGACAGATTTCCAAACATCTTTCCCGGTGAATTTCGGACAACATTCTCCATTAGAAATCGGTGAACAGAGTGGGATGGGACAGTTGTCACGGCGTATAAACCTTTACTTTCAAAGGCAAGCGTCAGCACATGCTTCTTGATTGAAATTTTGCTACCAGTTAGGTGTTAAAAAGGTTTCCAAATGTTGGAAAAGCATTTGTATAACAGATATTGATAGTTATATAATAGACAGGATCGGAAAGACAGCATGACAAACCTTCATTAATCTGCAACCAGTGTGTTGATCTAATGCACTCAACTCAGAATAAACCATGAATAAGATCTGGATTCTCAACACTAATGTCAGTCAACTCAGTACTTCCATGTGATGGTTGAGAGACTTGGAGCGTCACGAAGAGCATTTCCTTCCAACAGACTGCAGACATACATGAACAGCTGCCACCTACACTCACTCCATACTGAAGATGAGATGAGATGAGATGAGATCAGAAGGTGGGGACGAATAAGCAAGGAGAAAGTGTTGCCTGACAACGAAGCAACTAAGCAAGAATCTATCACCCAACAATTATGCAGAAGAAGAAGCAGGTGGAGATAGAGAGAGAAGACGGTTTGGGGACATCATGCACCAGGTGAGGTCGTTGAATGTAAGTCAAATGGGAAAGGACGAGTTTGGTGTCCAAGCTGAGGGTGACATTGAGGGGATGGTGAGAGGAAGAAGTGAAAGGTTATTGGTAGCGGTGGAGCCATGTTGAAAAGGCTGAAGAGAAGGGAGTGAAATGACGATGCGCTACTGAAGCCGTATGTTGCACTAGGAACACGAGGGACAAATAATAATCATAACACCATATTAGAACTGTTTATTTGAATTACAATGCATAGTGATGTAGTACTATTTACTTGATGACTTTCAGAGCACAAATTATTGCTCATAATCATATCAGTTATGAGCAATAATTTATGCTCGAAATGTCATCAAGTAACTAATACTGTACCACTGTGTGTTGTTCATCAAATAAACAAACCTAATACAGAATTAAATCCCACCATAGTGCCCCAGTTTTACACCTATATTAACAGTAATAATAATGATAGATAGATGGACGTTCAATTTCCAACGCAATTGAAACGTTCTCTTGATGAGCACAAGTACCAACACTTACTCTGTATTGCCTTTTCAGTTTCATACTTTGAGGAGACGATATGCAACTGAAGCGTAGAAAAAGTTTTTCACCGAAGCAATAGATATTCAGGTAAAACCTGAGATAGACTTTGTAAAGGTTAGGAGGTGGTAACAAGTGATTAATACCTAGAGCTAACACAAGTCTATTTGACTTAGTTCCTATTGTGGTTGGTAAGCAAGGTGATATGGCAGTACAGTGTAATGCATTGCGGTGATGGAAGCTATGAATCATTTGTCAGTGAACTCGTCTTCACCATGTTCGGTGAATCAATGAGAAGACTTTTCACACTTTTATAGGCACTGAGACCCCTCTCCCCCAAATGCAATCAAATTTACAAAAAAAAAACTGTAGTATATCTCAACATATTAATGGAAGGCGACAGTATGCTTATATCCTATGAAATTTGACTATTAGCGAGAATAGCGACACTCAGTATAATACAGTTGGAGTTCATTGACAGCTTTTTATCATGATTATCAGTCTTAAAAGCATATCTATATACCATAAGAGAGCAATAAACGTATTCTATGCATCCGTTCAAATATTAATCTCTACTCAGTTAAAACTAACCTTGAGTTCAATTTAAACATACTTTATGCTCTTTTCTTAACAACTAATCTTATTATATATTATTATTATTATTATATCATATAGATAATTAAGACTTTATTTCACAGTAAGTTGATTGGTCAGTTGATCAGTGTGAGTATTTATTTATTGGTTAACTTGTATTTTCAAGAATAACAGGACAAACTTACACGTTGACGTTTGAACAAATCCAGTCAGTGCTAGAATAAATCATGAATCTAACAACCTTGTTGTTTATATGACATACCGGTGATATGAGCATTAAATTACTAACAATGAATTCAATGATTGATAAGTCATTGGTAGAAGGTAAAAAGAGAAACCTACAATTGAATCATCATGAAATCAGCTAATTATATGTTGAATAATGTTGACAGTAGACATAATATCCCACCATTTATTTTGTGTGTTCATTGTTCATAGTAAAAATAATATTCTCAGGTGGTCCATCTCTGTAGGCATATGTGCTCCTCAATATTGCCTGAATGTCACTTATGGTAATTTAGTTGGTTGTGGCTAGCAGAGGAATCCGGGACTAGCGTTTTGCTCTATTTGAGACTCATAAGCTGGATGTACCAGCACCCCAGTGAATGATGTTGTTCCCAGTGACACTCGAACCTTATACCTATCGCTTTAAACGCCACAGCATCATTCACTGTGCGACAGATGAACGATAGCCGTTTCTCATACAGCGACCCAATAAAGCAACGGAGAATAACAAGTATATCAACAAATAGTAATAACTACTACCCGTTGTACAAGGAGTGGCTATCGTTCCTCTGTGGCATAGTGGGCAACACCTTTGCATTTGAAGCGATGGGTACGAGGTTTGAATTTCGCTGAGAACAACATCAATCACTGGGGCGCTGGTACGTCAAGCTGGTGAGTCTCAGATAGGACGAAACGCCTATCCTAGATTTCTCTGCTAGCCAGAAATAGCCATAAACTTGAAGATGAACTACATAACATGTCAGTAAATATTTTTAATCTGTATTGAAGTATATACATGCTGTGTGAATTCCCTTTATCAATGAAATCTTTCCAACAGTGATTCTCCGTTTTGCAAAAGTGTCAATATACTTTCATTGAATAAGGAAAAGAATTCTATTGCATTCTTTCTGACGAGGAAATGAAAAAGTGGAGTGTGGAGGCAAGTTGTTGCTTTATTCTTGATGAACTTGTTCACAATGTTGTTGCTGTTTAATCGATATTCAAGAATTGTGATTTTTCCTACTTTTGTGTTGAAGATAAAGTCGGCTATCCCACTCCGAATTACATCACCAATGAATGAACTTACATCCGCTCAAATTATATATATATATGAATGATCATTTAATATGTAACCAATACATGAATAATACACTGCGTCATTTACACATACTCTAATGTAGACCTTACTAAGTAATCCTAAGTGTAACTGTTTGAGTACATCAGAACCGGTCGACTGTTTATTGCTCCGCATTAGTGACTTTTTTTTGAAGGTAAAACGATGCTGTGAGGTGAGGAGTAGGTGTTGTCTTGGGTTAGGATCTGTAGATGCTGTACAACTCTTCGAATAGTCGTTTAAGAGATCCTGCAACTTAGTGGATTGAAACAATAGTAGATATGACCCAGAAATGAAACTAGTGGTAATCATGCTATGGCAGCCCTCCTTTTTCTTTTATTACAAAGGTACTGAATGCTTATTTAAAGGTTTCTTTGAGGCTACTGCCTAATTAATCCAATTTGTTCTACATTTTCAATCCCTTTTTAGTTTTTGGTGTCTTCATAAAACTACTTTATAATTTTGTATGGAGCATCTCTTGGTGTCCATGTTGTGACAATTTTATGTTCTGAGTAAATAATGATCACAATACTTCAAGATGAACTTCTTTAAGTTCTGTTGAGAAATAATGATACATGAAAGTGAACAAGTTGGGAACAGACTGGACTCCCGCTAATGACAGTGGATGATAGTAGCACTGCGTCACGAATTGATAGAAATTGGAGAATGTAAGGTAACGTATTTCACTCAGTTCGCTGGATGGTTATGCACTCACTATGAGACATGATGACACTTAAGCCGATCCCTCGAGAGGTCATAGCTGAATATTACTAAGAAGGCGCAAACTACGATGAAACAGCTCTCTACCGTTACCACTTCATCATATATACTATACTTCTATAGAGATTAATTAAATATTTGAATTGCACAAGTACTTGCCTGAGTTCCTGAGTCACCTGGTGATAGAAATTAAGTCGCTGTAGTGACTTATGAGAACGATACTAACGAGATGAGATACTTGAGCCGGATTCGGACAGTGAATTTTGTCCCTCAGAACCTGATAACTTACTGAGCCGCCCAAAGACTGGACCGTGATTTTAAGTAAGGCAACTTCACTTGACAAAAACATATTACTCATATCCAGCTTTCGTCAATATATAGAACCACTAGATCAGAAGTTGAATCCTATTTCTATAAGTCAACTGTAGGATAAAGTTGTTTAGAAACGTCTTACTTGACCATATCGTAACATGAAACAAAGCTTGAAATCTAAATCTTCTCCTTTAGCGCCTGATGACTTGGAATTTTTTTGTCCCTCGTGTTCCTAGTGCAACATACGGCTTCAGTAGCGCATCGTCATTTCACTCCCTTCTCTTCAGCCTTTTCAACATGGCTCCACCGCTACCAATAACCTTTCACTTCTTCCTCTCACCATCCCCTCAATGTCACCCTCAGCTTGGACACCAAACTCGTCCTTTCCCATTTGACTTACATTCAACGACCTCACCTGGTGCATGATGTCCCCAAACCGTCTTCTCTCTCTATCTCCACCTGCTTCTTCTTCTGCATAATTGTTGGGTGATAGATTCTTGCTTAGTTGCTTCGTTGTCAGGCAACACTTTCTCCTTGCTTATTCGTCCCCACCTTCTGATCTCATCTCATCTCATCTCATCTTCAGTATGGAGTGAGTGTAGGTGGCAGCTGTTCATGTATGTCTGCAGTCTGTTGGAAGGAAATGCTCTTCGTGACGCTCCAAGTCTCTCAACCATCACATGGAAGTACTGAGTTGACTGACATTAGTGTTGAGAATCCAGATCTTATTCATGGTTTATTCTGAGTTGAGTGCATTAGATCAACACACTGGTTGCAGATTAATGAAGGTTTGTCATGCTGTCTTTCCGATCCTGTCTATTATATAACTATCAATATCTGTTATACAAATGCTTTTCCAACATTTGGAAACCTTGTAAACACCAAATCAACAAATCGAATATTGTTTGCAGCTTCGATTTAAAAATTAAATTTTAGGAGGAAGATTCGACAAGTTGAGTGAGCGCGAACGAGTGTTTGTTTCGCCCATCTTGATAACCAATAGTGGAGTCTGATACGCTAGTTTCATCCTGTTTTCCACTCACCTGCGTTCCTCTGTATATTTGTTGAGTGATAAGTTATTGGTTTGTTCGTTGCCAGAGTTCCTTGTTCATTATTTATTCTGGCCACCTTATCTTCACTATTGAGCGTAGGCGGTAGCTGTTCATGTGTGTCTGTAGTTCGTTGGAAATGCTTTACGTAACGCACCAAGTTTCTCAGCCACCACATGAAAGCATTGACTTGACTGACGTAAGTGCTGAAGATTCGGCTCTTCATGTTTATGCTGAATGCATTGCGGTGCAGTGAAGCAGATCTCCACACTGGTTTCAGAAAAATGAAGGAGGGCCTGTTTTGCTGCCTTTGATGTGCCACCTATAGTTGAAACATTGCTACCTAGGTAGGAGGTAAGTGAAATAAACTACTTCCTTTAGGTTTCTCCCGTGCATGGTGATTGGTGCTTGTTGCTGTTGGTTGGGTGTTTCCATCACCTCTGCCCTACCTACGTGTTCACTTTAAGTAAGTCTCATCTTCACTGCTTCACCTCTCCTCTTCTGCCAACTTATTGGTTTTTGCCTGTACATCTTCAAGTATGTGCAACATAAGACATTAGACATAAATCATCATCGACGAAATCCAAATCTTCTAGTGTCTTTTCATCTGTCAAACAGCTTAAGCTCATCTTCTCACAGCTCCTCAAGGTTTGCTGCATGATCCAGTCGACCACAATCAGGAACATCATCGGTGATATTAACCAACCTTGTCCTTCCTGTCAACCCATCTTCACTTCAAAAGCATCACTGAGCTTTCCATTTTGTATCACTTGGCATATGGCGTCTTCATATAGCTGTTGAATGAGGTTGATAAACTTTTGTGGCAATAAAACTGAAGTGTTGAAGGAGATGCCGAATTACTTCTCGGTTGACTCTGTCGAAGACCTTTTCAAAATTGATGAAGTTGAGGTACAGATTTAGTGGACTGCCATTCCGTGCTGTGTTCTGTGATGATGCACAGAGTAGCGTTGCAATTCGATCCACACATGATTTATTCTTCTTGAAGCCAGCCAGCGTGTTCTGGTTGTATTTTAGAATGCAAAGCATCGTTTAGTCACTCCACGAAGATGCGGCTTAATATTTTGCTTGGCTTGGATAGGAGAATGATTCCTAGCAACTTCTTGCAAAGACTTAGGTCCCCCTTCTTTAAAAGTTTGACAAAGTAGCCCTTCTTCCAAATGGCAGGTATCTTTCGTTTTTTAAGGTTACCGTATTCTTCATAAAAAGCCCAAAATCCACAGTCTTTCACAACCAATCGTGTCGCTCCTAAGCTTTGCAAAAAAGTACGTAAATCAACGTGTTAATACCAGATTGGTTGAACAGGCACAAACCTATGGGATATAGTACTCTGGAGAAGCCTGGAAATAGTCAAGGCATTTGTATATATATAAACAGTTATATTTTGTATAGTGCAGTGCACTTTCCTTTATCTTGCCACCTTTTCCAATTATCTAGGGACTGAGGGACAATCAGGGATGTAATCTATATATATAACTTATTATTCGCTTACAAGAAAAAGTAAGAACCAGTGGAATTATCTGTGTTGGATTATAGAATAAAACGAAGCGCATTTGTTTGTCTTGACACCATTGTTTACGGAAAACCAACACACTCTCCATGGTATCTAAACACTAGGTCCTTGCACCCACTAACAGTTAAAGTAGTTTTGGTGAAATGTATAATCAGTGAGATTAGATAGCTCAGTATAAAAACAGAAGACAGATAATGAAGTAAAACGTATCAAGGAAACAATATTATTAAAATTCTAGGGGACATATAAATAATAAGTAGCAACAGTGTTATGAATAGTAACTGTATGAATGAATGGATAGTGAAAACTTCAGCTTATTGTCAGTCCTGAACTGTCTATATGTGCGCCTGTATGCCTAGTTGTGTGTGTCTGATTTTTGTCCATTTTGGTTCACGAATCCCGGTTTATAGAATGCATAGGTAGACAACTGGTTGTCGGGAAACGGGGACGTTGAAATCACTCAATGATCTATTCTGGCTGAGCACTTGCATTCCACTGTCGACAGACAGTTTTTGTTTTATTTCTAATGAAGTAATGTAGAGTATTGTGAGGTAATATTGACTGAGTTTACTTGAGTTTTATGTAAGGTATGTAGATTGATGACAGACACAGAAATAGTTTTGTTGGCGTACCGTGGTTTAAGTAAAAAGTTTTTCTCTCGGCTGCACGTGTTCCTCTTTAAAGAAGGAACTTTATAAACGACTGGAATGAAGGCAGTAATACATATCTGCAAACTTAATCGGAGACAAACCTTGTAGCTTTAATGGTATTACTCAGCTAAAATAATTTGAGCTGCCAAAAGACCTTCTTATGACTGTGGTGACAAGTACATAGGCCAAATCAGTCGAATGGGGTCACTTAGACTATCGAAGTATAGGAATTTAGTCAAATATGGAATGAGAGACTCTATTTAGAAAATTAATCTCGAAAAAATTCAGCTATTATAATACAGATACTAACAAACAGATACAAAATGGTTTGAGACAAAGCGGGGAGAGATAGAGTGTGACTGCCAAATCATTATTTTCAAATCTCTATATGCCTTTTTAAATCAGTAAATATAATATACAAGCTTTGAAACTGTTTTTCCCACCTGTCGATATCTAACAGTAAAATCTATCTGAATAGCTGTGAAGAAACACATGGGTTCATTCTTCAATCAACGATTTTCTTTTTATAGTAAAGATAGATAGTGGCTAGCAGTAGAATCCAGGATGCACATTCGTCCTATTTGTGACTTGTTAGCTGGATATATCTGCCTCCCAGTGAGTTTTGTTGTTCCCACCAGGATTCCGACTCGAGAGCGATCACTTCAAACTTTAGAGTGTTGTCCACTGTATCACCAAGCCGTGATAATCACTTCTTGTGTGACGGATATAGTTTTATTGTTGACTGAACCGAACTGATCGGTCTCTGTTGGCATATGGGCTCCTATACGGATGCCTCGATATACCTGTATAGTTCTAGTTATAGTAAAGATGGATAAAGATGGTCCAACCAACGAAGGTATAATACAGGCAATTACACTAAATAACTTTCTTTGTTTGCAAGTTTTGCCATACTTAACTAACTTCCTTAGTGTAGTTATGCAGCTTTCTGATAGTGATTACATCAGCTAAATGATTAGGCAATGATTAACAAGTTTACAAATATGTTATCATCAAAAGATGGTAAATCTCTCCAAAAATCACTTATATTCAGAAAGAATTTCTCTAAAAAACTCATCAGTTAGGCTTCTCAATTTTTTTTAGATGTTTGAATTCACTGACAGACGCCTGTTAAAAACTTCAACGTAGTGTGACTTACTTTCAATGCTGTAGACAAAAGTTATTAATGAATGACAAGTTTGTACATTTATTTTGATGATGTTTTCCTGGTTCATGGTACTGGTGAATGAAATAGATACGTGAATATATCTTGCAAAATCCAACCATTGTTAACCAATAAAAATCCCTGGTTATGACTACTTTCAGACATGAGTTACCATTGAAGTAATTTCTTCATTCATTAGAGAAGTCAACCTGTTTATTTACAATCCCAATGAATGTCGAAATGAAGGTCATATTCGATGAGCTAGTGAAGACTAGGCCAAACATTAACAACTTAGAAAGAAGTGAAATGCAACACAATAAACTCAGTGTCTTGGAAAATCTCCTACAAATGATGGTAAATTCTGATTTCTAAATGAATATTGGTTTTATACTACTTAAATAGTAGTAAAGTGTCATTAGTAAGACACTATTTATACAACTGAGTACTGACTGCACTAGCATTGGCGAATTATTCAACTATTTTATTTATCAGGCAATGAAAAAGAATAAGTTTGCTAGCTGTGGTAGTTCCAATAAGATGAATACCTTAACTTCGTTAGTGATCGATGAAATATATTGGTAATTCCTGGGCATTACTATTATTTATTGGTTGGTTGGAGGGAATTCGCAGGAAGCCCTGAACCTAGTTCGATGAAGAGTTCAAACAAGCCAAAACAAGTTTAAAGCAAGACTCCGTCAGAGTGTATCGCAAAGATGAGCTTCCTAGCTTGGTGTTGACATTGTAAACCAGTCGATAGAATTCAGTCAGCAATCGGAACAAGATCACATGTAATTGGTTACTTTCCAGTGACCAATTGATGCATTATGATCGTATTTCCCTGTCTAGTGGATTTTAACTGTCCACCAGTCATTCTCGCACAACATAAATTGATATTTTAAAATTGTTCTTTTCCCACTATTAATGAAAGATAAAGCACTTTACAGGAAGTGGATAAATAAAATTAACATCAGCTGTGTGTCCAGCGATAACGATGGTCAAAATTGTCGAAATAATGCAGATACACAAGGTAAGATAAGATAAACAAATGCTCAACAGAAGAGAAGGCATAGGAGAGGGTAGAAAAATCCAGTCATAGGATGGGCAATACAATGATATTCTGGAATGTCAAATCAGGAATAAAATACGATTTGAGGGAAAAAGCAATTGATATTCCGTATTTAGTAAAACTGAGAAGGATTGTGATTTATACTACTCAGTAATCGTAAGTAGTCTAAATCTAAAAACAGAAAAAAGTAGACTAAAGTAGTGTCAAAGAAAGTTGAGAAAAAAACAATAAAAGTGATGGATGAATAAAGAAATTGCTTTCTATATATATCTGTGGTTGAATATGTAAATCTTTAATCGGTCAGATGGGAACCAGTGTTTCTTGACAGTAGTGAACTTTTTCGTCTGAGCAAAAAATTATTTATATTCAAGGATCAAAAGATCCTCTTTATGATAGACGTATGTGAATAATGCTCTCAAAATCATATGTTCAGGCAATTTTGCCTAATTTCACTTTATAAAATCGGACTGCTTAGTTCTATAGTTAGAAAAAAGTGTTATCTTAAATGTGAAATGAATTTGAACAACAATGTGAATCTAAATTTTCCTTATTTATCATTACTTAAGCTTCAATGATTTATCTTCACTGCAGTTATGAATTTTAGGGTCAGTAAACACTAGATGAAACTTCAACAAAGAGAATGAAGCACGCAGTCATACATAAGCATCCTTTCTCAAGTATGTAGATGTTGGATAAACAAAGAGAAATTAGGCAACAAGAGTTTAGCTTTAGTTTGTTTATGTGTAGAAGTAAATGGTGAATAAATCTTAGTGTTGAATTACTGGGAAATGATGGATTACGTAGTAACGATGGTTAGTGGCTAGCAGTTGAACCCAAGAACCTCATTTCATCCTATTTGGGACTCGTCAGCTGGATATAGCTGCACCCCAGTAAACGATGTCATTCAAGTCGGGATTCGAACTGGAGATCGACCACTTCGAACACTACGAAGTTTTGCACTGAACCACCAAGTCATGATCTATAGTTCTTGTACGATAGGGATAGTTTTAGTGTTATTGCTTACATTATACCTTCCTATTTAAGTATTTCACTAATTCTTCAACTTTTAGTCACAGGAGGTCATATCTCCAAGCTAACAATTTCTTATAAACAGGACGAAATGTGCATCTTGGATTCCACTGCTAGCCACTATCCATCATTACTGTATGCCAGTATGCCAATAGACACTAATCAATTCGGCCCAATCAACGACGGTATAATAGAAGTATTAACACTAGTGAAGGGTCACGTTTAAACTTTCGAAGATAGCTGATTTCGTGTGATAATCAGTAGGGATCTCGAGTTGACCTTGTTACTACCTTCAGTAAGATTTATCTGAGCCTATAAGAAAACTGACATCCCACCCGGTTCATGCCTTTATGTCTATTTTTCCAGCTGCCAAGCATTAAACGAAGTGCATTGATGACTAAATTTCCAGTTGGTTGATAACCACAAGCCAGAAGACTGAGATTAATGGCCAATCACTGGTGAGTTACCTTAGTCTATCCACCAATCATTCCTACATACGATTCCTTATTAAGTGCAGCCGCACCTTTTGTGAGTTGTACACAGTCTTGGTTAATAAATGTGGTATCCTTATTTTCTTCGCGTGTTAGTGAACGTGATGAGTATAGTGTTAGAATAATTTTCATATATAATAAACGACAACAATACATTTATAAGGTTGCCATAACTTTAGACTTTGTCAATAAATTTAGGTCAGCACTTAGAAGTAGACGATATGACAGTGTCAACACCGTAGTAACCGGTCAATATAGAGTCAAAATTTAAAGTTGTGATGTAACAGAGTGCTTTTGAATTTGTTTACCCCCCCCCCCCCGCCCCAGAAAAACACTAATATACTACTTTTAGAGTTGATAACTCAAGACATTTTGTCCGTTTTTTCTTTAACTCGGTATTTTGATCGATTAAAAGACTCAAGAACAGAACAAATAACAGGAGAAAAGTCACTGTTGACTTTCTAACTTTGTTTAAACTAATCCATGTAACTGAGTGACAAAATGAAGGTAGAACCAAAAGCATAGGTGTATTGGTTCAGGTTACCACACTTCATAGTAGTACACAATGAACACATGGATAGAAAAGGACTGATATCATAGTAGATAAAGTATTGCAAGAGAATAAGCAATCTGAAGATAACGGCTAGTGAAAATATCCGACCCTTAGAAGATGTTACTGAGACTGATTTTCAGCCATATCACCAAGAATCCTCAATCTGTGATTTCTTTCGTTTCGGAGACCCCAGTCAAGTAGTCTACATCTCCCCCACATGGCTCAGACCAAACAGTCAGGGACTTCGTGAACCTGTGTCACGTCTTGATTTTTCCACTCTGAACCCTCTTCCAACCCAATTCAACTTCCCCTAGTATTACATCTCTTTGTAGGCAGTGGTTCGGCATGCCTAGTACAAGTCCAAGATATCTCATATGACTAAGGTTAACAACCTCATCAATAGACTTGTCTAACCTCAACATCGCTCCCACTGTGAGCAACGGTATGAAGATATCTGGGATCGAAACCCTACAATCGCTTCATGTCTTCTACTTTTAACGGCTGACACAATACAACAGAACGGACTATAGCACAGTATATTCGTCCATTGGCAGATAGTGGGATATCTTGCCATCCACTACCACAGATGACGTAAATTGAGAAGTGATGAACGGGGATTCTGTATTCAACCTGCGTTTGGGTTGAGGCAGCTCATCAAGCACTTCACAATTGACCCTGAATTAAACAATGAATAGTAAAGTATCGTACCACTTAGTGTGGTGGTCATATAAGAGCTGTTTTGACTAAAAGCTTTCAACTATTATCCACAACTGACCCATTAGGACCCGGGGGTCCACTCGTTAACCAGATCTTCCCCTTTCATTTTTAGTGTGATATGCTTCTTAAGAAAATCATCCGAGTGTTAGTTTCCGAAATGATTATTGATATCCTATGAAAATATAGTCTTTATTCCATATCACATTTCATTTTTACTAGAAAGATACACAACTATAATGATATTTGTCTACTCATGGTTCAGGAGTTTTATCACACATTTTCCTCGACACTGATGAATCTACGCTTCATATAAAGACTATTTTATTTTATTTCTCTCCTCACATATGATCTTAATGCAGAAGTATACGTCAATGAACTGTTTAAGCATTTCCCACCTGCTCATGCGACTATCACACAAGACAAAAGGACAATCCTTATATCAACAGTAAAATATCGATCTTTTGGGTGTCTGTGTGTGTATGTATATTTCGTGGACTTTCTTCAGCTGTTTTACAACTTACAGAATATAATGGGTTTTCTTTTGATAAAAGGCATGCTATAAAAATTGACAAGAATGCTCCAATTCAGATGGAAGGTAACAAACATTTGGGTTGAGCTAATTTGATGAAGTTTAAGACTACTCAAAGGTTAACCATTTGTAAAATGATAGAATGAACATTCTGGAGAAGATAAAAAATATATTTGAGAAAGAGTTGTACACATGTCATCCTAGAGTTGGTATATGTGATATCATAGTTACGTAAACGTAACAGAAGTTCAACTAGTCTTCATTATTAAGTAATAAGATGAACATAACTTCGAAAGTGACAGTAAGTTTTGAAAAGAAAACAAAACAACAGAGTACCATGAGGTTATGGAATTTCTATTAATTTCTATTAAGGAGAATAAAATTGTCAAGGTAAAGCAAGATTGACATTAGTATCTTTCTGAATATATAGATCATATTTGGGTCTTTTAATTTCAATTGCTTCAGAAAAGTGTAAATCTTGAGTCACAGTTGTTTACTGATCACCTTGGACGATTACGACAAGCTCTTCTCTCCTTTTACCAATTTATATGCATTGGCATGTACATGCGAACTGGTGGATACAGTTGGAGGTAACATTAGTTGAGAACTGGTCAACTTTGAATTATCTCCACTAAGAATCAGTCTGGTACTTTATTCCCTTGTCTATCTATCAGAAAAATCATATCCCATAGGTTGTATAACAGCTGAGGAGGACCCACGAAATGTATAAAGAATAGCCTGTTACGTTGTTCTTCTTACGTTATTCGAATTCATGAGGGCGAAAAACTGTATGGTCTGTCACGTCTCCATTGCACTCTGTTCTTTGCAATCTCCTGAAATGGGCTCCACATCTGCCCATAAGCTCTCATCTCTTCCTCACACGATCTACTACATGTCAATCTCAGCTAGGATGCCCAACTCGTCGTTTCCCATCTGGGTTCCTGCCGACGGCCTGACCTGGAGTGTTATATCCCGATTGGCCTTCTCAATGTATGCTCAATCCATCTCCCTCCCTTCTTCTGCATATCTGTTGAGTCATAAGTTGTTGGTTGGTTAGTTGCCAGAGTTTCTTGTTGCTTATTCTGTGTGACCATTTGATCTGATCCTCAGTATCAAGTGAGCGTAGGCAGTTGCTGTTGATGAATGTCTATAGTTTGTTGAAAATGCTTTTTGTAAGGCGCCAAGTCTCTCAACCATCACATAGAAGCACTGAATTGACTGGATTGGTGTTGAAAGTCCGGATCTTGTTCTCGCTTTATGCTGAATGCAGTGGAGTGGATCTCTACACTGTTTTCAGATAAATGAAGGCGTGTCATGCTGTCTTTCCGATTCTGGTTGGATTTGATATCCTCATCTGTGCCTGTAGTTGAAACGATGCTGCCTAGATAGGTGAAAGAGACTACTTCCTTTAAGTTTCTCCCATAATGGTGGCCGGTGCTTAAAGTACAAACTACTTAATGTTCAGATGTACACAGGAGATCATAATCTAAGTGAATTTTATCATTATTTCAGCTTGTTTAGAAAATCAGAAACATAGATGATGTTTCGTTTAAAAAATTATGAATACACCAAAAAACATACATGATTGAAACTTTTTTGGTGGACAGATTTCATAGTGATGAATACCTGTAGTTATAATTTCCTATTTCATATAGTTTCAAAAGTAATCAGTTATTAACGAGTGACATGAAGTTCTCAATCTCATCTTCTCCCTTTTCTTCAATCTTTGATAAACAAAGGAAATCAGATTCAGAACGATCTTCGTATATAATAAAGTTTACTTTGGAGAGTACCGTGATAACAAGTACTGGAAAGCAAAGTACGGAGATCAGTAAACTCACCATTAATGGACTTAAAGGAGTAGTCTCTTTCACCTATCTAGGCAGCATCGTTTCAACTACAGGCACAGATGAGGATATCAAATCCAACCAGAATCGGAAAGACAGCATGACACGCCTTCATTTATCTGAAAACAGTGTAGAGATCCACTCCACTGCATTCAGCATAAAGCGAGAACAAGATCCGGACTTTCAACACTAATCCAGTCAATTCAGTGCTTCTATGTGATGGTTGAGAGACTTGGCGCCTTACGAAAAGCATTTTCAACAAACTATAGACATTCATCAACAGCAACTGCCTACGCTCACTTGATACTGAGGATCAGATCAAATGGTCACACAGAATAAGCAACAAGAAACTCTGGCAACTAACCAACCAACAACTTATGACTCAACAGATATGCAGAAGAAGGGAGTGGAGATGGATTGAGCATACATTGAGAAGGCCAATCGGGGATATAACACTCCAGTCAGGCCGTCGGCAGGAGCCCAGATGGGAAACGACGAGTTGGGCATCCTAGCTGAGATTGACATGTAGTAGATCGTGTGAGGAAGAGATGAGAGCTTATGGGCAGATGTGGAGCCCATTTCAGGAGATTGCGAAGAACAGAGTGCAATGGAATCGTGCTACTGAAGCGCTATGTTACGCTAGGAACCTAAGGGAAAAAATAACCTTAAATAGATATAATCTGGACGAAGAATATTCTTTTCAATAGCTTGTTATAAGGTTCTACAATTATAACGCGTTTATACAATATATTAACAAGCTAAATTTGAGGTGAATACAACGTTACAGCTAGGAACCTAGTTTTTCTTTTTTGAGTTTATCAATATCAAGATGATATATACATATCGACGAAGCGTGTAACCGTAAAAGTAAAGACAAGAATGCCTTTTAGAAGCTCTATCAGCATCTGTGTAATATCTTGAGTTTATCAGATGAGCTAAGACAGAATTTTCACCACTTTCACTTCACCTTTTTCAAAACTAGGCTGATAAATGTTCTCGTATCCGGAGACGTACTCAACTAATCATTCATCTTATGTAACGTGTTCCACAGGAACAGTTAAACTGATATGTGCAACATCAGTTAAGATTAGATAGGCTATACTTTAGCCCCCAGGATTGAATATTGGTTGACTAGTGAAAGATATACACAAATGACCTGCATCGATTCGCGTTTAGGATCACTTTAGGGGATGTTAGTGATGTTGATGAACTTTTCAAGATATACGTTTTTATTTCCAATACCATAGATACATATTATCTGCTTTTCCATGCACTTCTTGAAATCAACCAGTTTTACTCTAAATGCTAGGCACTTGAATACATATTAGGTTTTCTACTTCATCAGTACGAAGCTGAGAATGTCTCTATACTGCACCTTTAACATCGGCTTTCTGTATAGAGCCCTCTTCTTTTCTTATCATTAGCACTTCAAGGAAATTTGGTAAATTTTCATAGAACTGGACAATTTTAAAACTTTTAGCTAACATTGGTTACTATTCTGAGGTCTTCCGGAGAGCCACAAACCTTTATAAACCACATTCAACAGCTACCTGTATGCTATATGACGACACTATATGCCAAGTGATAAACAATGAAAAGCTCAGTGATGTCTTTGAAGTGAGGACATGTTGACAGGTAAGACAAGATTGGCTAATACCACCGACGATCTTCCTGATTGTGGTCGACTGGATCATTCATCAAACTGTAGGGAGCGAGAGCATCGGCATACGCTATTTAACAGATGAGAAGACCCTAGAAGATTTGGATTTCGCCAATGATGATTTATGTCTAATGTCTAATGTCGGAGAAACCCGGATGTACAGGCGAAAACTAACAGGTTGGCAGAACAGGCAACGTAGCGAAGACGGAACTTCCCTCAGGTGAACGTAGAGAAGACAGAGGTGATGAAGATACCCAACCAACAACAACAACAACAACGAGGAAATTGGCTCTTTCACCTACCTATCTAGGCAGCGTCGTTTGAACTACTGACAGCACAGGCACAGATAAGGTTGTGAAAGCCAGCATCGGAAGGACACCAAGACAGACCTTCTTTCATTAGCTTGAAATGCACTGTGCTGCAATGCACTCAGCATAAAAAACAAGACCCGGGTTTTCAACACTAATGTCAGTCAACTCATATGATGTCTGATAGGCTTGATGAGTTACGTAAAGCATTTCCAACAATCTGCAGACATACATGAACAGCTGCCACCTACACTCACTCCATATTGACGATGAGATGAGAAGGCGAGAAAGATTAAGCAACAAGCAACTCTGGCAACGAATCAACGAAACGAGAAGCTATCGTCCAAAAAATATGCTGTAGAAGAGAGTAGAGATGGATTGCATTGTACTGGACATAGACTGAGAAGACCAACTGGGCACATCATGCACCAGGGTAGGTCGTCTAGTGAAACCAAAGTGGGAATGGACGAGTTGGGCGGCCGAATGTGACATGGAAGAGATGGTGTGAGGAAGAAATAGAGGCTTATGAGCAGTCGTGGAGCCAAGTTGAAAAGACTGAAATAGCACTGTGCTACTGAAGCCCTGTACTGCACTAGGAACCCATGGCATAAATAACAAGTAATAATAATTCTATGATCTTCTGCTTGAACTAAGTATCGTTCATTTACTAGAGTGTTTCATCTTTTAATTCAATACTTCTAAGTGACAATGGATAACTAGGATCCAGGAAAATTAAGGTTACATTTGAGAAAACATGGACAACCTAAATAATGTTAATACTGATATCATTACTTTGTTAAGTGAAGATAGTGTAAGCCTTATCATAACATAATCATTGATAAAAACGCCTTTGATCTATCTAAACCAATATCAGCTGTTTATCTGTTAAGTAAATGAAATTCAACTTTAAAATATACCACATTAATTATTTCGATAAACTAGACAGTTATGCATTAAATGGTATAAATAAATTCTAATTTTTTTTTCTAAGGTAAATGATGAAGTACTTTTGATAAATGGTTGCATACACTGTAACACTTACAAACATAGGTAATTACAACTACAAAATATACTTATGTTTAATATAGATTAACCAGTGAAGTCGATAATAGTTAAGTTTTGGTATTTCTAATTATTGAAAAATTGTTACACATATTTTAAATATTTAAATACTTCGATTATTGATTTTTAGTCACATTAATAAAATTCAACCAATAACAGATCAGTTTGAATTTGATTGGTTAAAAGGCTGACTCGTATAGTTACTGTCATTCGTGATAGAAACGTAGTCTCTCTCACAATTGTTTTGTGTAGTTAATGTTTTTTTATTTTATATATATTTTATTATAAAAAAAAATATCATTACATGGAGTATATTAGAAAAATAGCATCATGAAAGTATTCTTCTATTTAGTTATATTTAATAACACTTGGATCTACTAGTTTTTGAGTTATTTATCGGTAGTGGGGAAAGTGAAATCAAGAATATTACTGTTGGTAAACAAGGTAAGTTAACAAGGGTTAGTTTATACAAAATGTTGGTTACTTTTAATATTAACTCTGAAGAGTAATGAATAAAGTATGAAATTTGTATCTTTCTGAACTTGTACATCCATGGGTTATCTTGGTAGATTTTATGATATGATACAAATCAAAACAAGTAAGGAATATATGAAAAAAGCAGGATCTAATGAATTCAGTAGTAGTTTCAGTAGTAAACGTCATCTGTATACTTTACATACTTGATTATATATACCTTTAAACAATGCAAAACACCATACATACACAGATATATATAAAACAGACCGAGACAGATTTAAGTGTAACAACATGGAAGTGAAGAGGCTTTACAGGTCAGGTGGCAATGCAAAGGATAGAAATGGATGTTCAAATTGAATGAGTTGGGGGGGGGGGGGTAGGATACATGATTAACTATGAGCTGCACTCACGTGACGAATCAATACATGTAATCCAGTCCTACAGGAGGTCAGTCGTGGCCCGAATAGCTAAGTGGTAAAGTCGCTGACTATAACACTGGGTGATGTGCGTTCAAATCTCAGGCGGGACATCAGTTCCATCGTGGTTGCAGATACGCCTTGTTGACTAGTGGCAAAAAGCATGAAACCCTAGGTCCAGGGCTTCCTGGAGATTACCTCCAACCAACTAATAGCTATGAGTTTAGATAATTGTGAGTTTCAGGTAGGAATATATTCATAATAATAGTAATGATAATAAAATTGACTATAGGGGTTAGAATAATAGTAATAACGCCTTTGTTCTGAAAGCTTTTTCCGGAATACTCTACAGAATTTTTAGCATGTCATGTAGCATCAAGCTCTACGCTCTACAGCATAGTATTTTTTCAGCAACCCAGGAAAAATAAAGGGTAAGTGAAACAGACTGCTTCATTCAGGTTTCTCCCGTTCATGGTGGTTGGTGCTTGTTGTTGTTATTGTTGGTTGGGTATCTTCATCACCTCTGTCTTCTCCACGTTCACTTGACGTCCCGTCTTCTCTGCCCTACCTCTTCTGTCAACTTGTTGGTTTTTGCATGCACATCTTCAAGCTTCTGCAACATTAGATATACATCATTGGCGAGATCCAAATCTCTTAATCGGTCCAGCATATGTCCGTCTTCTCGCTGCTCCTCACGGTTTGCTGCATAATCCAGTCGATCACAATCAGGAAGATAATCGGTGATAGTAGGTGACCTTGTCTTATCTGTCAGACTGTCTTCCGGTCCTGCAGCTTTCCTGGATTTAACCAACTTCATGACGTTCAGGACTTTACTCCTGCTTTTGTCAGAGTGTTTGTGTTCACTGATATTCCTGTTGCGGGGATGCTGGTGGTATTTCTGGACGAGTTGCAGGTGGTGGTGGCCGATTCGAGAGTTTTCTGAAGTGGTCAGCCCATTGTTTATCTTGTCTCTTCTCGTTGGTGGTGACTAAGTTTCCTTCACTACCTTTTATTGGTTTCGTCTGCGTTGATCTCCTCCCAGATAGCAACCTGGTTATTTGATACAATGTTGTCAGGTCTTTCTTACCTGCAGCCTGATCTGTTTCGCTTGCCAGTGTTTCGTAGAAGTGTCTTTCGCCTTTCCGTGCACTCTTCTTCACTTCTTTGCCCAGTGCAGTGTTTTATAGGTTGTACTCAGTTCCTCTTTTCGTTGTTCATCCTTGCACTGCACTGGTTCATCTTCTGCTTCACCATCTTCGTCTCCCTGCTTTATCAGTTTCCACGTGTCTGTCAAGATCCATTCCTTGTCCTGTTTTTTCTTCCTTCCTAATACTGTTTTGCAGGTTTCCTTCCACGTCTTTTTCAAAGAGTTCCAGTGTTCTTCCACGCAGGTCTCCACAGGTATGTTGCTCAATGTCTCCTATTTTGTCCTGATAGCTTACGTGAAGATTTCCTTTGAAGTTTCGTGCATCAGTTTGTGTTCTGGGTGTTGACATTGAACTGTGGTCTGTCACGAGCTACTTTGAAGCCTTTTAACTTGGTTTTGAAGGTCTCTTGCACCAGATAGTGAGTGATGTGAACCTACATCTGCTCACCTTCTTGATCTGATCTTGTGTCCAGTAGGCTGCACCTCCACTTTCATCACATTGAGATGAAGTCGATCTGATTTTCGGTGTAGTGTATCCATCCGGTGAAATCAAATCCGTATCACTTTGTGAATATCTCTGTGTTCGCACACACTCCCTCCAATCACCAAATCGTTGAGTCCATAGGAATCTGCAAACAGTTCTCCATTCTCATTCATTTCACCGAGTGGTTCTTGACCCATGATAAATTCTCTTTTTGTGTTGTCTACTTACAGTTTGGTGTTCACGTCACCCCACCTATTAGAATAAATTTGATGTCGCCAACTGAGGTGGGGTCTTGTCCTGTACTTATTGCAGTTGCCTATTGAACTGCTCCTTCTTCTCTTCGCCTGTATTACTTGTAGGTGCGTAGTGTAGCGTAGAATTGTATGATTGTCACCTTCTTTCCTTTTGATTTGAATCTTGCTGTCATGACGCCTGTCCTGGAGGAGATTGGTTTCCACTGTATGAGAGCCCTTGATGCTTTTGAAGGGGACTTCATAATAAGCACTCCGAAACTCAGTGTGCTGGTGGTTGTTATCTGGGCGACACTATGGGAGTAGATTATTGACTGTCCAGTTGACAGTCTGGAGAGTCCACTTCCACAGCTTCTTCTTTCGCGGATTCCAAGCACTTCTATGACATATCTTCTCATCTCTCCAGCAATCTAGGCAGCCGTGGTAGGTTTAAACATGGTGCGGACATTCTATGTCCCCAATCTTACTTTCGCTTCCATCGAGAGAGAGAAGACATCCGCCAATTGGCTTCGCGAAGGCTTTCATCAACCGGCGGCATTTCTTCTCTCACATTCCAGTGAGGAATAAGTTTGCTTTTACTTTTGATATTTTGTTTGTGCTTTGAAGTTTTTTGAGTGGTTAGATTGCTTTTCCGGGTTAGGGTTGCTAGCCGTGTGCCAAAACTTCCCTGTTTATCTGGGGTTAGGAGTGGCTAGTAACTAGTGAACCAGTTAACCAGGCGAGGTTACTAGTTCTGCTGACAATCTTCAAATTTCTACGCAATATAGCATAGTCTTTTATCATCAACCGAGGAAAAAATAAAGGAAAACAGTCAAGACGTAGAAGTTTATGAAACACAAGGGGAGAGGCTGCGTAATACCAGATACTTTCAGTTTCCTAATGTAGAAAGTTAGGTGGAAACGTTTTTGGAAATTTGTGAGATATGGGAAGACCAGAAAAGGTCCGAAGAAAGACACACACCAAGAGAAATCACACTTGTAACATTCTCTAATGCGCAACTACCAATAGAACATAAATCATGAGAAATAAGCAGTTTATGTAGGTTATGTTCATGTCTAAAATTAAGGTTTATGGTCTGACATTTTGAAGAATTAAGCATAAGACCATTCAAGCAGGAGCATCGTCCAACAGTAGATAGGAAATCATTCAGTTGAGAATAATCTATTGAAGAGGAGATAGGTGTGGAAACTAGTAGGTCACTAGCATATTTAATTAAATCGATACCACTTGAAGATGTTGGGTCATGCAGAAAGAATGAGAAAGACATCCACAAAGGATGGCTCTTTGGGGAACTCCAGTCACAGCAAGCAACGGGAACTGAATCGATTAAGCGTAGATTACGCCATTCAAAACAAGATCGTTAACAGTACTTATGTAGACATAATAACAAAACCAGGTGTATATTCTGATGATTAATAATGATAACAGCGTTAATAGAACTAAGGTTAATTAGGCCAAATAAGTATCAGATGGGTGATAGTTAAACGCAAAGAGGAGGTAAGAAAGATGAAATATGTCTAGACGACGTTTTACTTCCAACCTTAGCAGATTCAGGCTAACTACATTTCCTTCTGAATGCGGAGGTTTGGTTGACAACACGAATCGCACGGGCTTCTACAATTCCAATCAATTTCTTATTTTGCTGTCTGCTGATAACCGTAAAGGACTTACAGGTATCAATATCATGCCCATAATCCACTAGATGTTGCGTTATCGAGCTCCATGGGGTCTTCTTCTTGGCATGCTTTAACCACTTCGGCAGATGCTCAACCATTCGGGTAGACAGATACCTCTCCATATGACCAATGTATTTGCTTCCACAGGTACATTCGAACTGATGCATACCATTAGATGTGACGAGGATAGAAGCCCAGTTTTTCCTGATTGTTGCAGTACCCTTCTGGGGGTGGTGATGAGAACGAGTTTAGCAGTGTGATAAGTCATTTGACGGACATCTCCAGTCTTCGTCTAAATACTTTTAACACACTGTCACCTTTGAATGGCCAGGTGATATAGACTGGTTTCTTCTGCACTGTTAGGGACATTGTTTTGTTTCGTAACCATTTTGAATGTTTGTTGATAAAGGTACCCATTCTTCACTAGCATATTTTCCAAAGTCATCACTGCTTGCTGTCAAGACAAATTTTCCTGGCTCTGTTGAACAGCGTTCTGAATACATTCACTTGTATTGGATCGGGACAAAGCTCCTAAAATGAAGGTGTTGCCCTGTCCATGAAGGTTTACTTTAGATGGACCTTTCGATAGATCCGTCAATTCTTTTCACTAATGAGACATCTAAGTAAATAATCATATTATTTTCCTCGACATGAGAAGGCTTCAGGTGTTTGACCACCATTGTCTTCGTAGTATAAACCGTATTCCGTGGTGTCACTATGTGAGTAACACAGAAATCAGGCGTAGAGGTTTAGGGAGAAGAGGTAAGTCAGTTGATGTCGTTGCGAACTTTCATCGACTGAGATGGTTGGCTCTGACATGTGTTATGTATGCCTAGTCGCCGTCTGCCTCATCACACAATGTTGACCGAAGTAAGTTCTGACTGGAAAAAGGCTCGAGGTGGCCACACTAAAGTATGGCATCAATGTATGGAGTCTTTGACTGTTGGTTTGAGCCGTATCAAACGATGCAGACTAGCCAGTCAGGGTCTGCGAGACAAGAGGAATCAGTGGTTGGAGACCGACTTTGGGCGATATGGCTGAGAACCGATGTCAGTGGCGCAGATGTATCCCCACACACATTATTCTCATCTTAAAGCTAAAGCGAATCGCACAATTTTCTCATCCTTCCTTTCTCTCTCTCTTCGAGTACTTTGTATTTGTTTTGGCTGGATTTTCTTTTCTTCATCTTCCACTTCACTTCATTTTTACTTGGTGGATTTATATGAGGTGTGGCAAGTTGGGTCATTACGCAATAATGCCTGGTCTTATGTTGATTTGGATAGATGAATGGACCAATTATAAAACATACATTGGTGCGTATCGCTGAGGAGTCCCGTACAAGGAAGAAACAGCTGTCCAATGCTCTCAGGTTTTTAATGTTTCTCCAATTGATATCATTGCATGATGAATGCTGCCTTACAAATAGTTGTTGAGGTGACTGTTTGAGACAGCTGTCATTTAATATACCGCTATTATTAAGTTAGGATGAATATTGAATGTGAAATAAAAACCTGGTTTACGGTGGTACTCAAACTATCCGCCTGTAGATTACCTATTCGGTACACTATCAGCTGAGCTATGAACTCCAGCTTCTGGTTGGGTTTCAGTTTCACTTCTTTTATTGAGAAGCAGTAATATGAACCTATGACACCTAACAGTTCATTCATCACAATCACACTAACTGTCTAACCAAATCTTGTCCCATATACATAATTACTCAAGTATCATGTTTTCTGTATTTTTGGCTGCGTTCTCAACAATCTATATTAAAATTATCTAAGTACTCAAGTCTTGTAGGCTTTTCTTCCCATACACCTTGATCAATAACTTTTTAACAAGTTAAACAAAAATCTTTTAAAAGGCTTACCATTTGAATTGACATTAAGTATGATTTATGAAAGAAATTTTTAGATAATTCACTCAAAACAGTATAACTGATCATGTGCAATACGAACAGTTCTGACATATAACTTAGAAATACACTGATCAGTCCCTAGAGAATAACCAAGTTCATGTTATCTAATTCAAAATGTTGACTGAATACCATCACAGTGTAATGATCAATTAAACTATGCCATCCGCTTCTGAAAGACATCAAAAACGGCCTGAATAAGCCGAAATGTAACTCCAGCTTTGTATGAGGCTCAGTTGCATCTCAGATAGAAAATAGGCTCTTTGGAGTTTACAGACACACCTTGCTGACCAATCCCAACGAAGAAAAAACCTAGCTAGCTGAAGCAAAGCTTCCAGACGATTGCATGTAACCACTTAATATTTCAAAATGTTAATCCTTACTAACTAGAAGACTGAATTGGTAGTTTGAACAAAGCATAGATAATCAACTGTTACGTGTCATTTTTATGTTTTTGTTTTCTGTTAACCAGATGGTTGAATCATCAGCTATAGATGTTCCCTATTAGACCGACATGTATTTTACTGTCATAGTTTGTAACTTGACCAAAACTTTAGCCTGATAGCAGTGAACACATGGACTAAAACAGCAAAATTATTCATCTGAAGTAAACGACAAAAAAGAACCCATCGTAATGCACGCTTGGAATTTGAATTCATACATGCCAGGCTGAACGTGGATGACTGTCTTCGTTGTATTGTGTTCTCTGAGCTAGGTTGTTTAGTCGTGAAGCCTTCATCGTCTCTCTAGTCAGCGACATCATCAACACTAACTTCATTATGAAGTCAGCTGTCAATATCCCTCCGACAGTGATTTCGTAGCTTGTTTTGACCAACTTGATTGTTGTGTCATCGACTGACTGCACAGCTCTTCCTTGTTGGCATTTCCTCTCCTTGACCTATCACCTTTCTCTCCTCTATCATTTTTTCATCGGTGATAGATTGAGTCTATATCTATACATCCATCTATTGTTTGCTGACTGACTAAGTGATTGACGTGAATGTCAACCTTCTAGGAATTCTCTGATATTCTTTTTGTTCCTCTCTCCGTCTAACATTTCTACATTGTCCAAATTCAATTCATGTCCATAATTATCCACGTGCATTGAAATGAGTGATGAAATGTTGTGTATAACGTTGACTACAGCTGTTGAAGTTGATTTTGTAAATGATATTCGGTTTGTCTTCTTTGGTTATTGCATCCTTTGTTCTGTATAATAGTGTCTGTAGGGAATTTTTTAGGTTTATGATAGGTCACACGAATTCCATCAAATGGTCTCCGTATTCTTGTCATGATTTCTGAAATTTTTTTTTATGTATGGTAGGACGATACGTTTATTGATTTCTGTTGATGGCTTTGTAGTTGGTGATGTATGGGATAGGCATCTTGTGATAAAGTTTCACGGGTAGCCGTTCTTCTTTAGGATGGACATCAAGTAATTTTCTTCATTTCTCCGTGAAGTTGCTGTACTGCAGTGTGTTCTCGCTCTTTTGAAAAGAGTTTTCACGCAACTAATTTTATGCGTTGTTGGATTGTTGCTACTGTAGTTGAGGATTTAACCAGCCAGTGTGTGTTGGCTTCACGATTAAACTACCCAAGTCAGAGAACACAATGCAATCAGGACCATCAATCTGAGCTACAAATATTGTCCACTATTTTAGATTCATACGTGGATGACTGTCATTCTATTACTTTCATTTACACAAAGCAATTGGGTTTGGAGTTGTTGTTGACGAAAGCGGAACAGAAATCCCGGTTTGCTTCGTGAGTCAACCATCAGCCTCCAGATGAGTGAATCTACGATCTATCCACTTAGCTAATACGCACAACTGCTTATCAGTTCTTAATTTCACCTTAGAAAATGGAGATTTTCTCTCATGATATAAAGATTAGTCTACTAGAGAAATATTTACTCAGATGTTGATAAAAAATCACTCAGCTGACTTTCACGTGACTAGGATAACCCTACTTAACAAACCACTTACTAATGCCGATAAGTTTGATGTATGAAAACTTGAAACCAGATTGCCCACACATTGCCACCTATACAGTCAGCAGTTTAGTGCTTTACCGAATGGTCCACAGAAACTAAAGGGTGGTCAGAATTCAACTTTATTAAAATAACCTCTTATTTTGGAAGGTACAAGGCTTTCACATTCACATGATTGTTCTCTTCCTCAACATCTAGTGTGATTTATCAAAGACTAGACAGTCAATCAACAAGTCATGCAATTCATGTGAATAAAAGCATTTTCATGTTGATCCTTTTATCCAGAGTATTGGACATCAGACAGTCTACTCTTTCAGAACTCAGTTACGTAGAATCAATAGGCGGGAAGCCCCTGACCAATGTTTCGTGCTTCTTGGTACTCATCAACAAGGCCGATCTGCTGCCTCAATGGAACTGAAGTCCAGCCTGAGATTCAAACCTGCGTTACTCAATGTTGTGTTCACTGATGTTACCAGTGAGCTATTCATGCCCCAACTGATACCCTGTAAAACTGGGTTACATACGCTGACTGATCATGGGAATGCAATCAATTTCATATTGAATTTGGGGAGGGGTTGTAGGGATTTAGAGATATTTCAAGTTGGTGTTCATCATAAACTGACAGTTGGAGGAGCAATGGAAACGTGGAAGCACTGGACAGCTGTTTCGTACTAGTGTGGGACTCCTCAGCAGTGAGCACCCACGACGCTGCCCTCCAGGGATCGAACCCGCGACCTTCAGGTTCTGTGGCCAGTACGTCCCCATTGAGCCACTGGGTCCAACTTCTATCACTTCATGACATATCACAGCCACCACCCAATGTTATCACAGAGCGTTTGTCCTCAAAGCTACCAACTTTTCCCAGCTGGTCATGACTTCCCACTGGAACTTCGGGAATCACCTCTCTCCAGGGATCGAACCCGTGACCTTCAGGTTCGGTCTCTGGTGCCGTCGTAGGTACGCACTGCTGTGGAGTACCATACTAGGATGAGAAAGCTGTCCAGTGTCCCCAAGTTTTCATTGTTCCTCCAACTGATGGCAGTCTATTTTCATACTGTCTAGTCGTAAATAGTTTTTTTAAAATACTTAAGTATTATGTAAGGTTTTTTATTAAAGATGAGCAAAAGCTAGTTTACTGAATTCAGTATATGTTAATTTTAACACATTAGATGTTCAATGTCAGCAGTGTTCCCTTACATCCTACAATTACAATTACTGTCACTTATCATCATGATGTATTATCTCGGTTACCCGGTTATTTTAAGAATAAAGCTAACTTGATTGCATCAACAGCATAGTTGTTAGGTTCACAGTTTAGCTCAAAGGATGTGATTTAATCGGTGAAGATGTTGGCTTTCAGCAACAGAGGTAGCTGTGACATATTTTTCATTCATGTCCACTTATCGTCTACCCAGCAACATGATATCAATAGGAGAAGATTAGGTTGGCCTAAATAAGGTGTCATAGCAGTTCATGAAGTTATCATCTCGCAATCTGATTTGTGTGAACAAATGTAGGTTTCCAGATTGAGTTCTACATGATAAGTCATAGAGTTGATTGAAGACTCTTAGTGATATGGCTGAGAACCGAGTGTAGTAGGGCGGATGCTCACACATAGATTGTATCACAGCATTTAAGCTTTAGTCCTAATCATTATTCTTAATGAGCTAATAGATGTCTGCAACATTTCGTTTCTATTTCTCTTCATTACCGTTACGCTATAATGAGAGATGACAGTGTTTAACTATCTCTTGGTGGAAATGAACAAGCATTCCATGATGGCTACATTAATCTTCCTAGACACGAAGCTGTTGAATATAGACTGATTAATACTTATACGTTTAAAAAAATACTTATTGAAAACCTTTTTTGTAGAAGATTATACTGGTCAGCTTTCATCAGGTAATTTCCACGTGAAACTGTTGCTTTGCGACGACCATACAATGATTTGCAAATTTATGCAAACAATTATTCCAGAAAAAACAAATTTGCTAATCAAGTGGTGAGATCTACGTGTGTTGTAATTAGGGCTTTATTGCATGGAGATACCTAAACTGCCATAATATACATGACAAAACTATAGGCAAGACAAACCGGATATTCGCATCACGACTCGCACATTGCCGTTCACTGGTGACCCTTAGGTTCAGATTTCCCATTGACTGAAATCAGTTAGAGAAACATTGGAAAACTGGGAGCACTGAATAGCTATTTCATACCAGTATGTGATTCGTCAGCACTACACACACATAACACCGTCTCACCACCAATCAAAATCATTACTCACAGGCTCCATGGTCACCACATTACCACTCACACACCCCATCACAATCCCATAGCCCACATTTCCTACTTCTCTCAGTTCACGATATGCAATGACCGACATACAATGCATTCACTGAAAGATAGTCTTCACACCCAAATCCGTCAATCCCACCAGTCATGAAATACCATTGAAACTTCGACAGTCACCTCTCCATTCCAACCCAGTGGCTACCTCAATCGTAACACACTGGTCACACAACCTGAAACTCATAACTTCAATCTCTGGTGGATACGCATTGATGAGGAGTCACAGACTAACACGAAACAGCTGAGGTCCACTGCTCACAGGTCCCCAATATTCCTCCAACCAATCACCCTCACTCCATGATCAATACAAAACTGAAATCAACATAAATTACACACAAAACTCATAATCAAATCTTCACATTGTCTATCATACAGTCAGCTGTTTAACAAGGTCTTTTGATTTCCACCCTCATCAACTGAAACGAGATAGACATCCATGAAAGGATAACTTGACTGTCATCTATTTTCTGTGTCCTCATTTTAAACAAACTTCGATCCTGACAATTTCAATTGAATTAAACAGATGACTGATAACTGGCAACCGATATCATGTGTCTATTTCAAAACAGGATTTGTTGTTTGTTTGTTTTGTGAGAGGGAGGAGGAGCCAGACAAGACGAGAGAAGAGTGAATAATCCTTCACTCTTCCATTTTCCAGACAAAGCTTATAGGTAGTATTTTTGACTGAAGATTAAGGGTTCCCGTATCTTGATGTATCCGTTTACAATTTGTTGATATTTATGGGAAAAAGGAGAAGAATAAGTCAACATAACTCATCTATATTAACATATTCCTTCTTGTCAAATCCACAAACACTTCCAAAGTGACTGATGACTTTTTTCAGACTTAAGTGAATGTATTATCATAAGATTGAACTGCCGGCTACCTGAACCTATCTATATTAGCTTCTGTTACTACCAGGAATTAGTGGTTAGGATGAAATAGTCACAATCTTGTCTTTAAAAAGTGATCATTAGGTCAGGCGCACCTTAAAAATCACTATCTAGCCAGTAAACTGATAACTGTGGATATTAAGTTATAGCTTTGTCAATGGTTACAAAGTATAATTCCCATTCTGATGGCTAGTAGTAGGATCCATTAAGCGTATTTCATCCCATTCGGGACTACTTTATCAGCCAGTAACATGTATCTAAATTCCAGTGAGACTCGAATCCAACAACTATAGGACAAAACGACTTTCAATAATTCCACTGCTAGTTACTGTCAAGCATATTATAATATAGTGAGTGGATTCTCAGGCAGTATCAAGGCATCCGTCTACGGGTCGATATGCCAACAGAGGTCAGTCATTTCAATCTGCTGTAACAAGGGGAGATTACAAACCTTAATAAATGCAACGAAGTACTAATTTAAATTGATGGGTACAGTGAACTTATTAACAGGGTTAGCAAGTCCCATGGTATATGGTGATGTCTGTACTCGCTTCTTGAGAAAGATATCATATTTTTATTGTGACATTACTAGTGTCATATCGGTCTGTATTGGCATATGGACGGATGCCTTGATTTTACCTGTAGTTTCATTTTTGATATCAGTGATGGTTAGTGGTTAACAGTGGAACCCACGACACACATTTCTTCTCATTTAGGCCTCGTTGGCTGGGCGCAGTTGCCTCCGATCAATTTCGTCTCATAAACGACGGGATAACGCTCACTGGGATGCAGGTATATTCGGCTGATGAGTCTTAAGTAGGACGAAACGCGTGTTCTCGATTCCACTGCTAGTAACTATCCATCATGCATATCTTTTTTGATGTTTATAAAGTTGGTGAACGTAGGTGTGACAATAATCCATTCCTTTTAGTGCGAATGACAAAATGACTATACGTTAACTCATTGTATAAAAAGTGTTAGATCTAATCAGCTTGTCATTTAGTAGTTCCTTTGTCATCAAAGTTATTTTAATACACTAAGAACAGTGTGATAAGCTATAGTTGGATATTTTCAATAGGCTATACTTAATGATAATTTTGCAGTTCACAGATTTTAAAATCTATTTCAATGAAAAGATAGTAGAGTTACATCACAAGGATTCTACATTGACCAATCTAACACAGTGTGTACGGATGCAAAGTGTATGGTGATGGAGTGATGATTTCCATTCCAGTGAACAGCAGATTTGGTTAGTTAGAGTGATGTTTGTTTACGACACCGATACCTATTATTCTACTTTCCAATGACCAATCACCTTTTTATGTCCAGCACTAAAGAAAACCAATCACTCAGCGTTTAACTGAATGGCAACATCTTTGTCTGGATCATTCACGTTCGAATCCCAAAGAGTAAATCAGTTATATCTAAGTCGCAGATACGCTCTGTTGACGGCTACCAACAAGCGTGAAACTTACGAAGCTGAAGCTGGGCTTCCTGCAGACGATCCTGAATATCCTAGCTTTGTAATCATATTGCAGTCATCAATAGAATTCGGGCAGTACTTAGGACTAGACACTATGTAAGTGGTTACTCTTCAGTGACCAAGTAATATATTACCCTACTCTACAACACGCATTAGTTGACTGCCAACCTATATGAGTAAATATTAGAGTACAGGAACATTAGAAACGGACTGAATTTCACATGCATTACAGCAGTACTCAGTACCCATATATTCAATTTTGCGCTCAATCTAATGGATTCGCTTAACCGAATTATCGGTAAAATGGGACTTTCCGTCCAGTAAGTTATGCTGCTAAACTGTGTGGTACGTCTGAATTGCACTACCTTAGTGGCCAAAGTTTCACTCGTCTAATAATGACACAAATAAAATAGCAAACATCTGAAACCACTTTGCAAAGTGAACGCAAACAGAGTTCACACGGTAATTTCGAGAAAGACTTCAGGTTAAAACAACCACTGGAACATGGAGTAAAGTTCTCCAAATACGTCATTATTATTTTTCATTTGGGTTCCTAATAAAACACAGAACTTCAGTAGCACGTCTCCATTTCACTCTGTTCTCTCCAGTTTTCCTAACCTGGCTCCACGACTGCCCAAAAGCTTTTATTTCTTCCTCATACTATCTCTGAATACGTCATTGTGATTAAAAAGAAAAAAGAAAAAGTAGAACCGGCTATTCTGCTTTCCTATACGTCCAGGAAGGCATGCTAAGTATATATTTTATACTTGTTGGCCCTCGTAAGGATACCGTTAACCTTCAGGAAACTCTTATCCCTCTGGATATCCAAACTCATCTAACTCAGTACCGAAATCAGAGACATTGTCAATAAGCTAATCGAATCAACATTAACTCTGTACAGAAGTGCACTGTTTACATGCATCGGTCTTTGGATTGTAACCAATGTGGTTAATAAGTTTTAAGTGACCATCAATAACGGAAGCCTGTCTATCACTATGCTAAGTGATACGACATTACGGTGCCCCGGGTTTTTATATTGAGTCAGTTGGAAGAAAGACCTGGATTATATTTGTCTGCAAATATTCTTTTGGATCTATGTAAATGATGCATAGTGACACCTGTTTCGTCCCATCTGAGACTTGTCAGCTGGATGTACCTGCCTCCTAGCGAGTCTTGCTCCCGTTGGGGCTCGAACCCGGGACCGACTGTTTCAGATCCCAGAGCGTTATGCAGTAGGCCACAGAGACACGGTAGCCATTTCTTGTACGACGGGTACAGTTTTAGTGATATTGCGTGTATTACACCTTCGTTGATTGGACCAAATTGATCAGTCTCTATTAGCATATGGGCTCCTGCGGGTGTGAAGCGATCGGTCCCGATTTCGAACCCCGGTGGGAACAACCTCACTCTGGGAAGTATGAACATCCAGCTAACCAGTCTCAAATAGAGGAAAACGCGTATCCTAGGTTCCACTGGTGGCTAATATCCATCATTAATGTATATAATTAAAACAAAGGAAATATCAAGGCATCCGCGCATCAGACCATATGCCAATAGAGACCGATCAATTCGATGCAATCAACAACAGTGTAATACATGCAATATTACATATTACATTAGTTTATTTGATGTAGTACACAATGATAATGGTATTATTTACTGGATGGTGTTTCGAGCATAATCTACTAGTTATAGTCATATCACAGTCCTAACTTTGACATAAATATGCAAATAAACAAATATAATATAAGATTATGCTCCATTACAATGCGTAAGTTCTCCTCTGAAGCTTCTCCTCGATTATAACTTCTAAATCTCTATTGATCAGTCAGGCTGCTAAGTATTTGTCAAAGTTAAACCATATATCGTTCCATGTGTTCATACTTTTCTTCTCTCACTCAAATCTTGATAATCGATTATTACTAATATGTTTTGCATAATATGTGTAACTCATAAATCAACAGTGAGTGACTACATTCATAAAAACCGAATTCTTTTCAAATAAAATACTCCTCCATTTTAACAATTATATAATGAATCTAAAAAGGATTTCCAGTCTGAAGAAATATTTGCTGTTACACGTAATCAGATAGCAAGATCCTTTTAATTGGAAATATATGTCGATCACACACACACATATATATATATATATATATATATATATATCAATAATTGAATAGAAAAGTAGTTAACATTGAGTTCGCATATTTAAATCTGGATTTAACATAGTATACTTCATTACTGTTGTTATCATTGTCTATACATAGTCTATAGCATAAATATTAGTGTTGCCATGATTTACAAGTTTAATTCCACTTGAGAGAATATAAAGTGGTTTATCTAACCTTTTTTTTTTATATCAACCACCTCACAAAAAAAGAACTGGTAAAGTATCACATACAAACTAGTATTAAATGAAAGATCAGGTGATTACCCTTCATAATCTGTCGATCTATCACGTCCACTTACTTCTTAGTCTTGTGAAGTCTAACTGCCTATTTCAAGAGTGGAACTAGAAGTTAGTCAACTTGCTGTCTAACGCCTCCATGATTTTGATAGCTCAATACCAACTAATACCATTTAAGAGATAAAGAAATCTTAGCAATCAGTTGACTTGATCATCGTTGATAATAAGATGATCTAGGCAATAACAAAAACTATTGGTTTGAATACTACTATGATGGTAACTTTTTTGATACGTTTAATGATCATATCAATTGAATATCAATTGAATAAGCAGAACTATCTAATTAAAATGATGTTACCAATAATCGATCATTTGTTATTCACTTTTCTAAAAACAACTGAGTAGCTACTTGCAGTGACTGGTGATGAACAGATGGTTACATCTTGATGATTTACTCGACAGCGTTATGCAACTCTTACAGATAAAAGTAATAACAAATGAATCTCATAACTGAGTTGGTGAGACTTACCTAGGGGCTGTTAGCCTAACACTTGACTTTAATGACCATTCCCCTGAAAATAAGCTCCAGTGTGTTTAAGCTTCAAATCAGACCCTTGACCTGGTCTGCAGGAATATCAATTTTGCACAGTGTTTAATTCCATTTCAGTCTGTTTATTAGAAAGATCACACAGTGAAACAGTATCATTTACTGGATAACATTTTGGACACAATTTATTCTCCATATTCATATCAGGTATTAGAAAGGAAGAAGAAACAGAGCAAGAAATGAATCTCTACGAACACATAGAAACTGATAGAGCAGGGAGAGGAACATGGTGAAGCAGAAGATAAACCAGTGCAGTGCAGGGATGAATAACGGAAAGAGGAACTGAACGTAACCTATAAAACACTACTCTGGACAAAGAAGTGAAGGAGAGTTCACGGAAAGACAAAAAGCACTTCCACAACACAGATTCAAGTGAAGCAGAACAGGCTGCAGGTAGGAGAGCTCTAACAACATTGTATCCAATAACCAGGCTGCGATCTGGAAAGAGATCAACGTAGGAAACTTAGTCACCACCGAAGGGGAGAAACAAAGGAATTGATGGGCTGACCACTTCAAAAAACTCTCGAATCCACTACCACAACCACTACCTGCAACTCGTTTAGAAATACCACCGGCAACCGCAGAGCTACTAGTGAACCCTGGCCCTCCGACAAAAGCCAAAGTCCTGAACGCCACGCCATAAAGTCGCTGAAACCCCGGGAAGCAGCAGGACCAGATGGAATTCCTCCGGTAGCACTGAAAACAGACACAGGGACAACAGCGGACATGCTCACATCACTACTATAGAAGGTCTGGAAAGAAGGAAGGAAATGTACCTGCTGATTAGAAGAAGGGCTACCTTGTCAAACTTCCAGAGAAGGGAGACCTGCATCTTTGGAAGGACTGACACAGAATCATGCTCCTGTCCACGCCATGCCGCATCATACTGGAGAGATTAAAAAATCCTCTGCATTCAAAATTACGACCCGGACAGGCCGGCTTGCTGGATTCATTAAGTACAAATCATTTACGCATAAATTTGCAACTCTAAGCTATGCATCATCACAAAACAGAATATAGAATGGCAGTCGACTTTACCTGTAACTCAACTTCATCGACCTTGGAAAGGCCTTCGATAGCGTCAAATGACAAGTAATTTAATAGCTGCTTCAACAGTATGGAATACCACAAACCTTAATGAATCTCATCCAACGCTAAAAGAAGACGCCACATGCCGAGTGATTCACAGTGGAAAGCTCAGTGACTCCTTTGAAGTGAAGACAGGAGCAAGACAAAGTTGTCGCCAAATATCACAGATGATCTTCTTGGTTGTGGTCAACTGGACTGGACTGGGTCATGTAACAAACAGTGAGCAGCGAAAAGAGGGGCATACACTGACTTCGCCGATGAAAAGACCCCACACCATTTGGATTTCACCCATGATGATTCATATCTAACATCACCCAAACTCCAAGATGTACAGGCAAAAACCAACAAGTTGACAGAAAAGGCGAGATAGTGAAGACTAGGCCTCAAGTGAACATGGAGATGACAGAGGTGATGAAGACACCCAACCAACAACAACAACAACAAGCCCAATCACCATGAACGAGTGAAAGCTAAGGGAGGTAGTCTCTTTCACCTACCCACCTACACAGGAGGCAGCATCATTTCAACTACAGGTGGCGATGGCAGCGTCGGCAGCACAGATAAGGATATCAAATCCAGCCAGCATCGGAAAGACAACAAGACACGCCTTCGTCAACCTGAAATCAGTGTGGAGATCTACTTCACTCAACTCAGCATAAAGCGAGAACAACATTCCAATTTGCATCACTAAGTCAGTCAAGTGAGTCAGTGCTTCTATGTGATGGTTGAGAGACTTGGCACGTTGTGAAAAGCATTTCCAACAAACTGCAGACATACACCATCAACAGCTGCCGCCTACACTCACTCGATACTGAATATCAGATGAGAAGGTGAGGAAGAATAATCGAGGAGGAACTTTGGTGAGGCAACGAACCAACCAACCAAGAACCTGAGGCTCAATAAATATGCAGAAGATGAAAGTGAAGATAAATTGGGCATAGATTGCGAAGACCATTTGGGGACATAACGCACCAGTTCAGGCCGTCGAGTGGAACCCAAATGAGAAACGATGAGTTGGGTGTCTAAGGTTGACATGCAGTAGATGGTGTGAGGAAGAAATGAAAGGTTGTTGGTAGTCGTGGAGCCAGGTTCAAAAGACTGAAGAGAACAGAGTACAATGCAGATATGCAACTAAATCTCTGTGTTCCACCAGGAACCTGAAAGACAAGTAATATTGATAAATTCATTTCAAGTAACTAACTCCACAACTTCGAGACATATTCCTGATTTCCTCTCCTTCTCTATGATGACAGGGGCAGTAGAAATTTCCATGTACCTGGGATAGGTGGGGAATCATTTTGAATGCATTTATCTGGTGTTGATTTGATAAAGAAAGAGTCGGTTATCAATCCCTCCCTCCTTCTAACTAAGTTAGTTTTCAATGCTGTAGCTCCATCCCACCCTACTGTGTGATTGTATGTAATTGGGTGCTGAGCTGTAGCAGAGCTTTTCTCTAAATTTCTTATCTTATTAGAATCTATTAATCCTGATTTAGCTAAGTTTTTGTGCTGTTATTCTAATTGTCCCTGGTCGACTACTTTGACCCATGTATTTGACCCCCCAATCACTCCAAGGGATTTGGGAAACCAGATTATTTCGCTTAATTGCATCGATAGGATTTTTTTAACCCACAAAGCTTGTTTCTAAGCAAGTTTGTTGTTTTAAATGCCACTTTAATCCTGGTCAGCCTTATCGAGAATTTTTCGTAATGCCTGTGAGGTGCATTCTTTGTATGGTAACACAGTAGAGGCTTTGAATTTTTTCTCAAACTTGTCATAGGGTCGAGTCGAAATGATTCCACATTTGTCTCAGATATATGAAAAAATTCTACTACCCTTGTCATCACAGAGAAGGAGAGAAAATTACGAATGTATAAACTCCGTCTCAAAGTTGTGCAGCTACCTTCTATGAATATGGACAATAAATTGTGCCCGAAACGTTATGCGTGATATTCCCAATAAACAGACTGAAATAGAATTACAGTCAACCCAGTGACCAAGTTTTACTCTTATATTTATATACTCTGACCGACTATCACAGACACTTAAGTCTTTTCATCTGCTGTTTCCGATAATTTCAGTTTGTAGTTATCATTACAACCATTTTTATTACCTTTACTATCAGTTATTTCAACAGTTGACAACAACAGTCGCCTACACATTCATTTGTGTGGGAGAGAAATCTAGGGGTATGCGGTAGTTTATGGATTATATCTTATACAAATAAAGAAACGATAAGAATCGGCGTAGAAAAAAGTGAACTTATTTCGCTAAAGAAACTTCAAAGCACAAACAAAATATAAAAAATAAAAACAACATTATTCCACGCTGGAATCGGAGACACGAAATGACGCCAGTTGGTGAAGGCCTACGGGAAGCCAATTGGCTGATGTGTCTTCTCTAGCTCAATGAAAGCGAAAGTAAACGTGAGGACATTGAATGTCCACACCATGTTTGAACCTAGCAAGGCTGTTGGAACCCAGATGGAAAACGACAAGTTGGGCGTCCGAGGGTGACATGGAGGAGATCGTGCGAGGAGGAAATGAGAGCTTCTAGGCTGTCGTGGAACCAGGTTTAGAAAATTTCATAGAACAGAGGTCACTGGAGACGTGCTACTGTAGCCCTATGTTCCATTAGGAACCCAAGGGACAAATAATAATGGTATAATAATTTCGCTTAGGAGGTGAATAGAAGGAAATCCATAAAGTATTTTTCTTTTAACATACTCATACTAGTTTCCATGATCTATGGTCAAGATATGACCGAAAAGTATGGCAAATGTTGGGCACTGAAAACAAAGTTGACATAAGATATGGTTTGTATTTATGTAAGTCACAACCTGTTTGAAATGAAATAATTCTGACATTTCGTACAGAAGTCTTGTCCGAGCATCTTCAGGGAAATGATCAAGCGGTGTAGAATTTCACAATGAATTCAGATGAGTGCGGATGCCTCGATATTACCTGTGTTCTAATGATATTTATGATGGATCGTGGCTAGCAGTGGGATCCAAGATGCGCATTTCGTTGTATTTGGGACTCGTTAGCTGGATGTACCTGCTTCCCAGTGGGTGATGTTATTCCTACCGGGATTAGGACTGAGGAGCAATCACTTCAAACGCCAGAGCGTTGTCGACTACACCACTGAGCCACAATAGCCATTTCTTGTGCGACGGGTATAATTGTTTTGGGAAGCAGGTACATCTAGCTGATGAGTCCCAAACAGGACGAAATGCGCGTCCTGGATTCCACTGCTGACCACAATCCATAATAATTAGAAAGACAATGACCAAGAAGACTAAGTACACGTCTTTGGATTCATTTATACATCTTTGATATTTTAATTTTGACTATTTCCCTGATGAAACTCGGACCTGACTTCCGTGCAAAATGTTAGAATTATTTTATTTCAAACACGCTGTGACTTAAGCAAATACATTATTATTATTATATATTACTTGTCCCTTGTGTTCCTAATGGAACATAAGACTTCAGTAGCACGTCTCCAGTGCACTCTGTTCTCTGCAATCTTTTGAACCTGGTTCCACGACAGCCCACAAGCTCTCATTTCCTCCTCGCACGACCTCCTCCGTGTCACCCTCAGCTCAAAAGCCCAACCTGTAGCTTCCCATCTGGGTTCCACTCGAGCAACTAGCCTGACGCGTGATGTCCCTACTCGGTCTTCTCAGTGCCTGCCTAATCCATCTCCACTTCCTTCCAGTGCATATTTGTTGAGCGATGGGTTCTTGGTTGGTTCATTCCCAGAGTTCCTTTTTTGCTCATACTAAGTAGTAGTAGAAGGGTATTATGGAAACCATGATTGTAAAAATTGACTCATCGAACGATAAATAACTGACTATGAATATGTGTATGGGTGTATGACACTGGGGAAATTAATTTAAAATGCATCCAGCTGGTAATGTCTGGAACTAAGGAATGATGAAGATAGCTTGCCAACTGATGTACGGATATGATAGCATAGTGATTCCTATGAAGTACTAAACAATCAGTCACTGTGTGGTTCCCCCATAGTATTAATGATATTAGCCGCTTCTTGCTTTAATTTGATTAGAATATAATTCTTTGTATCCTTGAACTCTTCCTGTTAATAATGAACATGAATAGGAGCCATTGAAAAATAATTTAGCGTACAATATGGTAATATTCCTGAAAATAACTACCATTATAGTACAGTGAAACGGAATCCTAAAAACTTCCTTTTTATCTGACATTAACTTAGTTAAATACAGATATAGGTTATACTTCAAGAAACAACAGATATTTATCAACAACTGCCTACTCTCGTTACTGAAGCTTAGATGGCCAGAATAATAAGAATAAGCAGCAAGGAACTATGGCCTGGTAACAAACCAACTAAACAAGAACCTATCGCTCAACAAATATGCAGAGGAAGGAAGTGGAGATGGATTGAGCATGCACTGAGAAGACCGAGTGGGGACATTACGCGCCAGGCTAGGCCCTCGGGTTGAACGCAGATGGAAAACGACGAGTTAGGCTTTTGAGCTGAGGGTGACATGGAGGAGATGGTGTGAGGAATAAATTAAATCTTATGTGCAGTGGTGGAGTTAGGTTGAAAAGGCTTCAGAGAACACAGTGAAATGGCAACGTCCGGCTGAATCCCTATGTTCCGCTAGAAACCCAAGGGACAAATAATAATAACAGGTAATACTTCTCAGTTCGTTAATCCATAGTAGTGTATGTGTACTTGCTCATCCACAGTATTCATGAACTTTACATGCAGCCTAGAAGACCATGCAAATTAGTCACTTCTTGTGCTTGGAAAAGAATAGCGTTGTCTAACAGGAAGGTGACTTTATTATAAGTACACACGCTTTATAGGTATCAAATATAGTTTGTATCTTTCTCTTATTCTCTAACCTATAAAGATAATATAAAACAGTATGAAGTCAGGAAGGCAGCTTGTTCAATTCAGTTGTTGTTAATATCCACTCAGATACTTGATGGCTAGATAACTGAAATGATTTGCAGCTTAAGTTTCCCGTTACAATTTTATTACCACCATTGAGTATAAAGATTTTTCTGTTCATTTGAAAGACAAGTAGGTACTTTGAAGACTTTTTACTCAAGTTAATAAACTATTTATGGGAACTGATCAGTTTCAAATTAGTTCTTATCATCAATTGACATCAGCTGAAAGATCACTTGGAATCTAGAAAGGTTGAAGAGTTATTTTGTTCTACTTTCAGGCTGTTTGGTTGGGGATACTCATGATCGAGGAATATCATATCTCATAACTAACATATCAATACACTAACTCAGTTTAAATAACTAAAAAACTATATGCTGATATTCATTTTTTACATTTGGAAATTATTTAACACACACGTATGCGTATATACGACGTGTTGTAGAGCGTATAAAACATTATACGACTCTCTTTTTTCACTCTCAAAAGTTTGCTTTTTCAATTTTGTCAAGATAATTTCACATCACATGGAACCAATAGCTGTGAAAAAAAATACAATCCAGTTTCGTTGATCATTCAACTACTTGTTGCCAAGTACGTAATTAACTGAGCGTCCAGTGTGTGTGTGTATGTGTGTATGTGATCTTCTCATTTTCACTCCGTACACAATACTTGTCACCACCCGTTTTGTGTGCAAATTATGAGTTATTCCTTTTTTTTTTCAACAAAGTATGAAATATCTCTGTTATTTTGTAGAACATACTTTTAGCAAAAATGCTGATTAGTTGATATCGTATTGTTGCTGTGGATGAGTTAGTCTCGTGAAAGCAATGATTGGTGGTAGGTGAAAACCAATATGAACAAAATATTTAGCAAATAAATACACTTAATCAGTTATTTATGAAGTAATTACTTTAATAAGTTTGATAGCAACGATGGTTAACAGTAGAATCCAAGGGGCGCATTTCATCCTCTTTGAGATTCGTCAACTGTACATGCCTGCCTCTCAGTGGAGTGATGCTTTACCCACTGAAACTTGAACTCAGAACTCATCATCTATCAGGCTATAAGTATTGGTATGGCTCATAAATAAAGATATTCCCTTCAAACGATATTATGCAGACTAAAAGATGCAACAGTCAAAGATAACGAACCTAATATCACTTACAAAATGAGTTGCAACAACTGCGATCAGCATTATTTTGGCTACAGTATTGGCTGTCATCATGCCTCACCACTAATATCAATGCATGTGGACAATTTTGGACATGAATTCAACTTTAGAGGTACTAAGATTTTGGTTTGTGGAATTCCTAGAAACTTGGCTGTCAGTTCATTCAGCTGCCGACAGATACAGAGACGTTTTTTTCCTTTGGGTTCCTAGTGGAACAGAGGGCCTCAGTAGCATGTCTCCATTCTACTCTGTTCTCTGCAATCTTTTGAACCTGGCTCCATCAGAGCCCACAAGCTTTCATTTCTTCTTAATATGATCTCTTCCATGTCACTTTCGGATACCCAACTCGTTGCTTCCCATTTGAGTTCTACTCGGTGACCTGGCATGTGATATCCCAGAACGGTCTTCTCAGTGTATGCCCAATCCATCTCCACTTCTTTCTGCATATCTGTTCGGCGACAAACATAGACTTCACCTTTTTAACATAAAAAACATTGACGAACATATATGAGGTCAGAGGTCGTGCAGAGGAACTAATTAAAGGAAAATCTGTCTAGTCAGCGAAAACCCAAGTGAAAAAGACTACCGATCATTTACCACTTCGTCTTCAGGGCTATCGATTCACACCCTGATGTTAGTGCTGATGATGTTGTTTAAAAAGGCAATGAAAACTTCATGATTCAATAAGCAGTCTCAGAGAAATAACCACAACGAGGAGTAAAAGAGACCATTGAATCATCTTTGTCTGACCTCTCTGCAAAAAATGAACTGATTATATGAAGTAACCATCGTTTTTTCGCTATTCGGCGTTCTCAATCTAATAACAAGGAATATGTTAATATAGATGAGTTATGTTGACTTATTCTTCTCCTTTTTCCCATAAATATCAACAAATTGTAAACGGATACACCAAGATACGGGAACCCTTAATCTTCAGTCAAAAATACTACCTATAAGCTTTGTCTGGAAAATGGAAGAATGAAGGATTATTCACTCTTCTCTCGTCTCGCCTGGCTCCTCCTCCCTCTCACAAAACAAACAAACAACAAATCCTGTTTTGAAATAGACACATGATATCGGTTGCCAGTTATCAGTCATCTGTTTAATTCAATTGAAATTGTCAGGATCGAAGTTTGTTTAAAATGAGGACACAGAAAATAGATGACAGTCAAGTTATCCTTTCATGGATGTCTATCTCGTTTCAGTTGATGAGGGTGGAAATCAAAAGACCTTGTTAAACAGCTGACTGTATGATAGACAATGTGAAGATTTGATTATGAGTTTTGTGAGTAATTTATATTGATTTCAGTTTTGTATTGATCATGGAGTGAGGGTGATTGGTTGGAGGAATATTGGGGACCTGTGAGCAGTGGACCTCAGCTGTTTCGTGTTAGTCTGTGACTCTTCATCAATGCGTATCCACCAGAGATTGAAGTTATGAGTTTCAGGTTGTGTGACCAGTGTGTTACGATTGAGGTAGCCACTGGGTTGGAATGGAGAGGTGACTGTCGAAGTTTCAATGGTATTTCATGACTGGTGGGATTGACGGATTTGGGTGTGAAGACTATTTCTCAGTGAATGCATTGTATGTCGGTCATGGCATATCGTGAACTGAGAGAAGTAGGAAATGTGGGCTATGGGATTGTGATGGGTGTGTGAGTGGTAATGTGGTGACCATGGAGCCTGTGAGTAGTGATTTGGATTGGTGGTGAGACGGTGTTATGTGTGTGTAGTGCTGACGAATCACATACTGGTATGAAATAGCTATTCAGTGCTCTCAGGTTTCAATATATCTTTAAGTGACTTGAGTTCATGATATATATCAGCCTGAATTGTGTGTAAAGGCATTATTCAGATTAACAAACTTTCTTATCTGAAAGTAGCTATGATTTCAATACATATCACAGACATTTTGAGTCAGTTTGTAGAAAGCCCTCGAGCTTTGTTTCATGCAGGTTGATGCACATTCTTACAGTTTAGGCTTGCTGATTAGTGCAAACAAGCGTGAATCTTAGTTCTCAGGCTTGTCATCGATCGAACTCAAATTCCAAATTATTGTGCACCACAGGGTCATATCGCTCAGCTTAGTGGCCATATTATGAAGCCTGACAGATGCAGTTTCATTAATACTTAGCATTTATGGCTAAATAACTACACTAGTTACCGGTTGATAGCTGAAGTTGTAATGAGGCGAACAGAAGCAATATTCATCTTTGTCATCAAGCCAAAAATTCGAATTCCACCTGTTGACACATTTGTAATTCTTAAAGATGATATGGAAGACACCTTCAAATTAATCAACCCACACATAAGAAGGAATTCACTTCACAAAGGAGGAGAAATCCAATAAGGCAATTCAACTCTTAGATGTTCACATAAGTAGAACATGCTCTATGACTTTACAAACTGAAGTGTAAAGGAAAACCAAACACTCTGATCAAACTTTGGATTAAGACAGGAATCATCTTACAATCATAAAAAGTGTTGTGCACAAACATTGTTCCCAAAGTCAGAATTTATTGTAGCAGTGAAGCACTACAGAAAGCCGAAGAAAAACACCTGTACAAGTTTCCAAATTTTATCAAAAAGGGTGTGTTATACTACCTACCCTATGTCAAAGATGTCTCAAAAACTGTAAACCGACTGACTCGTCATTTTGGAATCACACTAGAACATAAACTAACAAAATCACTACATAATATATATCCATCGCTAAAAGAAGACAGGAGGAATATAATCTACAAAATCAACTGGAATAACTGTTTACAGCAGTACGTTGGCCAGTTTAATTGTTGGGTTGCTCAAAGAATTTATAAGCATGCACCAGCAGTAAAGTGACGTGATGTGGACACCTTGGTTTCAATGCATAGAGACAATCATGACCAAAAATTCAATTATGAAAATGTTATAATCTTGCAAAGAGCAGGTTCGAAAGCTCCAAGGGAATATATGGAAACACAACATTTAAATGAAATGTCAATCAACGGACATGCGGATATAGACCTGCTCTGTATTCTACTCAGGAAGAAAATAGCCATCCATCAAGCAGATGGCAAGTTTGCTGAACAAACTAGTAATGATGTACAGTATGAAAAGTGACTGAAAAAAGTTCAACGTCAAAGAGGTCAGGGTCTGATAAAAATCGCTTCACAAACTTAAAGTCAGACAACATCCAAGACCAATAAAAACATCGTAGAAGAATGGAATAAGCCTCATTTCTTTATGAAGTTAATGCTGAAAATGTCACCAAGCCTGGTGATGAAATTTTCAAGACAGAATGCACAATAAGTGGCTGTCATGGCTCAGTGATATAGTGGATAACGCTCTCGTGTTTGAAGCGATAGCTCCTGAGTCCAAATCCCGGTGGGAACAACATTACTCACCGAGAGGCAGGTACATCCAGTTGTCTAGTCCCAAATAGGACGAAATGCGCGTCTTGGATCCCACTGCTACCCATTACTCACCATTACTATGCAGAAAATATCAAGGCATCCGCACAAGAGCCCATATACCAACAGAGACTAATCAATTCAGTCCAATCAACGACTGTGTAATGCCAAAGACTAGAGAACCAGCATAATTTTATATAGAATTACCTTATGACAAGTAGCTTTAGTAGTTTCCTAATAAATCTGTCTAGGAGAGGAGGGAGAATTGTCATGACAATTACTGCTTACAATTAATCAATAAGAGCAGAGTTAATCTTTCTTAAGGTGGATCATTATTACGAATTCATCAAATAATATTGATCCGTTTTTAGAAAAACCATTTTTGTAAAATATTTTTAACAAAGTTTTAAGATTTGTATTGTATCTTAGTTACAGTAAACTTTCAAAATTATAGCATAAACCAGCATTTTAAAACTTGTCAAAACTTTTCAACATCGAAGAACAAAAGGAAAAACACTTAGAACATAAATAATCAATACAATGATACCTAATATGTTCAATCGTTTTAAGATATGTTTTAAAAACGTATCAGCATAAAGAGGCGAAAAACATTCTCTTCTCCTTTTTGTTGTTACTCATAACAATATTTTAAAGTAAATTTATTGTCATGTAATATTTCTATATCTAACCTATATTTCATTTCTTCTCTTTCACTCCTGTCTATAAGATACTTAGAAATGAGATTCGTAGTGTGTGTGTGTGTGTGTATGTGTGTGTGCATAGATTCAGGCAATTGATAATCAATAATCGATTCTTAAATTAATGATAACATTGTTGGCATGTTGACATCGTATGAACTTTTATTTGTGAAAATGTAAGTGTATTTTTTAAGTCTACTTGAAACCAGATGATCTGAATTTATCCAGGATCATAGCTCATCCATTGCACTGAGAAGGCCGACTGGGGACATCATGCATCAGGTCATTTGCTCGAGTGGAATCCCCATGGAAAGCGACGAGTTGGACGTCTTAGGGTGATATGGAGGAGGTCGTGCGAGGAGGAAATGAGAGCTTCTAGACTGTCATGGAACCAAGTTCAAAAGATCTCAGAGAACAGAGATCACTGGAGACGTGCTACTGAAGCCCTATGTTTTATTAGGAACCCAAGGGACTAATATTAATAAATAGCTCATCCATAAGTGATCAAAATGCCTGTCTAGTGTTAATATCACTGTCATATATATATATATATATATATATATATATATATATTGCCAGATGATCAGAAATATATTTATTGCATGGTAGTCTTGCTAAAACGTGTACGTAGGTAACATTTATTTGTTCAAACTGGAAGAGATTCCTAGAAGAAAGCAATGATTTCAGTAATAATTCAAGCGAAGAACTTGGGCAATGTATTGGGGTATAGCTTCATGTTAATCTGTTTATCGGATATTTCATACAATGAAACACCATTATTTATTAGATTACATTTCGAACAGGATATAATAGTGATATTCATATGAACGGTAACTCCACATCTTTCACTACACTCCATCTAGGAAATAAAGCATAAGAAACGAAACTATAAAAAACGGTGTGAAATATATGAATTTACTTGTCTACGAATATACGTAGAGTGGTTAAAGACTTTACTGACATCAATTTCTATTGGTAGTTAAGTACAAAGCCTAAGAACATTATGAGATCCAATTATTTGACTGGCAAGTGGATAGGCAAGATTGATATCAAAGTAAACGAAGGTGTATAAGAGGAGAGGAAATCTTAATATTAAGGTTGTTCGAAAAAATACAAGATATGGAAAACAAAAAGGCATGAATACTTCTCCTGCATAGTGCCCAATTTTCAGCGATTTGACCAAGAGTAGTCATCCACCAATTTATACCTCTGGTATTACCATCTAGACATTTCACAATAGCTCAGAACTTCCTGAAAACACTCACAATCAGTTATCATGGACTTAATAATCTTGAAAAGTCCCAAGGTTATGCAAGTGTTTACAGAGTTGGATAACAGGACTTCATCAATAGGAAACAAGCTTGTAAGTCAGTGGACCTATAATCAAGATCACTGAAAACATATGCATACCGTTGCATGTAAGACAGATTTTAGCTTAAGAAATAAAATTTATACCTTTTCACCTCTTCCTTTCTGTTTTCAAGAGATCATGTGAATCATCTTCATGTTGACAATAAGCTGAATGGTTTTCTTTGAGGTTGTATCCATCTATTATTGTTGTAGAAATTGTTCAAAAGAAGTAATATACAGATTTTCATCAACACATAAGATTGAGCAGCTTTAGGGCAACATGTATGTCAAAAGAATTCATTTCATTTGCTTACAAACTAATCAAAAAATGTTTCATTTGTGGCAATCATTCTCTGAAATACGTTGACAGCGTGTCTTTTTAAAGATTATATTGAAAGATGACACACTGAGTACTGTATGACACATCAAATACAATTTATAGTTCTACTGCGTTAATCTCATGTAAATATCTGTTAGACCAGTTGAATTTAGGCAGATTCCTCTTTTTATGTCATATGAAATCGAGTCCACCGATTTCAATGTACATAGTAGAGATATTTATTTGAATAATAGAAAGTAGGGTTCTTGTTTAAACTGTCAACAATATTCTTAAAGAACTGGCATATAAGTGATCATATTCATTGTGTAGCATCGATAACACCAACAACATTTCCCCCTCATCCTGTTGCTTGGCTAATACATATGCAGGATCTTTACTAAATCGTGGTTGGGATTCACAAATCCTAAAGTTATTTTTAGTGATAAATAAGTGAACAAAAACTTGAACTATTTACTGAAAAATTGATTTAAATATGCCAAGCTGGTACCATTTACAGTCTTAATGATAAGGAATTTACTGAAATATATTCGAAACCTAATTATAGTACACTGTCTTTTCCCTCTTTGTTTATTTCTCAGGATAGTATAAATACTCTGATTTTTTAGGATTGTTTGTAACCCATGAGATTCAATAATTGTGTGACTTCATGTGCAGTTTGGTAGACCATACCTATTTTGTAAGGTTTATTGATACCATCTGCCTAATCAGACCTCGACAAATGGTGCTTAGTTCGCAAATATAACCCTATGATTGAACTACAGCTCTGTTAACACTACATATTTCAGTCAGCTTCCCTTCATCGGAGCATTAACTTAATCATTCTATGAGTAGTCACTTTCAGAGACAATCTGAAATAGTTTATATATTGAACCTCAAAAGTGGTTGGAACAATTTAATACTACTAAAATTTGGGATTTCAGTAGCTGAGGAGAAAACATCAATCCACTTTTAACTTCCTAACTACACAGTATTTATTACACATATATTTCGTCTCTGTTCCATTTGCTTTTCATCAGACTAGTGATTTGAATCCAATAAAAAATTGATGGCTACCATAGATATGGCTAAGTCTACACCTTCAGTGGTTAATATTCATAATAAACAAAAAACAGCTGATAATCGCCGTATTCATCAAGAGCCGTATAAACTAAACATTGAGAAAACGGATTATTCATCATTTCAAGCTACTCTTCAAAATCTAGATTTGAATCATTTAAGCGAAGATGAACGTCAAAAAGTTTTGGATGTAATCAAAAATGATTTTCTAATACGCGCCAAAGAAAGAGAAAGATTAAAGTGAGTACCTTTTTGGCATGTGAATTTTGTTTTAATTTCAGTTTATTCACTATCACTATAAAATACTATAAGGTTTCAAAGCAGTTTACAGATAATATTGATGAGAATACTTTCGGGTACTCGGGTAAGTACTAAACTTTATATTCATTTAAGAATTGGGAGCATTCACTTGACAGATTAAACTGATCAGCGGAACTACAGAGTTTTCTTCTTCTAGTATAATTATCAAATGATTCTGAAGTAACTAACCACCTTGAAGGTGAGTGTATAATCGGTCCGAGAAGCCTTGAAATATTGAATGGATGAAGACAATTACATGCAACTTAATGCAGGATTCTGATGATAATAAAAGGAGATTAAATCGAAGGGAATTATTTCTCCTATGATTGTCTCAGACTATTTGCTAATTCTGTAGGTTTTTCCATCGATGTACATTCTCCAAATAAGACAAGTTTATGAATAAGACGTTCAAGCTAGAGTATGCTTCAGTATTAGGCTGTAGATTTTAAAATTTATTCATAAACTTTATTTCAACTCCTCAAACCTTGCAAAGTTTAGCGCAGTAGCTGGGAAAATAATCTTCTAGCTGTTGATATACTTTATGATTTAATCTAAAAGTTTTATACTTTGGAATCTATAAGTCCTTACTAAGTGTGCGACTTTATAAACCTGTTGTTTACCTAAATTTTTCTACAACGGTTCGTACAGGTAATTTCTAGGCAATATGGGACCGTTTGAAGGCATACTTGAATGCGTATCACAATTCAGGAGGCCATCTATCATGCAGTCATATCGATGAATATTTTTACTGTACGCACTTCAACTATAAACTGTAAGAAGCGGTCGACTACTGAAATAACTACCTGAACATTGTTAAAAGGTTGTGTCTACTATAATTCCCTTTCCTATTGGTCCGTTCAAGGTCGTTTAACGGTGGCCTAAGCCCCCCAAGTTTCTTCAACTAGACTGTAAGCTGAACAGACGTCTGTTTAGAAAGAGAATAGGTATTTAATGAAAGATTCATCTGAAAGACAGTTTAAACTGTTCAATAATCTATTCGCTACAGTTTCCTGATATATATCAGTCTGGGTTTCATCAACCATCTTCACAAAAATAATAAAGCCTATTATTCCCTCCATGTTACTTTTTGTTTCAAAGTTTAAATGTCAACAATGGCATAATTATCATTTGACTATCTGAGATAGCCGCAGTTTGGCAGACTCGTATTTGTACTGGGTAATGATTGAAGGTGAGATGAAAATCTAGACTGCAGTTCGAATCCAGCCGTGGTCCAGATTTTCATCTCACCTTCAATCATCACCCAGTCCAAATGACACAACTATTTTCTTGCCTACTATCTTCTTTCTCATAAATTTACTATTTTGCTGAAGATATCACCAGGAGTGATTGTAACTTTTAAGAGTTCAAGGGTTTCAAATAATATCATACATTTATTAGTACTTATAATTTCTTACGGTTATTCTTGATGGAATAGACTGATTTCCTTCAGTATATGGGCTTTTATGTAAATGTTTAGATGTAACCTGATTCTTGATAACGTTAGAGTTTTTTGGTGGTAACTAACAGTCGTATCCAGGACACCCGTTTCCTACTATTCGGAACTTGTCTGCTGGGTGTACCTGAAACTCAGTGAGTGATTGTGTTTCACCTGAGACTCGAATGCAGAGTCCATCTCTTTAAATACCAGTATTGTCCACCCGGTTACGAGAGCCACTTCTTCTGCACCAGGTATTAATCAATATTATTTATCGGTACTTGCAATTGGTTATTGTTTTTCTGGATCGAATTGATTGGCCTTTGTTGGTATTTGGGCTATCATGTGGTTAGGGTTAGGGGGTTAGCTTGATTTCTATGCGCCACTTTAATTGGTTATTTGTGTTATGAAACTGAGGTTTATGTTATTTCGGTTCATAGTCCTAGATGTTACCGTTAGGCAATTCCAGTTGTCAGCGTCTACCTCTGAATGCTTAGATGTTTGAACAAAGTTGAAGAGTTCAACAGTGAATACTTCGCAGTTGACATAAAACCTCAGTATATTTACCTTTATGAGCAGCAGTAATTTAGTAGTCTGAAGTCTTCTGAAAGAGCTAAGGTCTAATCTTCCATACGCCTTTGGTGTATGTAATTTCACGGTACTAATCAGTTGGTATCCTAGAAATCAATTGTTAATTTGTAGTGGTTTATTGATTTGAACTTGGTCTTCATCATGAACTGACGTCATTTGAAGAACCATCGAAAACTGACAAGTACTAGATAACTGTTTCGTCTTGGTTTGAGACTTTTAACAGTGCACATCCACGACTTTGATATGGATCGAATTCAGAACTTTCCGGTTTCACAGTGAGAACACTAATACTTAGCCACTAGGTTGAAATTCAGCTGGCCGGTATTTTCTACATCTGTTTAATTCCAGAAAAAGCAAGATCATTATCCATTATTATCCATGAGCATTCGCCTCACTTCCAACTTGACCTAGCATGTCACGACTACTTATTTTAACCTGGAGAAATCCATCTAGAAGGAATTCCCTAACAAGCACGGACTTGTAGAAATTTATTGGTTTGGAAATAGTCTTTTTTCTCTTACAAGATTAACTAAAATATAATCATGACTTGGTTGAAACCTATAATAATTATTGTGTCCCAAGTGGAAAACTGATGCAAGAAGTAAGTTGTATTTTTACAAATCTCATTGTACTTAAGATAAAATGATTTCAGTATTGTACAGGTGGAGTGTAGTTTCAGCTACTTGAGAGAAGTAACACTAAAACAAGGGAAGTTTAATGTGATCACCAAATGAACTACCAACTGAAGCCGGAGGAAGTATTAAAAAGAAAAACCCTAGGTAGACTCACTTCAAAACACTTCAGAACTGTGTTCAATCCAAGTTTCATTTGATGAGGCTTTCTGTTGAGTTTTCAGGTTGATATATTAGTTTTCATCCCTCCAGCTTGAAATTGGAAGGCATGCTTGAGGAATAATCTCGTCACTGCTGAGGGTATAGTGCACAGTAGTCAAACTTTTTCTGTTGAATGAATATAATTACAGTTGTTTTATCATAGGTATCTCCATATTACTGCACCAAGGGAGCGAAACTACCTTGGGAAGTGCTGAAGTTTAGAAAACCAATTTGGAAAGGCAAGTCCACTGTTGATGCTGTGAATCTTCAACGAGTGAACGGGTTTTAACATTTACTCATGTTGAGCTACTACCTACCTCGACATACTTTCTCAGTCAGATTAGGATTAAGTTTGCAGAAAGTCAAGGATGATAAACCAAAATGTGGTGCCAGTTTATAAAGTCACCGATTATTGGTATGGACAGTTCAAGGTTTGCGTTGGAAACCACTCCTGAGTCAAGATCATACGGTGTAGTCTCTGACACAAAACTGTCATGAAATAATGAGATAAACCACTAAAGAAAATAGTTAGAAACTACTCATACTGTTCAGCAGACTTTTCTAGTCAGATCGAAACAGTCTAATCAGAGGACTACCATTTCACTTGTTTCTGGTTGAGCTCATCAAGTGTACACCTGAACAAGTTCAGCTGATGAAGATGAATTGCTTATATCACCCTAAACTGGCTAGGTGACCTTAACGAACTGACATGTCTTGAACAGAATGATGAATTTTGGGTTAGTCACAAACTCGATGAACCACTGTGATATTTCTCACAGTTGAGTAGCTTTTTAATCTGTTAAATGAGTTATCAACAAGATTTCTTTTGGAAACCACTCTTGAATCAAGGTCACATGATGTGGTCTCACAACGGACTGTTTAACTCTAGGATAACAGATTCCTTTTTAAGTAGAAATTATAACATATTTTAAACATTTTGGGATTTACCATATGACAACTGATAAATGGGAACCATTAAGCATGATTTTATAGAATAGTTGAGTAGCAAAGCATGTTTGATTGCGGTGAAGAATGTGATGAAAGAAGTTCAGTTTCTACAGAAGAGAAGTTTCTCAGTCTTAAAAAGTTCTTCAGTAGTCTCAATAAATCATTAAATTCCCTGTATCGGAAATATGAGTGCAATAAATTTGTTTCATATTTATGCAATGGGTCTCAGAATACAACCCTTAAAATGAATCTACCCATAAGGACAAGAGAAAACATTTCGTGAATATTCACGATATAATCGTGAACTGAGGGAAATGTAAAATATAAAACGGCTGGATTTTGATACAGTAGCTGAATGACAACGATCCGCTCACAGGAAATGGATGTCTTGAGTTTGATCCTTGTTGGAATGGGGTCACTGATTAATACTGCTGAGGAGTCTCATCATAAGATGAAACAGATTTCCAGTGCTACCTGTTTTCAAATGTTTCTATAAATGATGTCAATGAATGATGAGTACATACCTAAAATAATAATAATTGCTGAAGATTGTCAAACAGAAATACGCTGAGTGAATAAATTAATGAAGAGAAAAGAATATGCTAAAGTTGAATACTTTGGATAAAAAAGACTTAGTAATCAAGTAAAAGCATTTCCAACAAACTGCAGACATACACCATCAACAGCTGCCGCCTACACTCACTCGATACTGAATATCAGATGAGAAGGTGAGGAAGAATAATCGAGGAGGAACTCTGGTGTGGCAACGAACCAATAAACGAAGCAAGAAGCTGTCGGCTAACAAATATGCAGAAGATGGAAGTGGAGATGGACTGTATTGGATTGGGCATACACCGAGAAGGTCACTTTGGGGAGATCGTGTGCCAGGCCAATCCGTCAAGTGTATCTCAGAGGGGAACTGACGAGTTGGGCGTCCGTGCTGAGGTTGACATTGAGTGGATTGTGTGAGGAATAAATGGAAGTTTGTGGTGAGTGTTGTAGCCAGTTAGAAAAGAGTGGAGAGAAGAGAGCGAGATGGTGACGTGGTACTGAAACCTTATGTTCCACTAAGAATCCAAGGGACGAATGATAATTGTATAATAATCAATGCCAACCTGAAAACAAGAGTTAAGAACAATAAACCTGCTGAGATAGAGAGAACGTTCACGTGCTTAACCATTTGGTGTTTGAGGAGCTTTAACCTCATCCTTTATCTATCGAAGAAATCGTCCGCTTTATGCATGTCTTAGTTCGTAAAAGAACATTACGCCAGCTAATCAAGTCGTGCTATTTATTGTCAAATTTGATGTTTGCCAGTGGTCTTAAAACTCGATCTACTTGATTTGTGATGATATTTCAGTATTTTTCTTTCACAAGGAGTCAAGCCTTTAGATCTACTACCACTGACTTCTACAAATGATTGTGTTTTTTCTAATCTTCGTTTTTTATGCTGACCAGCTTTAAACCAAACAAAAAAGCATAGTAATGTTAACTTACACGAGTTCATTGTCTAAATCTATGATTAAGAGTGTTTCAGAGAATCGCGAACGACCCTCCTTTCTGAGGAAAAATAAGACAAACAGAATAGCACTTTAATCTTGAGTATAGATTCTCAGAATTATTGCATTCACCATAGTCTCAGCACAGAACATTCACAGAGGATATTCATTTTGAAGCTTTCGAAAGCAATAATCACCCTTCAAGATGGTGATCTCGTTTCCTTAGGATTAAATATGATCATTCATCTTACTAAACGGTGTTAATCATAGATGGTTATGTCTTATTTATCGTATGAACACTGAACTAGATTAAAACTATCACTCTTTGTGTTAAGTACATAGGCTATAAAAATGTCTGCCTACATTGTCCAGTAACTCCTGGATCTTATTCTGAACATTTCCATGACTTGAAATCCTCCACCTTAAAGGAACAAAGATTTATTATTGAATGAATTCTACTCATTACCATAGTTCTTAATTGACTGAAAGGTTAAAAAATAAACGGAATTTACTACTGAATCATATGCAACACTACAACCGTAGTGTTGAAGCAGCCGCAAAATTACTTCTCGGTCAATGCTATCGAAGGCCTTTTCAAAATCGATCAATCATTCACGAAGCCAATTGTCACCTGTATGGCGTATTGATGAGATAACTTAGTTCAGCACAGGGTGATGCTGGTTAAAATCACTTTTCATCCATTATGCCCATTAATAACATGAAATCAAAACAGAAGTGCACTCAGTAGCCAGATACATATCTTAGCTGACAGACAATGGGTCAAACCTCTTGTTATGGGCTGATGATACTCTATGTAGCTTCTAAAACTTCTGTAGGTGGGCATAGTTTCAAGTTCTTTATCCAGTGAATGAAATTTAAGTACCTAGACGGATGTGACATTGCTGTATTTTTAAAATAGTCGATATAAGGTGAATTTTACAGTTTTATCAACTCCATCAATCTTCTACTGAATCTACTTTGAAGTAAAAACTAACTGTAAAATTATCCATCTAAGACAGTATCAAATAACCCATATTATTTGACTTATCATCGCCATTGTTATCAGATTTTCTTTAAGTACTCTGTTTTTGTTACTTTTATCCCAAATGATCTTTGAATAATTCATGACCTTGATATTCAATATAATATTGTATAACTTTCAGTAATCAACTTCTATTGATGCATAATTGACGTATATTTTTTCTGGATTTTATTTTTCTTTTTATGAAATTCTCAAAATTATTTAGTCGATTCCGTTGTAGTATCCTTAGAAGAGATAAAGAGTTGGCTGCTAAAAATCTTTTAATGGTTGTTGAAAGTACATCATGTTTACTATGTGGACGAGCATTTATGGCCTTATTTAATCCTAAACGTATATGTGCCAACTGTCAAAGAACAATATGTCGAAATTGTTCTGATTCTGTGCCTAAATTCAATGGTTATTTTTGTACACTATGCCTTAAAGAAACGTAAGTTATGCGCATATATATATATACATATATATAGTTAAGTTATTACCATGATTCAGGCTAATTTCCATCAAGCACTGGAATCATTTCAAGAACTGTCTACAAGTGAAGAGCGCTGAAGATCTTTTTCTTCCTGGTTAGGAACTCATCAGTGGTACATATAAATGATCACACCACTGGTCGAACGCAGAATCATCACATTTTCGAATGTGTACGTTATCATTGAATCACTGGGTTAAAATTCACTAGTACAATATTTCCCAATTCTATCAGTTTGTGATATAATAGGGTTTCCATCCCTTATCAAATGCATATATCTATCTTCACTTCAGATATGTTTGACCTTAAAAGTTAGGGGAGTCCATCTGGAAGTAAGGCAGCAATAGCATTACAGTTAATGGTTACTTTTTTTAATTGTCTTTAACGAATAATTGAAAACCAGTATGAACTAAGAAACTGATTCATTTTGGCATGAAACTCTCATGGAGTAATACACAAACTTACTTTCTTTTGTCTTTGGATGAAAAACTGACAAAACTCTCAGGGAATCAATGAAACTAAACTATCAAATGGTTTGTAATCTCCAATGTCAATTTCTTTTTTCAAGTTGTTATTCATTGTAAACTGACAGTTGGAGGAACAAAGGAAACCTGGTAGCACTGGACAGCCGTTTTGCCCTATTATGGGACTCCTCAGCAGTGTGCACCTATGACCTCGCACCATCAGGGATCGAACACGCGACCTTCAGGTTCCGTGGCCAGCATGCTACCATTGAACCACGGGGTCAGAATCCAGTGGCGGTTGTGCTATATTGTGAGCTAACAGTAGTTGAGAATATGGACCATTAGTCCATACTAGGACGAAACAGCTGTCCAGTGCTGCCAGGTTTCCTTTCTTCCTCCAACTGAGACGGACCTTTTTACAGATTCATATTTACATCATTCTTAAGTAGGAGGTCAGGAAATAAAACACTGGATTACGTAAGAATACCAACGGCTAGAAAACAGCGCCAGCACGATTGAAATGAAGGATAAATAACTTTGAAGATGCTGGGGTTAAGAATTTAGTTTGTAGGTTGGTGGGGATTTATTCATTGATTTCAGGTCAGCTCTGTCCATGATAGGGCCAGTGGTGCACAGTTCTGAGGAGTCCTAAACTAAGACGAAACAGCTGTCCATTGTTCTTAAGTCCCCACGTTTCCCCAACTGATATCAGTCCATTATGAATACCAACCACTCCTGGTTAACTAGTTCACTAGTTACTAGCCGGTCCTAACCCCGGATAAAGAGGGAAGGTTGGGCATGGGGCTAGCAACCCTACCCAATGAAACCAATCCAATAGCTAAAGAAACTTCAAAGCACAAAAAATATAATAAATAAAAATAAATTTATTCTCCACTGGAGTCGGAAAGACGAAATGATGCTGGTTGGTGAAAGTCTTCGGGAAGCCAGTTGGCTGATATGTCTTCTCTAGCTCGATGAAAGAGAAAGTATGGATGGGGATATGGAATGTCCGCAGAACATTTGAACCTAGCAAGGCAGCACAACAATGCTGCATACTATCACCGATGATCTTCATCATGGTGGTCGGCTGGACTGGATCATGCAACAGACCGTGAGGAGCAAGAAGAGGGGCACACGCTGACTGCGCCGATGAAAATACCCCACACCATTTGGATTTCACCCATGATGATTCATATCTAACATCACCCAAACTCCAAGATGTACAGGCAAAAACCAACAAGTTGACAGAAAAGGCGAGATAGTGAAGACTAGGCCTCAAGTGAACATGGAGATGACAGAGGTGATGAAGACACCCAACCAACAACAACAACAACAACAAGCCCCAATCACCATGAACGAGTGAAAGCTAAGGGAGGTAGTCTCTTTCACCTACCCACCTATACAGGAGGCAGCATCATTTCAACTACAGGTGGCGATGGCAGCGTCGGCAGCACAGATAAGGATATCAAATCCAGCCAGCATCGGAAAGACAACAAGACACGCCTTCGTCAACCTGAAATCAGTGTGGAGATCTACTTCACTCAACTCAGCATAAAGCGAGAACAACATTCCAATATGCATCACTAAGTCAGTCAAGTGAGTCAGTGCTTCTATGTGATGGTTGAGAGACTTGGCACGTTGTGAAAAGCATTTCCAACAAACTGCAGACATACACCATCAACAGCTGCCGCCTACACTCACTCGATACTGAATATCAGATGAGAAGGTGAGGAAGAATAATCGAGGAGGAACTCTGGTGTGGCAACGAACCAATAAACGAAGCAAGAAGCTGTCGGCTAACAAATATGCAGAAGATGGAAGTGGAGATGGACTGTATTGGATTGGGCATACACCGAGAAGGTCACTTTGGGGAGATCGTGTGCCAGGCCAATCCGTCAAGTGTATCTCAGAGGGGAACTGACGAGTTGGGCGTCCGTGCTGAGGTTGACATTGAGTGGATTGTGTGAGGAATAAATGGAAGTTTGTGGTGAGTGTTGTAGCCAGTTAGAAAAGAGTGGAGAGAAGAGAGCGAGATGGTGACGTGGTACTGAAACCTTATGTTCCACTAAGAATCCAAGGGACGAATGATAATTGTATAATAATCAATGCCAACCTGAAAACAAGAGTTAAGAACAATAAACCTGCTGAGATAGAGAGAACGTTCACGTGCTTAACCATTTGGTGTTTGAGGAGCTTTAACCTCATCCTTTATCTATCGAAGAAATCGTCCGCTTTATGCATGTCTTAGTTCGTAAAAGAACATTACGCCAGCTAATCAAGTCGTGCTATTTATTGTCAAATTTGATGTTTGCCAGTGGTCTTAAAACTCGATCTACTTGATTTGTGATGATATTTCAGTATTTTCTTTCACAAGGAGTCAAGCCTTTAGATCTACTACCACTGACTTCTACAAATGATTGTGTTTTTTCTAATCTTCGTTTTTTATGCTGACCAGCTTTAAACCAAACAAAAAAGCATAGTAATGTTAACTTACACGAGTTCATTGTCTAAATCTATGATTAAGAGTGTTTCAGAGAATCGCGAACGACCCTCCTTTCTGAGGAAAAATAAGACAAACAGAATAGCACTTTAATCTTGAGTATAGATTCTCAGAATTATTGCATTCACCATAGTCTCAGCACAGAACATTCACAGAGGATATTCATTTTGAAGCTTTCGAAAGCAATAATCACCCTTCAAGATGGTGATCTCGTTTCCTTAGGATTAAATATGATCATTCATCTTACTAAACGGTGTTAATCATAGATGGTTATGTCTTATTTATCGTATGAACACTGAACTAGATTAAAACTATCACTCTTTGTGTTAAGTACATAGGCTATAAAAATGTCTGCCTACATTGTTCAGTAACTCCTGGATCTTATTCTGAACATTTCCATGACTTGAAATCCTCCACCTTAAAGGAACAAAGATTTAGTATTGAATGAATTCTACTCATTACCATAGTTCTTAATTGACTGAAAGGTTAAAAAATAAACGGAATTTACTACTGAATCATATGAGTAGTTAGAAGTCACTGTTATTGATTTATAGATATGTCTAACTCGATCAAAGTAATCCAAATCACTGGTGAGCTCGACCACAAGACAGCGAAACAGCTGTCTAGTGTTTAGATCACACTGACTTGACCAAAGAAACACACAGATCAGTCTTAGTTGTTTTTAATTACTCATGCTAATCAGTTATATATTTGGTTAGCGTATGATACTTTTGTGTCAAAGATCATATCGTGTACATTTAGCTGAAGGAAACTCTGCTGACACGATAGTTAGCCAGCTGGAAATCTAATCATCTGTGAGAAATTATAAGGTAGATAAGATCATTTTCAGACTGATTATCCTAACATGGAAATACAACAAGTTGCATATCATACAGACAACTACCTTATGACCAGCAACATTTAGTTTATGAAGATGTTCAATGGAATACACTTAGTTGGCAACCAACTTCAAAAATCAGACGAAAATGATAACCATTAAACGTTTGATCAAGTTCAATATGGTGTATAAGCAAATTATTGCGTCTTTTGGTCTTGCGTTCTCGTGTCGATTATACTAGGTTGAACTAATAAGAAACTATTAGTATATACGTTATTTGAACAGATGCATTAGTATTGCTTCAAATTTTATTGAGATGTAAACTACTTGGATATGGTTGATAGTGAAATCCATAATGTGTGTTTATCCGCATCTGGAATTGAATATTTACTTGTTTATGCTAGGATCCCAGTGATTGGTGCCATTTTCACTGTTACTCATAAGCATCAATACTGTCAAGTCAGTCTTTCAAGGCTCAATTTTCTTTCTTGTGAACGTAAACGAATGAAATAACTTTCTTCTTCTCAGTCTAACCAGTTCCTTCTACTGATGGTTGAATTCAGTACGTCTACAACCCAATAGAAACGTAGTTATTTTTGAGAAGAACGGAGATTTTAATTTAGAAGTAGTATTCGTCATTGACTGATTTCAATTGGGGAACCAGTGAAAATCTGGGAGCAATGGACAGCTGTTTCGTCCAACTAGTATGGGACTCCTCAGCTATATCATGAATTGACAGAAGTTGGAAATTGTGAACCACTGACAACCAACCCAGTGGCTGGATGGTTAATGCGTTCGCCGTGAAACCTGAAAGTTTTGGGTCCGATCCCTAGACGAGTTGTGGGTGCATACTGCTGAAGAGTCTAATACTAGTTGGACGAAACAGCTGTTCAGTGCTCCCAGGCTTTCAATGGCTCCCAAACTGATATCAGTCCTAGATGAGTACTACTTCTTGATTTATTTTTACCAAACTGAATAATTCATCCAAATGGCTCAGTTCTCATAGTATTTAGCTTAATTTATAAGCAAAAGATGCAGACTTTCAAGCCACCATACATTATGGAGACTGACAACTTGTTCATTTTAGAAGTCTGTAAGGGAAATAACTGATTTCAAGCGAGTTTCATCACTGGTTGACAATAGCTAGAAGATCGTCCAAAATTAAAGGTAAGGGAATATTATTTTACATCTTAGTTTAAAAATCTCCGCATACATGATCAATAAAAACACTTTACCTGATCGAACCCTTGAATGTTCATTCATGATGAAAAATCCTTTTTCTCAATCCATCAGTTCTCTACAAACTAATCCAAGGCTCATTAGTGACCTAATCTGAGATGGGGCATTGAGACGTTTTAGTGAGAATTCATGAGTACGAGGAAAAATACATACTGATAGTAAGGGATGCTGTCTGTATAACATTGTCATATTATTTGTCACTTGGGTTCACAGTGGAACATAGGGTTTCAGTAGCACATCTCAATTCCACTCTCTTCTCTCCAGTCCTTTCCACCTGCCTCCACAACTCCCCAGAAACTCTCATTTCATCCTCACATCATCTCCACAATGTCACTCTCAGCTCAAAAGCCAAACTCGTCGTTTCCATTTCGGGTTCCAGTAGATGACCTGGTCTGACGCCTGATGTCCCCAACTCCGTCTTCTCAGTGTATGCCAACTCCATCTACACTCCCTTCCTACGAATATTTTTCCAGTGATGACTTCTTAGTTGATTCATTGTCTGGCCACACTTCCTTGTTGCTTATTCTTATTATTCTGGCCATCTGATCTTCAGTAACGAGCCAGTGTAGGCAATTGTTGATGAATGTGTGTGGTTTGTTGAAGGAAATGCTTTTCATAACGCGCAAAGTCTCCCCACCAGCATATACAAGTACTGACTTGACTGACTTAGTGTTGAAAATCGCGATGTTGTTCACACTTTATGCTGAGTGCATTAGATCTCTACACTGGTTTCAGGATAATGAACGTTTGTCTTGCTGTTTTTCCAATCGTGGCTGGCTTTGACATCCTCGTCCATGCCAGTGTTGCCTGTAGTTGTGACAGTGTTGCTTAGATGGGTGAAAGGGACTATTTTCTTTTAAGTTTCTCCTGTTGATGATGATTGGAGCACGTTGTTGTTGTTGGTGGTGGTGTTGGTTGGGTGGTATCATCATCACCTCTGTCTTCTCAACATTCAATTGAAGTCCTGTCTTCACTGCTCTGCCTCTTCTGTCAACTTTTTGGATTTTGCCTGTAGATTTTCGAGGATGCTGTCTGTACTAATCATAAATTAAGAAAAGTCAGAAAACCAAAGCACCTGGATACCAATGTAATATCTTGTCAGTAGCATAATGACAATGAAACCTGATGATATAGATGAAAACTACAATGAAACAACTGTTTATTACTCATGTGAAGACTGATTATTTGATTTTTATGTTCATCGATTCACATACTTTGTTACATAGTCGGATTCAATCTTTTTAAACAAAAAAAAACGTCCATTTATGTCATAAAGAAGAAAAAAGCAGATTCAGCGATAAAATTGTTGACTTGGACCTTTACAAATTGTTCCTAGTGTTAGAAGTCAATTATGTAATGATACATCATGAGTAAGATCATGACAGAAGAAGGTATTGAACATAAACATGGTCTTCGCTTGAATTGTTGAATCGGCAAATACTTTATCGTGTACAAATTATTTCTGATACTTATAAATAGAATCTTACAGATTTAGTCAAAAAACCTTCTTTTCATGGACATATATATTATTTCTTCAAGTTTATTTTCAAGAAAATCATGGAACACTACAAAACTTTCTTCATGCTTCATTCCACCTTTTCTCTTCTTTTTTCTATGGTTAAAAAATTTCTCTGCATTACATCTTATTGATTTTATGAAAGTCATCCATGAAAAAGCTCCGTCTATCATCCATTGAGTTACTGACACCAAACGAATTGAAAACAATCTCTAATCTTTCATAGAGAGCTTCCTTCCTATTCTTACAAATATGAGTTACACTAAACATGTGACATATCAGTTACTATATAATGATTAAGCAAATGAAAGTTGACCAAGAACTTCGTTTTTCATTGTTTAATTTTTTCTACTGTTTACTTCTGATTAAGGGGTTATCGAGCTATGACGTGTAATTGGTTTTATGATACAGTTATTCAGCGATTTAGAGAATTCGGTAGTACTACAGTGGCAAAAAGTTTATTCGGATCAAAATACAAACGTAAGTTTATTGTTATCACTAGGTTTCTTTTTCCCAATCAGTATTTACTTCAAATAAATCTCATTATATTATGTGCAGGCAAGTAATTGAGTTGGATAAAATAGAGAGATTGTAGTCATGATGTTTTTAGTATTTATGCGATATTCGTGGGATATCTCTTGATTAGTGAATTTCGATGGTGATGATACAGTTTCAACAGTAAGATGGTGATCTTTGCAAAATGGCATTACTTATTATTATTATTTGTCCCTTGGGTTCCTAATGGAACATAGGGCTACAGTAGCACGTCTCCAGTGCACTCTGTTCTATGAAATTTTCTGAACCTGGTTCCACGACAGCCCAGAAATTCTCATTTCCTCCTCGCACGATCTCCTCCGTGACACACTCACCTCGGACGCCTAACTCGGCGCTTCTCATCTGGGTTCTACTCGAGGGCTTGGCCTGGCGCGTGATGTCCCCAACTCCGTCTTCTCAGTGTATGCCAAATCAATCTACACTCCCTTCCTACGAATATTTTTCCAGTGATGACTTCTTAGTTGATTCATTGTCTGGCCACACTTCCTTGTTGCTTATTCTTATTATTCTGGCCATCTGATCTTCAGTAACGAGCCAGTGTAGGCAATTGTTGATGAATGTGTGTGGTTTGTTGAAGGAAATGCTTTTCATAACGCGCAAAGTCTCTCAACCATACAGAAGCATTTACTTGGTAAACATTTATCGCAAATTATAACCTGCAATAAGAAGCTTTAAACAAGGTGGAGTTCACTACAGACCGGTAAAAGTTGGAGAATTTTATTGAACTTGAGCATGCTGGAAAGCCGTTTCATCTTAATATGACACTCCTCAGTAGTGAGCATATATGACCCTATATGGGGGTCGAGCCCAAGACTAGCCATCAGACCCAACCAGTCGTGAAGTAATGCGTGCGCACTTCTGAGAAGGGTCAAGCTTGAACAAGATACCTATCCAATGCTCTCAGGTTTTCAGTGATACCGTAAATGGTGTTAGTCAGTGATAAAAATTACTTTACTTAGTTCCCTTACTCCACTATGCTATTGTCTCATTTGACTAGTATCAGTAAAATAATGTATACCAATATTCTACTATGATTCAATATTTTACAAATTTTAATTTACATGCAGTTGAAGAAAACTAGCAAAATAATAAAACGGATTCAAATAATTCTCCTTCACCTTTTATTCATGCTGCTTTTAAAAAACGTTTAGTTGCGAGGTTTTGTAACGTGAGAGCTACATAGTTATTGTGTATGTGAAAACATGAGAAAACACTTTTGAACCCGAATAGATGTTTAATACAAGAACTTCTTATTACCCTTTGTTGACTGGTTTGAACTGAAATGATGGATCTCCATCGGCACATAAACTACCGTAACGATGCTTCAATATAATCGTTTAGGTCTGAGCCCCTGGTCTTGCGGTGAAAAATTTATCATTGAACCTTTAAGTCGAAGTTCAATGGTTCATACTGTTTCGATTCTGTCAACTTAGGATATAGCTCCATCAATGCCACTGGTGAGTATTTGTCCTGCATCCGACTTCACTGACCACACAGGTTATAGCTTTCGAAGAGAACTCCTAGAAATTTATCTCAAAGTATGTCACTAATGAGTATTAGATAGCAATTTAACTGATTGTTTGTTCACATTTATTGATGTTGGTTGCGCTATTTTGTGAATCGACAGTAGGTAAATCCTGAAGGTTGAACTACAGTCCACTGGTTGGATTGCAGCATGCTCACTGCAAAAGCTGACAGTCCTATATTTGATCCCCGATAAGGTCATGAGTGCGCGATAGTTAATAGTCCCCTATTAGGACAAAAAACCCTTCGAAGGCTTCCAGGTTTCCAATGATTCTATGAAAAAAACTAGCCTGAAACCAATCATTAATATAAGAGTCAAACTTATGCACAGTGGTAGAATGTAATTCCATTTTTACTGATTTATTAGATTTATCACCCAGTGAATGAACAGTATTGTTTACTGGATTACGTTTCGGATACAATATATTGTCCATAGTCATATCAAGATAACTACACAGCTTTCATATAGTCGTAATTTTCTTGTTTCTTTGTCAGATGGGCAGTAAGATTTTACATATATCCGGAACAGGTGCTCAGTCATTCCTGTTGCTGCATATGTTAGGTGTTGATTCGATAAACAAAGATTCAGTTATCAATCCCTCTCTCTACCGTAGTAGTAAAACGAAAGATCTACGACAAGAAACCAGATACATCAACGACGCCTTAATCATCAACAATTACCTTCCCAAATTAATTGATATGCTCCTTAGGAAATGCAAAAAAATATCAGTAACACAGTCATTGATAGTAGTAATAATAGTAGTAATAACAACAACAATAATAGTAATAATGATATTAATAATATTAGCGGCAATACTGTGAACAGAGAATTCAAAACCTCCACCTTACTACCATACAAAGAAGGCACCTCAGAAACACTACGTAGAATTCTCAATAAGGCTGGCTGGCTGGCTGGCTGGCTGGCTGGCTGGCTGGCTGGCTGGCTGGCTGGCTGGCTGGCTGGCTGGCTGGCTGGCTGGCTGGCTGGCTGGCTGGCTGGCTGGCTGGCTGGCTGGCTGGCTGGCTGGCTGGCTGGCTGGCTGGCTGGCTGGCTGGCTGGCTGGCTGGCTGGCTGGCTGGCTGGCTGGCTGGCTGGCTGGCTGGCTGGCTGGCTGGCTGGCTGGCTGGGATTAGAGTGGCATTTAAACCTACAAACTCATTTCGAAATAAGCTTTGTAGGCTAAAATATCCTATTGACCCAATTAAGCAGAATAACTTAGTTTACCAAATCCCTTGAAATGATTGCGAGGTCAAATACATAGGTCAAAGTAGTGGACCACGATCAATTAGGCTATCGGAACACAAAAACTTAACTAGGTCAAAATTGGTAGATTCTAATAAGGTAAGGAATTTGGAAAAAAGCTCAGCCATATCTATGCATGTAATGACACACAACCACACAACAGGATGGGACAGGGTGAAAAATTTTAAAACATAACAGAGTGGAGGGAGAGATTGATTGATAACTGAATCTTTGTTTATCGAATCAAACAACACGAAATACATGGAACAGGAATGACTCAGCATCTGTTCGGGATATATGGAAAATCTTACTGCCCATCTCACAAAGAGACGAGAAAATTACGACTATATAAAGGATATCTGAAAGCTGTGTAGTTATCTTGATATGACTATGGACAATATATTGTATCCGAAACGTAATCCAGTAAACAATACTGTTCATTCACTGGGTGATAAATCTATTAAATCAATAAAAATGGGACTGAAATCAATCAGTCTTCAGAAATCTTCAAACCTTATACATTTAGCAAATCAATAAATGCTACTTTTCAATAGTTATGAAGTCGTCATTTGTTTGTTGTGAACTGTTTATAACATAATGCAAAGAAGTGATCCTTTTTTAGGGAAACGTCGAATAATTAACTGATCCTTTATCCCTGCCTACCCTTCAGACTGTGGTTTTACTAAGTTGCTCGGCACCTACCTACGTTTCATCAGTTCTTATCAATTATCAGAATTTTGTGCTCATTTTGGTATTAAAGAATAGAATAATGAAACGACTATCATCTTAAGTGATGAAAATAAATCCTGACAGACCATTGAATCTTTACTGTACTAGTCTTCAGCATTTTATAGTTACTCATATTTGATTTGATACATACTTTTTGGCAGCGGTAGTTATTGGCTATACGAAACACGAATGGAATAACGCTTATGACATAAGATATTCACATCCAAAGGTAGCGATATTGCTGTTCAGTGACTAAATTGCTAAGTAATGATTGATATTTTCGAACTTGACACTCCTGAAAAGTAGAGCGCCTTAACCACCTTCAAAATAGAAGCTCTGATTTTGATTCTAACTGTTTCCCTTCCTAGATACTAACCAGTTTATAAAAATCTGTTGACCCAGGTTTGTTGCCTTTTGTCATGGCATCGCTAATCCTTCTTGTCGACAGTTTGGGATAAGTGAATATATATGAGTGGCTTTTTAAGTGACTGAATGAAAGTTATTCCCTATATGAATAAGCATAATTATGTAGAGGTAATTGTTTTTCTTGGGACATATCAACCGCACTAAAAGTAATACCGATTATTTAAAATTTTATAATTACTTCCGGTTTCCTTCAATGAAACTGAATCGATTCTCATATAATCCAGGTTTAGATTTATTGTTCAACGCAAAACTAATTACTCCTGATATTCACTTCTCACTTTTTGGCATTTTGTTTCAAATTGGAAGTGAATTCTCATATTGTTCAAGTTAGAACACAACATCCACCTAGAGTATAGAAATTGATATCAGGGTAGTTTTCATCACAAATATATATCACCTACGGAGCCACTGAAAACCTGGGAGCATTGGACAGCTATTTCCTTTAACAAAACAATATGAAGGCGTAAATTGTGGGATTGTAGTGGACTGGATCATACAACAAACAGTGAGGAGCAAGAAGAGGGGAATACGCTGGCTGGACCGAGGAAAAAATCCTAGAAGATTTGGATTTCGCCGGTGACTTGTGTTAAATGTCACACAAACTTGAAGATCTACACGCAAAATCCAGAAAGTTGACAGAAGAGTCAGGGCAGTGAAAACGGGAATTCAAATGAACGTGGAGAAGACAGAGGTGATGATGATACCACCCAACCAACACCACCACCAACAACAACAACGTGCTCCAATCATCATCAATGGGAGAAACTTAAAAGAAAATAGTCCCTTTCACCCATCTAAGCAACACTGTCACAACTACAGGCAACACTGGCATGGACGAGGATGTCAAAGCCAGCCACGATTGGAAAAACAGCAAGACAAACGTTCATTATCCTGAAACCAGTGTAGAGATCTAATGCACTCAGCATAAAGTGTGAACAACATCGCGATTTTCAACACTAAGTCAGTCAAGTCAGTACTTGTATATGATGGTTGAGAGACTTTGCGCGTTATGAAAAGCATTTCCTTCAACAAACCACACACATTCATCAACAATTGCCTACACTGGCTCGTTACTGAAGATCAGATGGCCAGAATAATAAGAATAAGCAACAAGGAAGTGTGGCCAGACAATGAATCAACTAAGAAGTCATCACTGGAAAAATATTCGTAGGAAGGGAGTGTAGATGGATTTGGCATACACTGAGAAGACGGAGTTGGGGACATCAGGCGTCAGACCAGGTCATCTACTGGAACCCGAAATGGAAACGACGAGTTTGGCTTTTGAGCTGAGAGTGACATTGTGGAGATGATGTGAGGATGAAATGAGAGTTTCTGGGGAGTTGTGGAGGCAGGTGGAAAGGACTGGAGGGAAGAGAGTGGAATTGAGATGTGCTACTGAAGCCCTATATTCCATTAGGAACTCACGGACATATAATATTAATCATAAATTGTGTGAACAGTTTGATATATTTGTGCAACACATTTGGAACTACCTGATCAGACACATACTTTTTATAGGTTTTTATATAAAATTCATGAAGATAAGCGATAAGAAAATGAAAATAGGTCAAGTAAGAAGGCTCAATAACAATGAAAATCAGTAGGACAAAAATACATTGAACTTGGTTTTCATAGTTGAATTTACCAAGGAAGACTTAATGTGACAACAAATTGTTTATGAACACACAAAGGTGGTCCCAACTTCCTAATATCTAAAGCCTCAAAAATTTTAAGGATCCGTCCCCAACACGTTTTGTAAATAGGTGTAAATGAAGTAGCCACATCAATCCTGTGACCTGTCTCAACGATATGTTTCGCTACCGAAGAACTTGGACGTTTGGTACCAAAGTTTATGGGCTCAGGTGATTTGATTTGCTTCTGAAGCCACTCTGGAATATGTTCCGAGGCCTTTACTTGCATAGATGTATGAGTCCTCCTTATGTATGTCACCACACGTACATTGAATTGGTAGATACAGTGGGATATGACATTGTCGTTCACATGCTGTGGAGGTCTGGAGGAATATATGGGCTTGGTGGTCCCTATTAATCGAACTCTGGGTACATAGTAAGTCCTCTAACAGCAGCGTTAATTCTCTGCTTAAGGATTGAACTATGAGACGCACCTTTGCACGCAAGACTGGTAGAGACATCCTTCTTTGGGACGAACTGAAGATCTGACCTTGGCACTCTGATGATTTTGTTCTGCCTGCTAAATGTTGATGGACAGTTATTTTCCAACAGAATATCGGTCAGTGTTCCTCCTTCATCTTCTAAAGTATCCTCTGTGCATATTCGTTGAATTCTACTGAAAAATCACCTTACCAACGTTCGCTTCTTCTTCTTCTTCCTTCCTATTACGACTGTATTACAAAGGAAGAAGAAAGAAGATAAGGAATGGATCTCAATGGACACATGGAAGCTGATAGAGGAGAGGAGGGTGGTGCAACAGAAGATAAACCAGTGCAAGGACGCTCAACGACAAGAGGAACTGAGCACAATGTATAAAACACTGAACAAAGAAGTAAAGAAGAGTGCACGCAAAGACAAAAGACACTTCTACGAAGCACTGGCAAGTGAAGCAGAACAGGCTGCAGGTAAGAGAGACCTGACGACATAATATCAAATAACCAGGTTGCTATCAGGGAAGAGACCAACACAGATGAAACCAATAAAAGATGAAGAAGGAAATTTAATTACGAAAGAAGAGAAACAGAGGAAACAATGGGCCGACCACTTCCAAAAGCTCTTGAATCGACCACCACCTGCACTTCGTCCAGAAATACCACCTGCAGCCGCTGAATTACAAGTGAACATAAATCCTCCAACGAAAATGGAAGTCCTGAATGCCATAAAGCTACTGAAATGTGGGAAAGCAGCAGGAGCAGACGGGATCCCGCCAGAAGCACTGAGAACAGATGCAGAGACAACAGCAGACATGCTCACACCACTATTGCAGAAGGTGTGGAAGGAAGAGAAGGTACGTGGCGATTGGAAGAAGGGTTACCTTGTCAAACTGCCGAAGAAAGGAGACCTCAGCGTTTGCAAGAACTGGCGTGGAATCACTCTCCTGTCCACCCAAAGCAAGTAAAATATTAAGCCGCATCATCCTGGAGAGGCTTAAAGATGCACTGGATTCAAAACTGCGACCCGAACAGGCAGGCTTCAGGAAGTACAAATCATGTGCAGACCAAATTGCAACGCTTCGCATCATCATAGAACAGAGCATAGAATGGCAATCAGCTCTCTGCCTCAACTTCATCGACTTTGAGAAGGCCTTTGACAGCGTCGACCGAGAAGTAATTTGGAAACTGCTTCAATACTACGGAATACCACAAACCTTTATCAATCTCATTCAACAACTATATGAAGATGCCACATGCCAAGTAATTCACAATGGGAAGCTCAGTGATGCTTTTGAAGTGAAGACAGGAGTGAAACAAGGTTGCCTACTATCACCCATGATATTCATGATTGTGGTCGACTGGACTGGATCATCCAGCAAACAGTGGGCAGCGAGAAGAGGGGGATACGCTGGACGGCGGAAAAGAACCTAGAAGACTTGGATTTCGCCTGTGATGACTTGTGCCTGATGTCACATAAACTTGAAGATCTGCAGGCAAAAACTAACAAGTTGATAGAAGAGGCAGCGGGACAGGCGGGACAGACGAGGACGTCAAAGTCAGAATTGGAAAAGCAAGATAGGCGTTCATTAGCCTGCAACCACTGTGGAGATCTTCTGCACTCAGCATGCGGAACAAGATACGGATTTTCAACACCAACGTCAAGTCAGTGCTCTTGTATGGTTCAGAGACTTGGCGCGTCACGAAAGGCATTTCCAATAAACTACAGACATTCATCAACAACTGCTTACGCTCGCTACTGGAGATCAGATGGAGAGAAAGAATAAGCAACAAGGAGCTCTGGAAACGAACCAACCAAGAACCTATCAGTCAACAAATATGCAGGAGGAAGTGGAGATGGATTGGCCATGCACTGAGAAGGCCGACTGAGGACATCACGCGTCAGGCCAGACACTCGAGTGGAATCCCTATGGGAAGCGACGAGTTGGGTGTCCGAGGTGAGGGTGACATGGAGGAGGTCGTGTGAGGAGGAAATGAGAGCTTCTGGGCTGTCGTGGGACCAGGTTCAAAAGATCTCAGAGAACAGAATTCACTGGAGGCGTGCTACTGAAGCTCTATGTTCCACTAGGAACCCAAGGGACTAATAATAAATAATAATAATAATAATGTTCGCTTGTATTAAACTGGTCAAAAGCTATGGTAATTCAAATATTGCCCTGTCCATGTAGGTTTTCTGTAGATAGACCGTTTTATGAATCCATTCTGCCTCCGATTAACTAATATACCCAAGAATGGCAAGCAATCATCTTCCTCTTCTATGCATTTCAAGGATATGCTTTTCTTTACGTCGTTCAATCGGTTTAGAATTACAGTAAACTGATTTGAATTTTCACAAATGATCAGAATATCGTCAACATATTTTCGATACAGATGGACTTGGTCTATTAGGTTATTGGCTACGTTTTCCGCATGTGACATAAATATGTCAGCTAGGTGGGGACCTAAAGGAATTCGCATAGCAAACCATCAACCTGGTGGAAATGTTCACCCTCAGAGGTGAATTTATTATTGCTTGTAAAGAAATGGGTATCGGAAACTTATGCACAGAAATATAATCACATAAAATGTCAACTGTCGTAACCAAAGGGACATTGGTGAATAATGAGTTAACGTCAAATGAACACATAAATTTACTTTTTATGTTGACATCCTCAAGGCATTTGATTACTTCAAATGTATCTTTTTAAAGAATACTTACAGAATTGCTTCTTAATGGGACCAAGTAATTTCACTAGCCACTGGGAAAGCTTATACATTGAAATTATGGGATGTAAGGGATCGAGTTCACAGACATCAGGTCTTTCAACCAGCATCTTGCTCCCTCGGCATCATTTAGATTTAATAGATTTAGTAGAATGAAGTGGAGTGGTTGATCTCTCTTTCCATAACATACTAAGCTGTAATAATCCCCATCTTATTTTGTAATAATATGGAATATAATGAATAGGTGCAACTACCTTTTTCATTAGTTAACGATTATTCCGTACATCAAGGACGAATAATTTAGTCTAGGAGTTTAATGCTTCATTTTTCCACAGAATTTTTTCAACTGTTCCCTCCGCTTCCGTTTGCCCTTCTCTTCGACTGGGATGGACAGAATGCTTCTAAAAACTTAGTTTAGTCCCTAATCGAGTTTGTGGATCGATACTCTAGTTAAATTCAATTCTTTCTATAAATTGCACAAAAAATTTCTAGAGCCTATAACTCGTCGTCCTTCATTGAACCAAACTAATCGGCCGCTGTTAACAAGTAGGCTTTCGCGTGGATGTCTCGGCACAGTTACTAGCATTAGAATCCAGGATGCACGTTACGTCTTAATTGGAACGCATCAGCTAGATATGGCTGCCTTCCAGTGAGTGACGCTATTCTCGCCAAAGACTCAAAGCCAGAACCAATAGTTCACCGGCAATATCGAGTCATCTGCACAAGAACCTGTATACCAGTAATGGTCAATCAATTCAGCTCAATCAACGAAGAAGCTTTACAAGCTATATCACCAAAACTATACTATACCCGTCGCAAAAGGAGTGGATATCGTGATTCAGTTGTCTAATGGACGACACTGGGGCTTTTGGAGCGTTTAGTTTTAGGTTCAGGTCTTAGGGCGAATAGTATTGCTTGCTAGGAAGCAGGCACATCCTACTGACGAGTTCCAAACTGGACTAAACGTGCATTCCGGATTCTTCTGCTAGCCACAACCCACCAAATTATAATGAATAGAACTACTGCGTTAAACATAATAATAATTCACTTTACTCTATACAATTTGTGGTACAATTTGAAACTCTCAGCATGATGAATTAGAACAGCAACAAAATACAAGAATATACATTATTATTATTATTATTTATTATTAGTCCCTTGGGTTCCTAGTGGAACATAGAGCTTCAGTAGCACGCCTCCAGTGAATTCTGTTCTCTGAGATCTTTTGAACCTGGTCCCACGACAGCCCAGAAGCTCTCATTTCCTCCTCACACGACCTCCTCCATGTCACCCTCACCTCGGACACCCAACTCGTCGCTTCCCATAGGGATTCCACTCGAGTGTCTGGCCTGACGCGTGATGTCCTCAGTCGGCCTTCTCAGTGCATGGCCAATCCATCTCCACTTCCTCCTGCATATTTGTTGACTGATAGGTTCTTGGTTGGTTCGTTTCCAGAGCTCCTTGTTGCTTATTCTTTCTCTCCATCTGATCTCCAGTAGCGAGCGTAAGCAGTTGTTGATGAATGTCTGTAGTTTATTGGAAATGCCTTTCGTGACGCGCCAAGTCTCTGAACCATACAAGAGCACTGACTTGACGTTGGTGTTGAAAATCCGTATCTTGTTCCGCATGCTGAGTGCAGAAGATCTCCACAGTGGTTGCAGGCTAATGAACGCCTATCTTGCTTTTCCAATTCTGACTTTGACGTCCTCGTCTGTCCCGCCTGTCCCGCTGCCTCTTCTATCAACTTGTTAGTTTTTGCCTGCAGATCTTCAAGTTTATGTGACATCAGGCACAAGTCATCACAGGCGAAATCCAAGTCTTCTAGGTTCTTTTCCGCCGTCCAGCGTATCCCCCTCTTCTCGCTGCCCACTGTTTGCTGGATGATCCAGTCCAGTCGACCACAATCATGAATATCATGGGTGATAGTAGGCAACCTTGTTTCACTCCTGTCTTCACTTCAAAAGCATCACTGAGCTTCCCATTGTGAATTACTTGGCATGTGGCATCTTCATATAGTTGTTGAATGAGATTGATAAAGGTTTGTGGTATTCCGTAGTATTGAAGCAGTTTCCAAATTACTTCTCGGTCGACGCTGTCAAAGGCCTTCTCAAAGTCGATGAAGTTGAGGCAGAGAGCTGATTGCCATTCTATGCTCTGTTCTATGATGATGCGAAGCGTTGCAATTTGGTCTGCACATGATTTGTACTTCCTGAAGCCTGCCTGTTCGGGTCGCAGTTTTGAATCCAGTGCATCTTTAAGCCTCTCCAGGATGATGCGGCTTAATATTTTACTTGCTTTGGGTGGACAGGAGAGTGATTCCACGCCAGTTCTTGCAAACGCTGAGGTCTCCTTTCTTCGGCAGTTTGACAAGGTAACCCTTCTTCCAATCGCCAGGTACCTTCTCTTCCTTCCACACCTTCTGCAATAGTGGTGTGAGCATGTCTGCTGTTGTCTCTGCATCTGTTCTCAGTGCTTCTGGCGGGATCCCGTCTGCTCCTGCTGCTTTCCCACATTTCAGTAGCTTTATGGCATTCAGGACTTCCATTTTCGTTGGAGGATTTATGTTCACTTGTAATTCAGCGGCTGCAGGTGGTATTTCTGGACGAAGTGCAGGTGGTGGTCGATTCAAGAGCTTTTGGAAGTGGTCGGCCCATTGTTTCCTCTGTTTCTCTTCTTTCGTAATTAAATTTCCTTCTTCATCTTTTATTGGTTTCATCTGTGTTGGTCTCTTCCCTGATAGCAACCTGGTTATTTGATATTATGTCGTCAGGTCTCTCTTACCTGCAGCCTGTTCTGCTTCACTTGCCAGTGCTTCGTAGAAGTGTCTTTTGTCTTTGCGTGCACTCTTCTTTACTTCTTTGTTCAGTGTTTTATACATTGTGCTCAGTTCCTCTTGTCGTTGAGCGTCCTTGCACTGGTTTATCTTCTGTTGCACCACCCTCCTCTCCTCTATCAGCTTCCATGTGTCCATTGAGATCCATTCCTTATCTTCTTTCTTCTTCCTTCCTAATACTGTTGTGCAGGTTTCTTTCCACATAGCTTTCAAAGACTTCCAGTGTTCTTCCACACAGGTTTCTTCAGGGATGTTGCTCGATGTCTCCCATTTTGTCTTGATGGCTGCCTTGAAGATCTTTTTTGTAGTTTCATCCTTCAGTTTCCGAGTGTTGTACTTGAATTGAGGTCTATCACCAGCTTCCTTGAAGGCTTTTAACTTGATTTGGAAGGTTCCTTGCACTAGATAGTGGTCTGAACCTACATTTGCTCCTCTTCTTGACCTTGTGTTAAGTAGACTGCGTCTCCATTTTCTTGAGATTGAGATAAACTCGATTTGATTTTTAGTGTGTCCATCTGGTGAAATCCATGTCGCTTTGTGGATATCTTTGTGCCTGAACACACTGTATCCAATCACCAAATCGTTGAATGCGCAGAATTCTGCAAACAATTCTCCATTCTCATTCATTTCACCTAGCGCCTCTCGACCCATGGTTAGTTCTCTTCCCGTGTTGTCCCCTCCCAGTTTGGCATTCATGTCGCCCATCAGAATTTTGATATCGCCAACTGACGTCTTGTCCAGTGTTGATTGAAGTTGTCTGTAGAAATCCTCCTTTCTCTCTTGCTCTGCATTATTTGTAGGTGCATAACATTGTATGATTGTGACCTTTCTTCCTTTTGAGTTGAATCTTGCTGTCATGATCCTGGAGGAGATTGGTTCCCACTGCATGAGAGCCTTCGATGCTGTTGGGGACATCATGATAGCCACTCCATAACTCAGTGTGCTCGTGGTTGTCGTCTGGGTGTCAATATCGGAGTAGATTATTGATTCTCCAGTTGACAGTTTGCAGAGTTCACTCCCATTCCATCTGCTTTCGCAAATCTTAAGCACTTCGATTGATACCTTCTCATCTCCTTTGCAATCTGGGCTGCCTTACTGGGTTCAAACATCGTACGGACATTCCATGTCCCCACGTTTACTTTCGCTTTCATCGAGAGAAGACACATCGGCCAATTGGCTTCCCGAAGGCTTTCACCAACTGGCGTCATTTCGCCTCTCCGATTCCAGCGGGGAATAAGTTTGTTTTCATTTTTTATATTTTGTTTGTGCTTTGAAGTTTCTTTAGCGGTTAGATTTGTTTTACGGTGTGGGGTTGCTAGCCCTATGCCCAACCTTCCCTCTTTCCCCGGGCTTAGGACCGGCTAGTAACTAGTAAACTAGTTAACCAGGCGAGGTTAAGAATATACATACTACTTTATAATATTCCATTTTGTGATTCATTAAAGTTTAATTAGTGTAGAGAATAGTAAAAACGAGAAAATCTTACACTGTTAGTCGGATTATTGAAATGGGATTTTTAGCTGTTACAAAGTTGATGTGTGATTTCTGTCCTAACACTTCCTTCCTCACAAAATATCTGTGCCAGGTAAGGTACAGTCAAATTCTTATACTTAGCTGTACGAGCATACATTCTTATGCAGTTTCTTCTTGTCCTCCGTGAGGAGATACATTGGCAGAGCTGTGAATGATGGATGATCAGTGTCAGTTAACATTTCTGTAGCTAGTTGTTTGCTGGAATTTAAACGTCTATCAACTACAGTGTTAATCAGTTGAACCAGACGCACATCACTCACCCTATTTCCTGATGGCCTTCAAAGACCCACACAACATAACATGGTCGTTTTCAGAAAAGCAGGAGAGATGAATAAGGGAACAATATAGAATAGGTAAGATGCGAGAATTGATAAATTGTAAAAGAAGAGGTTGAGTTACGCGAAACAGTCTCAGTTTCTTTATGTAATAAATTAAACGAAAGATTTTTTCCAAGTCAACAAGATGTGAGGCGACCAACAGAGGTCAGAAATAAGACTCAATCAAAGATAGTTAACACTCGATTTACTTTCTGCACAAATGCCATCAATGCAACAGGCGTCATGAGATTAAAGCAGCTCACACAAGTCCGTCTTGTTTATACCTGTGGCTGAATTTAGTCTGATACTGAGAAGGGTTTAATTTGAGACCATTTGAGAGAGATCATTGGTCAACTACAGATAAGAATCCATTTAAATCAGTTCAGTATAAGTGAGAGTGAACTGGAATAGACACTGTCAGGTGATCAGCATACTGAATAGAATTAGTTTCAGCAGAATGAGGCAAATCGTGCAAAAAGAAGGAAAAGAGAAAAGGAGAAAGTACAGCATCTTGAGGCCCACCAGCTTCAGTAAGCAATGAAGTCAAGCACTCCTTTTTATAGACAGTGAACTGTTTCCTTTCAGAAAAATAAGAGTACAGACATTTTATAACCCATGGCTCAGTATGAACCATGGCAAGGTTATTTAACAAGAGTGGTCTAGGAACAGATGCAAAGGCCGATGAGAAATCCGAGAAGGCACAACGAACATGACATAAATAGAATGAGTAGTAGGAGGCCACTATCTCTCTGGCTTGTAGGTGTTGCTAGGTATTACAGACCGATTTTATATGAGGCTGATCTCATCAACAAAGTCCCCGGTCAGACTCGGCTAAGAGTGGAGCTCATTTGTTTATTCAAACTTCTCATGATAAGCTAATCTTAATACAACAGTTTAACATGAAAAGAAAGAAACATTTGTGAATTTATCATTGTCATAGCTGATGAAACTTTAGCATTACATCTACTGATAAGAATTAATTGGCTACCTATCAATATTTACATGATCCTTGAATGACCACTTCGTATTTTGATGTCGCATTTTTGCATACTAGCAATGCTCTTGAATCTTGCGATTATTTATTTATTACTTATTTATCCCTTGGGTTCCTAATGGAACATAGGGCTTCAGTAGCACGTCTCCATTTCACTCTGTTCACTGCAATCCTTCGAACCTGTAGCCATGACTGCTCACAAGCTCTCATTTCTTCATCGCACGATCTCCTCCATGTCACCCACAGCTCAAAAGCTCAACTTATCGTTTCCCATATGAATTCCACTCGAGCAACTGGCCTGGCGCTTAATGTCCCTGAATAGTCTTCTCAGTGTATGCCAAATCCATCTCCACTACCTTCCTCTGCATATTTCTTGAGCCATAGGTTCTTAGTTGATTCCTTGCCTGGCCACAGTTCTATGTTGATTATTCTTATTATTCTGGCCATCTGAGATTCAGTATCAAGCCAGTGTAGGCAGTTGTTGATGAATGTCTGTAGTTTGTTGGAAGTGCCTTTCGTGACGCGCCAAGTCTCTCAACTATCACATAGAAGCACTGACTTGACTGGATTGGTGTTGAAAATCGCGATGTTGTTCACGCTTTATGCTGAGTGCATTAGACCTGCACACTGGTTTCAGGTTAATGAACACCTGTCTTGCTGTGTTTCTGATCGTGGCTGGCTTTGACATCCTCGTCTGTACCTGTGCCGCCTGTAGTTTAAACGGTGCTGCCTAGATAGATCAAAGAGACTACTTCCTCTAAGTTTCTCCCATGGATGGTGATTGGAGCACGTTGTTGTTGTTGGTTGTGTGGTATCTTCATCACCTCTGTCTTCTCTACACTCACTTCAAGTCCCGTCTCCCTTCGCTGTCCTGCTCTGCCCTCCCTCTTCTGTCAACTTGTTGGATTTTGCCTGTAGATCTTCAAGTTTGTGTGACATTAGACACAAGTCATCTGCGACATCTAAATCTTCTAGGTTCTTTTCTGTGGTCCAGCGTATCCCCATATTCTTGCTCCTCACTGTTTGTTGCATGATCCAGTGGATGACAGTCAGGAAGATCATGGTTGATAGTAGGCAGCAGCCTTGTCCTACTCCTATCTTCACTTCAAAAGCATCACTGATCAGAATCTTGCTATTACTGGGATATAATTACGTCTTCAGTTGACCAGCCGTTCAGTCTCTCAGTATTCAATCAATTGAGCCTTTATATGGTACCTGTAGATCATAATGAGTTGGCTAGATAAGTTAATGAGTCAGATTGTGGAGTTCAACAAAAGATTCTAAAAGTTATGCATCATCACTTCACTCATGAAACATCAGTTACACGCATTTTAATGCCTATTTACTGTTCACTTTTCACAAGTATCTTGATGGAAATATTTTGTTCAGATCTTGTTCTAAGTACTGGCTTACTTCATTCGTTTGATTGACGATATCATTTGAAGACGTTTTTAGATATCTATTCTCAATAAAGGCTTGAAGAAGTGTCAAAGTTTCACATTTAAGTTCATCAGGACTGTCTCGAATCTCTTTTGTTTCCATTAATTCATTACTACTGTGATCTTTGTATCCATTGAATGATTCAAAATAAGAAGAAACATGCCTTTAGAATTCCACTGCTAACCGCCATAAATTGAAATGCATTATAAGTAATTTTCAGACAATATCAAGCCATTTGCATAGAAGCCATCAGACGGATCAATTCTGTCCAACATAACAATTAACAGTGAAGTATAGGTATTGATGAATATAAAGGCCTTTAGTTTAAAAAAAGCCAAATCTCTTGACTAAAAAAACATTTTTCTGATTAGGCGCCGGTGAACAGATTTTGACAAAACAGTAAGAAGGCATAGTTTATGTGGAACGTGTGTGTGATGTATTAGCGCAGTATATTTCAAACAACCTGGTCAGATATGCTTACTTATCATGTATATTCATATGAAATATAACAAAGGATAAACTGGTTCGAAAAAACTATCGACATAATAAAAAAAAGTCTAAATGTTACTTTATGGGTCAAATGACGAGTGTAAAGTGAGTTATCAGGGGGGGAGTTAGTGTGGCAACAAATTAGCCTTGAACACATTAAAGACATCTGAGCTTTTTTACAACTAGAGCTTAAAGAAACCTGATTTAGCGAACAGGTTTAAAAGATTCACTTAAACCAACCTTACGACCAGTTTTATTGATGTGTTTAGGTAAGGATGAATCTGAACTCATATTACCTGAGGTCAGGGAGATCATTCAATCTGATTTTTTGATGCAGTCAAGTTGGAATGTATTCTGTGTGCTTAACTTATATACTTCAATGGTTTCTTCTTACACACATGTGATCACTCGTACATGCAAGCTGACGTATGGGGACTGGACCCTATCGTTCAAAAGCTGTTAGTGTAATGTTGACTTTCACTGCTTAGTAAGTCATTCAAAAGGCTGCCTTAAGCTGTTGTTTGGTTAAGATAAGATTAAACTTGCTCACTGTGATAGGATGCATTCCCATTTTAACTGATTTGTCAGTCAATGAGACAGTATTATTTACTGGAACACGTGTTGGACACAGTTTATTTTCCATATTTATGTCACAATAACTCCACAACTTTCAGATATGGTTTACACAGTTTTAATTCTCTCGCATCTTTTTTGATACAGTTAGCAGGTTTTTCATATATCTGAAACAGGTGTTGAGTCATTCCTGTTGCTGAATGTACTAGGTATTGACTCTATTAACAAAGATTCAGTTATCAATAGAGATTTTCACCCTCTTCTATCATATTGTATGGTCATGTATAATTACGTGCATAACTATGCTCGAGCATTTTGATAGTTCGTCATCTTATAAGGATCTACCAATTTCGATCTAACCAAGTGTTTGTGATAGGATAGCCTAACGGACCCTAATTGACTACTTTGACTTGTGTATTTCACTTCATTATCTTTGTAAAGGATTCGGTAAACTAAATTATCTTAATATATTTTTAAGATGAATGGGGATTTTAACTCTGAAGTTATATTCATCATAGGGGACCATTGAAAGCCTGGGAGCACTAAACAGCTATTTCGTCCAACTAGTATTCGATTCCTCAGCAGTATGCACCCACGACCCATCTACGGATCGGATTCAGGACCATCAGGTTTCACGGCGAACACTGAGTCGATTTCCAGTGGTTCACAATTTCCAACTTCTGTCAATTCATGACATAGCGTGACTATCTCCCATGATCTTCAGTTAGCATCCACTTCATTTCCGATTGGTTGACCTCACAAGTCACAACTTCTCATTAGAGCTTCGTGATACCCCAACTGATATCAGTCCACCAGACTGAGTTTGCGGGTTTCGGTGCCATTCTAATCCCAGTCTTATTCAGAATCCCACATCTCTGAGGTGCTTTATTTGAGTGGTAATACTGTAGAGGTTCTGAATTCTGTCTCTTAAGTGCTATTATTATTATTATCGTCCCTTTAGTTACCACTGCTACTGATATCTATGCTACTAATATTAGTCATATTTTCCTTATGACTACTAAAGAATTTACTGATTAAATTAAGAGGGTAAAATGTCTTTATTATATCTGATTCATTGTCATAAATCTTCTGGTTTACTAGTGAGTTTCTTGAACCTATTACTTAGACATTTTACTTACTTACTTACTTCTGGCGGGATCCCGTCTGCTCCTGCTGCTTTCCCACATTTCAGTAGCTTTATGGCATTCAGGACTTCCATTTTCGTTGGAGGATTTATGTTCACTTGTAATTCAGCGGCTGCAGGTGGTATTTCTGGACGAAGTGCAGGTGGTGGTCGATTCAAGAGCTTTTGGAAGTGGTCGGCCCATCGTTTCCTCTGTTTCTCTTCTTTGTAATTAAATTTCCTTCTTCATCTTTTATTGGTTTCATCTGTGTTGGTCTCTTCCCTGATAGCAACCTGGTTATTTGATATTATGTCGTCAGGTCTCTCTTACCTGCAGCCTGTTCTGCTTCACTTGCCAGTGCTTCGTAGAAGTGTCTTTTGTCTTTGCGTGCACTCTTCTTTACTTCTTTGTTCAGTGTTTTATACATTGTGCTCAGTTCCTCTTGTCGTTGAGCGTCCTTGCACTGGTTTATCTTCTGTTGCACCACCCTCCTCTCCTCTATCAGCTTCCATGTGTCCATTGAGATCCATTCCTTATCTTCTTTCTTCTTCCTTCCTAATACTGTTGTGCAGGTTTCTTTCCACATAGCTTTCAAAGACTTCCAGTGTTCTTCCACACAGGTTTCTTCAGGGATGTTGCTCGATGTCTCCCATTTTGTCTTGATGGCTGCCTTGAAGATCTTTTTTGTAGTTTCATCCTTCAGTTTCCGAGTGTTGTACTTGAATTGAGGTCTATCACCAGCTTCCTTGAAGGCTTTTAACTTGATTTGGAAGGTTCCTTGCACTAGATAGTGGTCTGAACCTACATTTGCTCCTCTTCTTGACCTTGTGTTAAGTAGACTGCGTCTCCATTTTCTTGAGATTGAGATAAACTCGATTTGATTTTTAGTGTGTCCATCTGGTGAAATCCATGTCGCTTTGTGGATATCTTTGTGCCTGAACACACTGTATCCAATCACCAAATCGTTGAATGCGCAGAATTCTGCAAACAATTCTCCATTCTCATTCATTTCACCTAGCGCCTCTCGACCCATGGTTAGTTCTCTTCCCGTGTTGTCCCCTCCCAGTTTGGCATTCATGTCGCCCATCAGAATTTTGATATCGCCAACTGACGTCTTGTCCAGTGTTGATTGAAGTTGTCTGTAGAAATCCTCCTTTCTCTCTTGCTCTGCATTATTTGTAGGTGCATAACATTGTATGATTGTGACCTTTCTTCCTTTTGAGTTGAATCTTGCTGTCATGATCCTGGAGGAGATTGGTTCCCACTGCATGAGAGCCTTCGATGCTGTTGGGGACATCATGATAGCCACTCCATAACTCAGTGTGCTCGTGGTTGTCGTCTGGGTGTCAATATCGGAGTAGATTATTGATTCTCCAGTTGACAGTTTGCAGAGTTCACTCCCATTCCATCTGCTTTCGCAAATCTTAAGCACTTCGATTGATACCTTCTCATCTCCTTTGCAATCTGGGCTGCCTTACTGGGTTCAAACATCGTACGGACATTCCATGTCCCCACGTTTACTTTCGCTTTCATCGAGAGAAGACACATCGGCCAATTGGCTTCCCGAAGGCTTTCACCAACTGGCGTCATTTCGCCTCTCCGATTCCAGCGGGGAATAAGTTTGTTTTCATTTTTTATATTTTGTTTGTGCTTTGAAGTTTCTTTAGCGGTTAGATTTGTTTTACGGTGTGGGGTTGCTAGCCCTATGCCCAACCTTCCCTCTTTCCCCGGGCTTAGGACCGGCTAGTAACTAGTAAACTAGTTAACCAGGCGAGGTTAAGAATATACATACTACTTTATAATATTCCATTTTGTGATTCATTAAAGTTTAATTAGTGTAGAGAATAGTAAAAACGAGAAAATCTTACACTGTTAGTCGGATTATTGAAATGGGATTTTTAGCTGTTACAAAGTTGATGTGTGATTTCTGTCCTAACACTTCCTTCCCCACAAAATATCTGTGCCAGGTAAGGTACAGTCAAATTCTTATACTTAGCTGTACGAGCATACATTCTTATGCAGTTTCTTCTTGTCCTCCGTGAGGAGATACATTGGCAGAGCTGTGAATGATGGATGATCAGTGTCAGTTAACATTTCTGTAGCTAGTTGTTTGCTGGAATTTAAACGTCTATCAACTACAGTGTTAATCAGTTGAACCAGACGCACATCACTCACCCTATTTCCTGATGGCCTTCAAAGACCCACACAACATAACATAGTCGTTTTCAGAAAAGCAGGAGAGATGAATAAGGGAACAATATAGAATAGGTAAGATGCGAGAATTGATAAATTGTAAAAGAAGAGGTTGAGTTACGCGAAACAGTCTCAGTTTCTTTATGTAATAAATTAAACGAAAGATTTTTTCCAAGTCAACAAGATGTGAGGCGACCAACAGAGGTCAGAAATAAGACTCAATCAAAGATAGTTAACACTCGATTTACTTTCTGCACAAATGCCATCAATGCAACAGGCGTCATGAGATTAAAGCAGCTCACACAAGTCCGTCTTGTTTATACCTGTGGCTGAATTTAGTCTGATACTGAGAAGGGTTTAATTTGAGACCATTTGAGAGAGATCATTGGTCAACTACAGATAAGAATCCATTTAAATCAGTTCAGTATAAGTGAGAGTGAACTGGAATAGACACTGTCAGGTGATCAGCATACTGAATAGAATTAGTTTCAGCAGAATGAGGCAAATCGTGCAAAAAGAAGGAAAAGAGAAAAGGAGAAAGTACAGCATCTTGAGGCCCACCAGCTTCAGTAAGCAATGAAGTCGAGCACTTCCTTTTATAGACAGCGAAGTGTGTCCTTTTAGAAAAATAAGAGTACAGACATTTTGTAACCCATGGCTCAGTATGAGCCTTGGTAAGGTTATTTAACAAGAGTGGTCTAGGAACAGAATCAAAGGTTGAAGAGTAATTCAAAAAGACACAACGAACATACTTAACGCCTTTTAGGAGACTGAAAGCAATATTATGATGCAAGACAGTGGCTGCATCTAAAGTACTTCTCCTACATTTATAAGCAAATTGTTTTGAATCTCTGAAGACCATCAATGAAGGCTCAATCACAAAGAAGTAATTTCTCCATTCTTTTCAGAAAGGGGTAAGTTATTGCAATGGGTCGAAACCACCATCTGATCCAAAAGATGACTTAGGCACAGGTACGATTTTGATCTTCTACCAAGCAGTGGTTATTATGTTTTTAGAAAACGATGCATTGAAGATATCTGTAAGGTTATGACATAAAATATCTGCACATTTTCTAAATATAATACTAGAAACACCATCAGGACCGAAGCTTTGGGAGAGATTCAAGGATTTTAGACATTTAAATACATCATATGTATTAAAACTTGTAAAGCAGCTGTCTATTTGACTTTGGACATTAGGAAGGGTGAAATCAGCTCTCAGCTTTCAGCTTGTAGCGCGCAGACATCCGAACAAGTTTCTTTCGTCATCTGTTTTCTACCAGTAAGCTCTTTAAATAATTTCCATATATTAGAAGAGTTCTTTCACGATAGGAACTTCTGGTCGCATGTAGTATTCAGACGTTATATTTCAGACTTAATTAGGCAGTTAAACCTTTGAATGCCGCGGTCATCTCTTGCCTTATACAACCTTTCCTTTCCTTTCCGGAGCCTCTTGAGATGAGGAGAAGAAAGTCTGTCGAATCTCATGTAGGTTTTTTCAGCAGAGCAGCAGATATCGAGACAGAATCTGAGATAGCATGCGATATTGGTGATAGTGTTGTCTAAAACTTCATCAGCAAATATATCCCAGTCTGTTTTCTAAGCATGCTTCTTAAACATAATATATTCTCTTGCAAATAGCATCTGTATTGAACTTTCCTGGAAAAATATTCAAAGCTTTCTTGTGTAAGTTGCCGTACATTTTAGGCAAAAGGAGAACAACACAGTGATCGGAATTCAGCAGCGGAGCCCTTTTACGGGCTTTATATATATCCCAGGTTCATTTGTAAATGCAAAATCTAGGGTTTTGTCAGGACGAATAGGAAAGTTGACCATATTTCTGTGACGCAACGATACCAGAAAGCTGCAGTCACATGAGTTACAATCTCTACAGACTATAGACAAAGAGTTACCCAGAACCGGAGCAGCGAATTCAATGAATTCATTAACAGAAGTTGACACATCTGAGGAACTGCAGTCAGGTGTGACGTAAATGTGTTTTATATATGTATTTGTATTTGCTCAAATGTTTGGGACGACATTTGATGGTAATGCACTCAATTGTTTCATTAGAGAAGCCGAAGCATACATAGTTGGAGGACGACCAGTTAGTACTAATAAATGTTGCTACACCACCACCACACAACATTTCTTCTTCGAAAAGCTTCGATCTTGTCGAAATAATTTGAAACCATCTAAGCAGACTAAGTCATCATCATACAGATTATGAAGCCATGTTTCCTGTAGCACTCGATAAACATTTGTGAACAAGAGTGACTGAAACTGATCAACTTTATTCGCAAACGATCCGCAGTTTATGCGAATTATTTCCGGACTAGTCATTTGATCTGGGGTCATAAGCTTCAGATCCCGTTGCCATCCACCGTGGTGCTTCTTCTTAATTTGCCTAGCAACTTGTTAAGTGATAAGTTGTAATAATTTTAAATACGCGCGAGAGTATACAATGCGATTGGTTGGCATAACTGAACGATTAAAACAATACAGAAATAAGAAATTTGATGCAATATATTGTGTGAAAAAAAGGTAGCTCAGAGTTCAAGCAGGCCGTCACAAGTGACTAGATAAACTGATATATGAGAGTAAAATAGAGTTCGTCAATCGACTTGAACAAACATAAAAAGTAAGTATATAATTTGAGCACTCCAGCTGAATATAACTGTATACTTTTAATGGCGTTGAGTTCTTTGAGCAGGATGTCTTAATCGTGAAGTTTTCATTGTCACTCTAGACATCATCATCATCAGCACGAAATTCAGAAAGAAGTATAGCTATACGGTTTTCTCCACAGGTTATTTAGGATCTCGTTCTGATAGTCTTGTGCTGTGATGGTTGTTTTTGTCACGATCGTGTTGCTGTCTACATATTTATTCCGATTAACTGTCTTGTGAGCTTGAACTTTGACCTCTCTGTTGTTATTTTCAATTGGTTAATAGAATAGGTCATTGTCAGTATGTCTTCTGGTTGGTGACTGACCTGAATATCAAACTTCCAAATGTTCTCAAGTACTCTTTGTATCTTCTCCACTCAGGATTTTCACGTTTCCCTAGTCAAATTCATGTCCATAATCGTCCGCATGCACTGATGTGAGTGAAGATATGTCATGACGTTTCCATGCTAGTTGATGTTCATACAGACGGATATGAATTCTATGCTAGATTAGTTCGACATAGCACACAGAGGTACAGTATTATTTACTGGTCAACATTTCAAGCACAATTTATTGCTCATGAACAACCCAAAATAATCAAAACTTCCTGTCTTAGGTTTTTTCACAGTTCCACTGCTTTTCATTTATTGATCTGATTGTTAACTGGATTTTCTATGTCTCCGGAACTGGTATTGTATTATTCCTACTACACATGCTGGGCAGTAGATCAATAAACAGAGATTCAGTGAAAAATCTCTTTCTTCCCTTAACAATATTATTCTTCAAGATTACCACTCTGTCGTACCCTATTGTGTAATCTTCAAAAGTCATATGCACAGCCATGGTTGAATTTTTCTCTAGATAACCTATCCTGATAGCGTCTATCAACTAGACTTAGTTGAGTTTCTATGTTCTGCTAGCGTGACTTACACCTGTGAGTCAGTTTAGCCGATGTACTTGACCTTACTGTCACTGGAGGGTATTTGGTAAATCAAACAATTTTGTTAAATTGAGTAAATAGAATCCAGAAAAAGCTAGTCCCTTATTGAATTCATAAGTGTGAATGCCAGTTGAGAATAATGCTTAGGAATACTTGGTCATTCTTGCCCTCTCACTGTGGCGCTGAGTGATGCAGGTTCAAATCTCTTCGCAGAGATCATCTGCTCTTAAGCTTCAGATGTAACTTGCTGATGAGTGTCAGCAAGTATAAGAACTTTGGTTCCTACAGGATGCTTCCAACCATCTAGTGCTAACAAACATGCCTTTGTACATCTGACTTCAAGGATTTCGGATTTGATACAACTAAGTTCAAGTGGTTTTTCATGCATCAATGGTTCTTACACAGTAAATCATATCGGAGATAAGTCATCAGTGTAGATCGAACATAAGTTAAAAAAACTATTCACTGTCAGTTCATAATTTCTAATTCATGTATTTATTCACTAACCAACTAATATTTCAGAGGTTCAAAATATGGCTGAAGACGAGCTTTGTAATCTTTTGTTCCGATTTCCGTCATCTAAGAGGAACTCTTTGGATTCTAGTAAGTTTTTTACTAAACCTTATATATATATATATATATATATATATATATATATATATTCCTTTCCACTTATTTGCCTGTGTCCACAGCTAAATCTCAGCATCAAAACAATTGTTGTGAAACAATAACAGAGTCTTTTAATCATCGTACAAACTTTGGCTCTGATTCTAGGTATTACTAGTTCAGTTCTGGATCATTTAAAACAATCCGCCTTCTTAAGATCAGACATTCTAAGTGCACGTTTGGGCTGAGCTCATTTTCAAACGAATAAAATGATCACCTGGTGTTTAGGTTACCTCTCTGTGGACAACAAGAAGGACAACTGATTGGTTTTACTGGCTTTCAATAATATGTTACATATAGCTCATTTGAAGTGTTATTAGTAATCATAAGCATGTATCTATTAATGAGCCAGTATTTATTAAAAAGGAGCTAAAACTGCATACATTAGATAAATGCATAAATCTGTTTCATTGAGACAAAAACTTCTTCAAGATTCTTTTCGGAAAATAGCGTTATTTACTGATAAAAGTATGAATCTATTTTTGAGATGAATGGGGATTTTTAATTTAGACGAAGGTCCCAGGTTCAACCCCTAGCCGGGTACTGGGTGTGTACTGCTGAGGAGTCCCATACTAGGACGAAACAGCTGTCCAGTGCTTCCAGGTTTTCAATGGTTCCCTAACTAATGTCAGCCCATGATGATTACAACTTCTAAAAAGTAGGAATCATCATATTGATTACAAAACCATAAATTTGAAAAGGAATAATATCTGGAAGCAGCAATAGCTGAAGTATGAATGATTTCAATTCTTATTTTAATGAGTGTGAATTGAAAACAGTGTCATTATCAAAACCGGATGACCAAAGTAAATGTATTAAATATTTCATCGAAATGAACAATAAATACCCTTACGAATTTCACTACTTAATCAAATTTCTTGAAAGTATCCCTGTAGAACACACAGACAAAATCGGCAACTACAGTAGCAATAACCCAACGACACACAAGATCAGTTGCCTGCAGACTCTATTCAAAAGAACGAGAACACACTGCATTGCACTGCACTGCACTGCAGTACAACAAATTCACGGAGAAACGAAGAAAATTACTTGATGTCCACTCTAAAGAAGAATCGCTACCCATAAAACTTTATCACAAGATGCTTATTCCGCACATCATCAACTACAAAGTCATCAACAGAAATCAATTAACGCATCATCCTACCTCACACAAATAATAAATCAGAAATCATGACAAGATTACTGAAACCACCTGGAATTGTATTGTAATGATAGGTGGTGGCTATCAACGGAATCCAGGCTGCGCATTTCGTCCTATTCGGGACTCACCACTCAACTGGACGTGCCTACCTCCCATTGGGTGGTGTTGTTCCCACTGAAACTCAGACTCAGGAGCGATCGCTTCAGGAGCCCATATGCCAACAGAGACACATCAATTCAGTCCAATACCGACGGTGTCATACAAGCAATAAAACCACTTGGAATTGGTGTGGTCCCTCATCAATCAACAATTTCCCTCCAAACACTACTATGCAGACCAAAGGATGCAACAACCAAAGAAGAAAAATCGAATATCATTTACAAAATCAACTGCAATAACTAACTGTAGTCAACACTACATTAAACAAAGTGGTCACCCACCTTCGCCCTCATCCAAATGAACACCAATTGCCGATTAAACGTCACACACAACATTTCATCACTCATTTCAATGCACGTGAATAATAACTATGGAGATGAATTGAATTTTGATAGTGTAGAAATGTTGGAAGGAGATAGGGAACACAGAGAATGTCATCAGAGTATTCCTAGAAGTTTGGGATTCACGTCAGTCAGTTAGTCAGTCAGTCAGGAATCAACAAATCTATAGACATAGACCTGATTTATCGACCAGTGAAAAGAATGATGAACGACAGAAAGATTAGATGTCAAGGAGAGAAACAGCTAACACGAAAACGCCTATAGTCAGTGAATGATGCCACAACCAAAGGAAACAACTAATCACAAACTAGTTGGTCAGGGTAAGCTACTAAATCAGTGACGGAGAGATATTGACAGCTTACTTCATATTGAAGTTACTGATGATGGTGTCGTCTATAAAGACGATGAAAGCTTCTCCACGGTTAAACGACCCAGCTTAAAAAGCACACAATACAATCAAGACCATCCACTTGAGCTACAAATATTCTCCAGAATCCTACTTTATTCAAAAAAATGCATAGTTTCCTGAAATAAAACCAGCTGATGGGTCGCCTTATTTAAGCCTTAGGTGTTGAGCACTTTTTTCGAATAACCTGTTCCATCTTTAAGTAAAATCTTCTAAACTGATTAAAGATGGGAAAAGTATTGAACAATAGAGGACACTGAACTCTTGTATTATTCTAGTTATGAATTGTTAGCATATCTCCTGTTTCATCTTTTTTCAGTGTCGGATGCTTGATGGGAACTTTTTTTGTTGAATAACTGTCTTCGTCGGAGTTCTGAATGTTAAGAATTATTAAAAAAATTAACATAGAACCGTTTATCATGATGTTCTTTAGGGTTCGACAGATCCATGTTGTACTTTAAGGAATTTCAATCATTAACAACCTCCAACAAACATTAAGCCATCATTTCGCATTGATAATTATCAATGTGTTATCTTGTACCCTTCCTCTGGATGTTTTAGGTGAATCCGCCAAGCCTTTTACTTCAGATCAAGCCAGAGAAGCACAGATCAGTAAGTTAAGAAGTAGACTGAGAAAATTAATGGATGAAACGCAATCTGAACTGAATGCTATTGAAAAGTATGCTGCTTTATCACCAAGACAAATAACTTGGCAATGTAAGTCACATTTTGGTTATTTTGTTACTCTATTATTGTGAGGTAACAAAAGTTGGGAATATGGAGCATTGGATTCTGACCCAGTGGCTCACTGGTAATGTGCTGGCCTCGGAACCTGGAGGTCGCGGGTTCAGTCGCTGATAGGGTCGTGGGTGCGCACTGCTGAGAAACCCCATACCAGGACGAAACAGCTGTCCAGCTCTCCTAGGTTGTCTTTGTTCCTCCAACTGATGTCAGTTCTAGCATCAATAATAACTTGAAATTACTCTACTATTGTTAGAAAAAAATATATACTACTTGGTGAAGTGAGTAGTTAGATAATAAAAGCATATATGAATTGACTGCAGAATAACATCCAATGTCATGTAATCTGTTATTAAATGATGACTATATTCTAGCAACGATTTTGCAATGTGGTTCATCGTAATAAACTTTTGATTGGTGTTAGACAGTGGAAAGCCTCTAAGCTTGAGGTATGAATCCTCTCGAGGTTGGAAATACATTTTGTTGACTAGTGCGGGGAAGCGCGAAAACTCGGTCGCGAATAGCATTCAAAAACCTAATATTGAATACAAAGGATGTCAACAGTTGAGAAATCTAAAGTAGGTTCAGTTTAGGGGTTTATGGATGACTATTGATTTTAGGTTGTAGCTCTTCATAGACTGAAATCATTTGGAGGAACATTGGAAACCTGGGAACACTGGACAGCTATTTCATGCTTACATGGAACTCATCAGAAACGCGCACCCACAGATCTGCCAGTAATCGGACCTGTGACCTTCAAGTTGCACGGCCAGCATGTTATCACTGATCCCTAGTGGGATCATGGATGCGAACTACTGAGGAGTCCCGTACGAGGTTGAAACTAGTATATTGCCCTCAGGTTTCCAAACTTACTCCAAATGATGTCAGTCCACAATGAATACCCACTTAAAACTAGATTATGGAATAACCAGTATACTGGGAAAATTCTGAATATATCACAAGTTCACTGATGGAGTGACTACATACATTGAAATTGGCTACCGTACTGTACTTCCATATGGTTCAGAGACTTGGTGCGTTACGAAAAGAATTTCCTTCCAACAAACTACAGATATTCATCAACAATTGCCTACACTGGCTTGATACTGAAGATCAGATAGCCAGAATACTAAGAATAAGCAACAAGGATCTGTGGCCTGGCAACGAACTAATGAAGCAATAACCTATCGCTCTACAAATATGCAGAAGGAAGTAGAGATGGATTGGGCATTCACTGAGAAAACCATTCGGGGACATCACTCGTCAGGCCAGTTGCTCGAATGGAACCCAGATGGGAAACGTTGAGTTAAGCTTTTGAGCTGAGGGTGACACGGAGGAGATGGTGTGAGGAAAAAATGAGAGATTGTGGGTAGTTGTGGAGCCAGGTTGAAAAGATTGCAGAGAAGAGAGTGAAATGGAGACGTGCTACCGAGGCCGTATATTCTTCTAGGAACCTGAGGGACAAATAATATACTATTATAATAATATAATGCAGCTGACGGATACTAATTGAAAAATCTCTGAAAATCAAACAATACTGAACAGTTGTTTCATCGTGTTCAACTCCAACCATCATTGCCCTGTAAGAGGGAGCTATGAATTCGTTAATCACAATTCACTTAGAGGAAATCTGAACCTACTTATTATTCGACACAACTGATAGATAGTGGCTAACAGTGGAATCAAGGACGCATTTTCCATCTTATTTCAGATTTACTCGTCAACTGAATGTATCTGACTTCCTTCCTACTAAGAAGCAGAGCCAAGATTGATTATTCCGAACGCTAGAGTGTTATTCGTTATGTCAGTGGGTCACGACAGCCACTCCTTATGAGAAGCGTATGGTATAGTCTTATTACTGTTAATGATTTACTGATTGGATAGGAACTTGTTTTAAGCAAGCTATGAAGTTAATAAATTCACCTTTGGATTAAGTCAATGGTATACGGGGAGTAAAAGCTCAAAGTAAAAATGTAACGAATGTCTAATAAAATCTGACTGTCAATGGTTCACCATCTGATATAATTTCAAAGGGTGATTATTGACAAAACAGGAAATTTTAAAGCATACATATGGTCTGGTTATGTATCAATATCAGTTATCATTCCGTTGAAACTAATAGCATCAATAACCAAGAGTTTCGTACTAACAGTTATAAATATGATACAATTGTTAGGTACTAGAAGTGGATTGGTAGGTACGCCTGCTTAACCAAGGTTTCATGCTTGTTGGTACTCATCAACAAGAAGTATCTGTCACCGTGACCAGACTGATGTCCCCCAAGACGATTAAAACCTGAGCAATAGATTATTGAAGAGATATATGAAATGAATTTTGTACCTCTCAAGTGTAAGATGATAATGATCTGCACTAAGTCCTATTTTAGCGATAGAAAACAAAGATGTTTAAGGAAGTAACAAACTTAGATAGCAAATTTCGTAATTTTCAGTGGATTAGTTTCTGATGAAATCTTTTGGCAGATACTCGAAACTTTATTCTGTCTCTGAGCATCGCCATGAGATGAGGATATTTAAAGCAAATCACAATTAGAAGTTACTGTTTGTATTGATTGGTTATGGGGGAGCAACCAATTCCATATTGTCTAGTCCTGAATGCATCTACTAATGTGCACCACGATGCTTAGCTTCCTAGCTTGGTTGCCATATTGCAAATATGATCGATAGAATTCGGTCAGCACTCAGAACTAGACAACATGAAATTGGTTGCACTCCCATGACCAATCAATAAATGTAAGCCAGTCCTACATGAGGTTAATCGCTCAGTGGTAAAGTCGCTGACTACAACAATGGGTGACGCGGGTTCGAATCTCAAGCGGGACATCAGTCCTGTCGAGGTTGCAGATACACCTTGCTGACTAGTGCTTAAATGCACAAAACCTAAGTCCAGGGCTTACTGCCGGTTGCCTCCAACCAACGAAGTTACCTTTCTTCTTCATCATATATCTTTTCTTAGCACTACCTGTTTGTGGTAGAAATACAAAGTGATCACCTTTGAGGTAAGTTGCAGAGTACCAAGAAAAAAGGGAGTCAGCTGATAAGGTTGAGAATATACACCAGCAGGGATACATTAGTATACGTTTCGCAAACTCATTCGTCACCTATGTCACTGTACAATATTTACTAAAGTAATAGGAGGCTGGGAGAAAGATAAGCTTAACTGAACCAATCAGTGAAGTCTCTGACTATCAGTGTGAGATACTTTGGGTAAATGAAGACTGTTTAGTTGAGTTTTTCAGACACTCGAAATCAATGTTTGGTAGCCTTCAATGACATAAATCATAAGTGATCACAAGGACGTAGTTCTTTTTACGACTGAACTAACTGAAAACATTGAGCATCATTCAATTTCAGCCAATCTCCTGTGTTTCGACTATTGTTACAAGATGTGGCAATCTAAATCTGTATTCTTCTGTCTATTCGTCTATGTTTTTTGGTCAAAATAATCTTAAAAGTCAATAAAAAAGAAACGCAGATTTTTAACCTCAAGTTTATAATCCTTCTGCATTTTAAGTATATTTATTGGATGACCAAACTGTCGTATGAATTATTTTACTAATAACCGCTAGTCGTTATGAATTGATAAGCTACACTACCTTGAAACTTTAATTTTACCTAACATTACTTAACTTGTGAAAACCTCTTCTGTAAATAGTCTAAAATATGTTGAGTGATTTCGTGAATGTAGAAGGTAAACCTGTAGAACTGGAAGTTGTGCGAAGACTGCACAAGAAGCTGATGTCAAACAAGTTTAATGATCTTCAGTTCAGTAATTTCAGTGGTCGTAAACCAGTCTGAAGTGAAAAAATACTAGCAGCTTCAAACTGTCAAATATGCAAGCTTAGTTACTCACGAATTGCAACATTGAGTCATAATTTCAAAGTAGGACATTATTAAATCCTACTATTAATATTATTATTTCTCCCTTGAGTTCCTAATGGAACATATGGCTTCAGTAGCACGTCACCATTGCACTCTCTTCACTGCAATCTTTCCAGCCTGGCTCCACCACTACCCATAACCTTTAATTTCTTCCTCACACTATCCCCTGTATGTCACACTCACAAGCCCAACTCGTCGTTTCTGATTTGGGTTCCACTCCAGGGCCTGCCCTGATGCATGATGTCCTCGAATGGTCTTCTCAGTGTATGTGCAATCCAATCCAGTCCATCTCCACTTCCATCTTCTACATATTTGTTGGGCGACAGCTTCTTGCTTCGTTTATTGGTTCGTTGCCTCACCAGAGTTCCTCCTCGATTATTCTTCCTCACCTTCTCATCTGATATTCAGTATCGAGTGAGTGTAGGCGGCAGTTGTTGATGGTGTATGTCTGCAGTTTGTTGGAAATGCTTTTCACAACGTGCCAAGTCTCTCAACCATCACATAGAAGCACTGACTCACTTGACTGACTTAGTGATGCAAATTGAAATCTTGTTCGCGCTTCATGCTGAGTTGAGTGAAGTAGATCTCCACACTGATTTATGGTTGACGAAGGCGTGTCTTGCTGTCTTTCCGATGCTGGCTGAGTTTGACATCCTCATTTGTGCCGCCGCCGCCTGTAGTTGAAACGATTCTGCTTAGGTATGCAGGTAGGTGAAGGAGACGACTCTCTTTACATTCCTCCTGTTGATGGTGCTTGTTATTGCTTTTGTTGGTGGTTGAATATCTTCATCACCTCTGTCTTCTGTATGTTTACCTGAAGGAAGTCCCATCTTCACTGTCTCGCCCCTTCTGCCAAAGTTTTTCTTTTCACCTGTACATCTTCAAGTTTCTCCGACAGTAGACATAAATCGTCATCGGCAAAATCCAAATCATCTAGTGTTTTTTCATCGATCAAATAGCATATGCCCATCTTATTTCTCATGATAGTTTGCTGCATGATGCATTTCAGTCCAGTCGACCACAATGAGGAAGACCATCGGTGTTAGTAGATGACCTTGTCTTATCTATCAGACTGTCTTCACTTCAAAGACATCATTGGGCTTCCCATTGTGAATCACTTGGCATGTAGTGTCGTCATATAGCATATAGCTAGCTGTTGAATGAGGTTTATAGACTTTTGTGGCACTAAAACCGCAGTGTTGAAGGAGATGGCGAATTACTCCTCGGTCGACGCTGTCGAACGCCTTCTGAAAATCGATGAAGTTGACATCATATCCCATAATTCAGTTGAATTTTACTTCACTTGGAACAAAGCCTATTGTTGTGATAGGTAGCTAAAATAGTTTGAAAGTTCAGAGCATAATTCAAATATATACCCTATAGTGCATCCCTATATCATTCATACACATTGGTTTGTGAGTGATTAGCAAGATTTTAAACTAGGTTTCTTATGTTTTTCTCCTTTCTTTTTAAAGATGAAAATATATACGTAAAGTTTAAGAAGAATTCTTGCAGAGAGATGAAAAGTTTCATCCAAATTCTCTACATAATGACCGAAAGTAAGTGTTTGTTCACCATCTTTTCTCTTATCAAATTTATCTGAGAACAATTGGATAAGATTATGATCATTTTGTATTTAGACTACTTATTAGTTTTCTAGTAGCTTGAGTAGACCTGAGAGTATTTTGACTACGTAGCTAGTTGCAGCCTAAATAGAATTGAATGTATTTTTGTTGGTGTAAAGTAGTTCATGTGTTCCCATTTTGAGTAACTAATCACTCACAGCATCATGAAACCATCTCAGTCTATCACTTAAGCATGGGGGTTTGAGAGTGGAGAAATTCAGTTCATTATTTAATCAGAAATAACTTTAAAAAGGAATTTTTCCAATGAATAAGTAGCAGATTTAGAGGAAAATCAAGTATATTGTAACCAGTAACTAGCAGAAAAAGAGATAAAATGAAGTCAGTCAAAAAAGTTTACCCTAATTTTTATTCTGAGAAATTAATAACTGCTTGTCGAAAAGTTTTGAAACATAAAGCAACTTTTCCACGTATAACGAGATGACATGCACCATTTTGACTCTCTGATTGAGTAAGCCGTGGTTTGGAAGACTAATATTGACACTGAGTAATGATTAAAGGGGAAACGAAAATCCAAGCTGCAGTAAAATTCAAACCAGAGACCATCGGATTTTCGTCCTGGTGCTCTACCAACTGCAGAGAGGATTTTTACTCCACTTCAATCCCCAAATTCTTTTACCTGACTGCCGTGTGATTCCATGATGCGTTACTATCGCTTCATCGTATGCACTTTGTCTGCTCAGTCCATTACTTCTCATCCCAATCCATATCCAACTGAATTGGAGGGGGATAGTCACTCCTAATGGAATCATATAGCAGTCGGGCAAAAATGTTGGTGAGTGAAGTGAAAAGAGAATCTAGTGTCCACTTGGGTCTTCTAGCTCAGTTGGTAGAGAACCAAGCTGGAAACTTGCTGGTTGCTGGTTCAACTCCCAACTCCATCAGACATGAACTCATGCATTAGTCATAAATCTGTATGAACAGTCATAAGTTATTACAATTTGAATTTAGCTTCAGTTAAGAACTGATCCTGAAATAGCCTTATTAGACATAGGAAAGATAGCAGAAGATAATTTACTCAAAAAATTTTCTTTTCCATGAATCATTTTCAGAAGCCATACGCTCATAATTATCGCTAAGGCAAACATAAGACGTAAAACACTCACTAGCGATGGACATTTAGAAAAATCTTAGATATTGGTTCATAATGAGTAGGAGGCTCTGTCCAACATGACTTGAATCGCGTACATGATTCAGTAAGCGCATAATAACTGATATAGCCTATCAGCCTTCAGATGCTCAGTATAGATGGAAGTCTGCAGTCTGGCCACTGGTACACTTACTGTATTTTAGTGTTATATTTAAACGTAGTCTGTAGGCAGCTTCCAACATGAACCTGTTGCCAGTTGTTTGGATGTAATTATCAGGGAACTCTGCTTCACCTGTATTTCCTGTATGTTAGTACTCCTGAGTAAAGCTCGACTTCGATCAGGAGGGAGCTGGTACCCCCCATATCAGCCAGTGAGGGAATCATTTAGATTCTTCATGCTGCATTAACTTCTGTTAATCGAATATGCTATGAATACTTTGTTTCTTACTTTTTGATGCCTTTTGTTGACCACTTGGTGGGAAAATCGCACTTCTGATCAAATTTCGACCACTGAGATGTAGACCTTTCATAGTATTTTCCTCAACTTCAATTCTACATGTGAATTTCTTGGCGAACCTTAAAAATTTTGAATATTTATCGGAAAATACTAATATCTTATGTATTAAAATGTCGTTTCCGATTGAAGATGGTTATCTACAGAACAGAATGACTTTATCTTATCCTTAAAGTGGTATTTTGATCACTTTGTTCAAATCTATCAACAGTAGCAATTGGACGAAACTAACCAAAAATTACTTATTCGATTAAATACCAAATTATTATTTGTCCCTTGAGTTCCTAGTGGAACACATGGTTTCAGTAGCACGTCTCCAGTGCACTCTCTTCTCTGTAATCTTTTGAACCTTGTTCCACGACAGCCCAGAAGCTCCCATTTCTTCCTCACACCATCTCCTCCATGTCACCCTCAGCTCAAAAGCCCAACTTATCGTTTCCTATCTGAGTTCCACTCGACGACTTGGCCTGGCGCTTGATGTCTCTGAATGGTCTTCTCAGTGTATGCCAAATCCATCTCAACTTCCTTCCAGCGATAGGTTCTTGATTCGTTTATTCGTTGTCAGGCCAGAGTTCCCTGTTACTTATTCCTTCTGGCCATCTGAGCTTCAGTATCGAGTCAGCGTAGGCAGTTGTTGGTTAATGCCTGTAGTATGTTCGTAACGTGCCAAGTCTCTGAATCATATAGCAGCACTGACTTGACATTAATGTTGAAAATCGGGGTCTTGTTTACGCATTATGCTGGATGCAGAAGATCTCCACACTGCTTTCAGATTAATGAACACCTGTCTTGCTGTGTTTCTGATCGTGGCTGGCTTTGACATCCTCGTCTGTACCTGTGCCGCCTGTAGTTTAAACGGTGCTGCCTAGATAGATCAAAGAGACTACTTCCTCTAAGTTTCTCCCATGGATGGTGATTGGAGCACGTTGTTGTTGTTGGTTGTGTGGTATCTTCATCACCTCTGTCTTCTCTACACTCACTTCAAATCCCATCTCCCTTCGCTGTCCTGCTCTGCCCTCCCTCTTCTGTCAACTTGTTGGATTTTGCCTGTAGATCTTCAAGTTTGTGTGACATTAGACACAAGTCATCTGCGACATCTAAATCTTCTAGGTTCTTTTCTGTGGTCCAGCGTATCCCCATATTCTTGCTCCTCACTGTTTGTTGCATGATCCAGTGGATGACAGTCAGGAAGATCATGGTTGATAGTAGGCAGCAGCCTTGTCCTACTCCTGTCTTCACTTCAAACGCATCACTGGGCTTTCCATTTTGAATTACTTTGCATGTAGAATCTTCATATCGTTGCTGAAGGTTTGTGGTATTGCATAGTGTTGGAGCAGTTGCCAAATTACTTGTCGGTCGACGCTGTCGAAGGCTTTTTCAAAGTGGATGATGTTGAGGTAGAGAGTTGACTGCCATTCTATGCTCTGTTGTATGGCGATGCTTAGCGTATCATCGCAATTTGATCCGCACATGATTTGTGCCTCCTGAATCCAGCCTGTTCCGGTCGTTGTTTGAATCCAGTGCATCCTTTAGTCTCTTCAGAATGATGCGGCTTAATATTTTTCTTACTTTGGGTGGACAGGATCATGATTCCGCGCTAGTTCTTGCAAACACTTAGGTTGCCCTTCTTCGGGAGTTTGACAAGGTAGCCCTTCTTCCAGTCTACCGGCAGGTACCTTTCCTTCCTTCCAGACCTTCTGCAATAGTGGTGTGAGCATGTCCACTCTTGTTTCTGCGTCTGTTCTCAGTGCTTCTGGCGGGATTCCATCTGGTCCTGCTACTTTCCGACATTTCAGTAGCCTTATGGCGTTCAGGACTTCGAATTTCGTCGGAGGGCTTGTGTTTACCTGTAGTCCTATGGCTGCAGGTGATATTTGTGGACGAGTTGTAGGCGGTGGTGGTGGTCGGTTCAGGAGTTTTTTAAAGATATCAGGCCATCGTTTCCTTTGTTTCTCTTCTTTGGTAATTAGATTTCCTTTATAATCTTTTATTGGTTTCATCTATGTTGATCTCTTCTCGGATGAAATGTTATCAGGTCTCTCCTACCAGCAACCCGTAGTATCCACTATACACTCCCTAAAATTCCACTTGAAACATAAGTTGGTTTTTTTTCCATTCATAAATTTCACAGTGTCTGCTTATTTTGCTTCATATTTCTTGCGCATCTAGCTTGGTTTTGCGGGACCTGAGTTTTGTCCTTACTGGTCTGCATCGAAAAGCTTATCCTTATCTATTGAATAAAACTAGGCCCCATCTACAGCTGGGATCACTGCACCTTTCGCTGCAAGACAATAACCATACATCCCTAATCTTTCGTGGCTCCACAAGGGATGGATCCTAGGACCTGTGTGTCTCACGGCTAGGTCATTGCCATTCAACTACTAGGTGTGCATAGCCCAGGAGTTTCAAACCAGAATGAAACAGTTGTCCAGTGCTTCAAAATTTTCAAAGGTTCTTCTACTGATGACAATTCATGATAAAAACTACCTTGAAACCAGTGAATCGTCTCATACTCATTCTGAATTGTATTCTGGTGTTCATTTAAGACCTACTTTCAGACAGCGTTTTTGCGTTCATTTAAGAAGGCATGACCTATGACATCACTCAAGACAAGAGTGAAGTGGATGCCAACCAGTGATACTGCAAATTGGTCATGCTACATCACGCATTGACAAAAATGGGTAAATGTGGCAGTTGAATCGTCAAACTCTACCACGAAACCTGGAAGTCATGTGCCGGACCTCTCATAGATTCGTGGATATGAACTACTGAAGGGTGTCAAAGTAGGCTCGATTAATTATCAATTATATGGATTATCAATAATAATATTATACTACCTAATCCAAAATGCTTATCCAACTCCATCACAGTACCATCACCTAAACAAATAACTTGATATCTATGTACTGTAGTTAATGTTAGACGGCTGAAAGCGAACACCAAAATGTCTAAACATCCATTTCGTACTTGTTGGTATTCCTTAATCCGGGATTATTTCTCCTTTAGCCATTTAAACTATTCGGCGGAAATATCGCTAACTGAAAGTGCGACAGTCAACTTGGTGAATTCAGAACGAGTATGAAACTTTATGTCTAGCCTTTTAACAGAGATTTCAGTAAATAAATGAGATAGAAAAAAGTTAAATTTCAATCTACTTAGTAGTTGGTTGGATGCTGAAGCAATTCCTCTGCCGAACAGAACACCTCGTCTTTTTCTTAAGGATTCCCTTCTAGGATCAGGCAAGTTTTTTTCATTAAATATTTTAAACATCAAAACAACAGCGTGAACAACAAGCACCAATCATCATTAAGGGGAGAAACCTAAGAAACAGTAGTCTCGTTCACCTACCCACCTACTTAGGCAGCATCCTTTCAGCTATAGGTGGCGGCGGCGGAAAAGATGACGATGTCAATACCAGGATCGGAAACACAACAAGGCAGGTTTTCAGTAATCTGAAATCAGCGTGAAGATCTTCTGCACTCAGCATAAAGAACAAGATCCGGATTTTCAACACCAGTCCAGTCAAGTCAGTGCTTCTATGTGATGGTTCAGAAACTTGACGTGTCACGAAAAGCACTTCCAACGAACTACAGACATTCATCAACAGCTTCCGCCTACACTCACTCGATACTGAAGATCTAATGAGAAGACGAGAAGGAATAAACAACAAAAAACTCTAGGGCTGAACCAACCAAGAACACATCGCTCAACAAATATTCACTGGAAGGAAGTGGAGATAGACTAAGCATGCACCGAGGAGACCATTCGGGGACATCATCCGCCAGGCCAGGCACTCGAGTGGAGCCCAGATGGGAAAAGGCGAGTTGTTCGTCCAAGCTGAGGATGACATAGTGGAGATCTTGCGAGGAAGAAATGAGAGCTTCTGGGCTGTCATGCAACGAGGTTCGAAAGATTGCAGAGAATAGAGTGCACTGGAGACGTGCTACTGAAACCATATGTTCCACTAGGAACCCAAGGAATAAATACTAATAATAACTTCACAAGTTTCATGACTAATTGTTTCTTAAATATTAATAAGAATGTTTCTGATTTTCTTGTTTGCTGCTTACTCCCTCCACTGTGTGTACGCGTGTCTCTGTTTCTGTCCTTGAAGAACAACATATGAGTCAAGGAATGAGCACAAAAAACATTACACCATATGTGATGGATATATTAGAAGATGAAATCAGCCAATTAGTTGGATACAGTGTGAAGGTAAGAATTGCTATTCATATTTTTTAGTGAGTTTTTATTGTTGAAAATAATGTAACCGATAACTGAATAACTTTTTTTCAAATTTCAATTTGTTTGTCATCAGTTTTCTTCTGTCATATAAATATTAATAGTAGAAATAACTTAAAAATGAATAGTGGCTAGCAGTGGAATCCAGAATGCAAATTTCATCCTATTTGGGACTCACCAGTCAGCTAGATGTGCCTGCCTCCCAATGAGTGATGTTGTTCCCAACGGGATTTGGAATCGGGAGCGACAGCTCCAAACGTCAGAGCGTTATCCACTACACCACCGAGCCACGAAAGCCACTTCTTGTGCGACGGGTATAGTTTTAGTGTTATTGTTTGTATTACACCGTCGTTGATTGGACCGAATTGGTCGGTCTCTATTGGTGTTTGAAGCTATTGGTCCCGAGTCCGAGTCCCGGTGGGAACAACATCACTTAGCGGGAGATAGGTACATCCAGCTGACTGGTGAGTCCCAAACAGAACGAAATGTGCATTCTGCATTCCACTGCTAGCCGCTATCCATCTTTACTATATCTAGAACACAAGTATATCGAAGCATCCGCACTGGATCCCATATGCCAATAGAGACCGATCAATTCGGTCCAATCAGCGACGGTATAACACAAGCAATAAGAGGAAAAATAACTGTTTTATATAACGTAATTTCTTAATGTTTACTTATAAAAATTAAATCACCCCCTTTTGGATTTTACTAGCTACCTGTCAGAGCGGTTCTGCATGAATGTGACGAATTTCTAAGTATTGACATTCAAGCTATCACCTTGAAGCAAACGAAGTGTTAGCCTATTCAGATAGTGTCGGTGTTACAAATGACCCGGAATAATGAATGTAAGCGCCAGGTTGAGGTTCATTCACTACAGAAAAATTTACGTTGTATGCTTTCAGTGACTTTGAAAGATAAAAACAGAATTTTAAATCAACCTAGTCACATGTACACACTTTCTGTGAACATTTTTTATCGATTATGAAATTGCAGTATTCACCACCAACTGAAATCAGTCGGAGAACCACTAAATATCTATGCGTAATGGACAACCATTTTTCCTTATTATGGGGCTAACCAGCAGTACGTATCCTAGCCCCCACTGGAAATCTAACTCAGAACAATCAGGTTTCACGGCAAACGCGGTTAACATCCACCAACTGAGTCTGAGTCCAATGGTTCACAGTTTCTTATTTATATTCACTCGCCATAAAGTGCTAAAATCCAACATCGACTTCAGTTAACAACCAATTCACTTCCAACAGGTTGATTTCACAGGTCTCAGCTTCCCATCAGAACTTCATGATATTCACCATTAGGTATGTCACCAGTGAGTCCTATACCGTTACGCTACATAGTATATGGTAAGCAGGTTTGAAATATGATCGATGTATTGAAGGGTGAAATTGTCAGTTTATAGGTCCAAATCATAAATATAAAAATCCTTTTCTCCAGCTGATGTGTGAGAAATATCATATATCCGTTAATCGAGAAGATGCTATTTTAATTCTCTTCCGGAAGAATAACACCCAGAGTATATCCTTAATGTGAGAGAAGAAGGAAACTATTGCCCACACATTTTGGACATTCTCATAACTCACTGGCCGGAGGGGTCAGTGAAATGATCTATCTACAAGAAACTCTCACTAGCAATACACTACCTATATTTTTGTATAATTCAGAATTAGCAGGCGCTGGTTAAGTGTCTACTCAAACGGATACGAAGAATATGCATAGACTGCACTTAGAGAAGGAAACACAAAATGTCATTAAAGTATTACTAGACAACGATTATTTACTAATCGTAATTGGAATGCCGAACTAAGAAGATCTACTGTCAAGTCAGTTCCAAAGAAAGATATCTACATTATTACTACCTTACATGGTCGATTTGCAGAGACTGACAACCGAACAACAATTCCATTTCAATTAGGAAGTTGCATTCATGGTGGACTGACATCAGTTGGGGGACCATTGAAGGCCTGGGAGCACTAAACAGCTGTTTCATCCAACTAGTATTCGATTCCTCAGCAGTATGCACCCACGACCCATCTACGGATCGGATTCAGGACCATCAGGTTTCACGGCGAACACTGAGTCGATTTCCAGTGGTTCACAATTTCCAACTTCTGTCAATTCATGACATAGCGTGACTATCTCCCATGATCTTCAGTTAGCATCCACTTCATTTCCGATTGGTTGACCTCACAAGTCACAACTTCTCATTAGAGCTTCATGATATCCATCTAAAAGCAAGTCACTAATGAGCGCTATACAGTAATGTATTTTTGAGATGAATGGGGATTTTTTATTTAGAAGTAGTATTCATCATGAACTGACATAAATTGACTTATTAGAAACATCATACGGTGGAATAGTATTATTTGTTAGGTCACTTTTCGGATACAATTTATTGTCCATTGTCATATCAAGATAACTTCCCAACTTTAAGACATAGCTTATATAGTTCTAACTCATTTAACATCAGTAGTCAACGAAATCCGATTCACCTATGAATTAGAAATGTTGGAGTACAGAATAAAAAGAAAACAAAATAAGACTTTAGAAAGTAGTGTCTGTAGCCAACCTTCACAGTGGAATCGTTGCTTAGACTTTAAATCAACTCACCGTATGTCATTTAGAGTTCCTTAAGTAAAATGTCTAAGTAATAGGTTCAAGAAACTCACTAGTAAACCAGAAGATTTATGACAATGAATCAGATATAATAAAGACATTTTACCCTCTTAATTTAATCAGTAAATTCTTTAGTAGTCATAAGGAAAATATGACTAATATTAGTAGCATAGATATCAGTAGCAGTGGTAACTAAAGGGACGATAATAATAATAATAGCACTTAAGAGACAGAATTCAGAACCTCTACAGTATTACCACTCAAATAAAGCACCTCAGAGATGTGGGATTCTGAATAAGACTGGGATTAGAATGGCACCGAAACCCGCAAACTCAGTCTGGTGGACTGATATCAGTTGGGGTATCACGAAGCTCTAATGAGAAGTTGTGACTTGTGAGGTCAACCAATCGGAAATGAAGTGGATGCTAACTGAAGATCATGGGAGATAGTCACGCTATGTCATGAATTGACAGAAGTTGGAAATTGTGAACCACTGGAAATCGACTCAGTGTTCGCCGTGAAACCTGATGGTCCTGAATCCGATCCGTAGATGGGTCGTGGGTGCATACTGCTGAGGAATCGAATACTAGTTGGACGAAATAGCTGTTTAGTGCTCCCAGGCTTTCAATGGTCCCCTATGATGAATATAACTTCAGAGTTAAAATCCCCATTCATCTTAAAAATATATTAAGATAATTTAGTTTACCGAATCCTTTACAAAGATAATGAAGTGAAATACACAAGTCAAAGTAGTCAATTAGGGTCCGTTAGGCTATCCTATCACAAACACTTGGTTAGATCGAAATTGGTAGATCCTTATAAGATGACGAACTATCAAAATGCTCGAGCATAGTTATGCACGTAATTATACATGACCATACAATATGATAGAAGAGGGTGAAAATCTCTATTGATAACTGAATCTTTGTTAATAGAGTCAATACCTAGTACATTCAGCAACAGGAATGACTCAACACCTGTTTCAGATATATGAAAAACCTGCTAACTGTATCAAAAAAGATGCGAGAGAATTAAAACTGTGTAAACCATATCTGAAAGTTGTGGAGTTATTGTGACATAAATATGGAAAATAAACTGTGTCCAACACGTGTTCCAGTAAATAATACTGTCTCATTGACTGACAAATCAGTTAAAATGGGAATGCATCCTATCACAGTGAGCAAGTTTAATCTTATCTTAACCAAACAACAGCTTAAGGCAGCCTTTTGAATGACTTACTAAGCAGTGAAAGTCAACATTACACTAACAGCTTTTGAACGATAGGGTCCAGTCCCCATACGTCAGCTTGCATGTACGAGTGATCACATGTGTGTAAGAAGAAACCATTGAAGTATATAAGTTAAGCACACAGAATACATTCCAACTTGACTGCATCAAAAAATCAGATTGAATGATCTCCCTGACCTCAGGTAATATGAGTTCAGATTCATCCTTACCTAAACACATCAATAAAACTGGTCGTAAGGTTGGTTTAAGTGAATCTTTTAAACCTGTTCGCTAAATCAGGTTTCTTTAAGCTCTAGTTGTAAAAAAGCTCAGATGTCTTTAATGTGTTCAAGGCTAATTTGTTGCCACACTAACTCCCCCCTGATAACTCACTTTACACTCGTCATTTGACCCATAAAGTAACATTTAGACTTTTTTTTATTATGTCGATAGTTTTTTCGAACCAGTTTATCCTTTGTTATATTTCATATGAATATACATGATAAGTAAGCATATCTGACCAGGTTGTTTGAAATATACTGCGCTAATACATCACACACACGTTCCACATAAACTATGCCTTCTTACTGTTTTGTCAAAATCTGTTCACCGGCGCCTAATCAGAAAAATGTTTTTTTAGTCAAGAGATTTGGCTTTTTTTAAACTAAAGGCCTTTATATTCATCAATACCTATACTTCACTGTTAATTGTTATGTTGGACAGAATTGATCCGTCTGATGGCTTCTATGCAAATGGCTTGATATTGTCTGAAAATTACTTATAATGCATTTCAATTTATGGCGGTTAGCAGTGGAATTCTAAAGGCATGTTTCTTCTTATTTTGAATCATTCAATGGATACAAAGATCACAGTAGTAATGAATTAATGGAAACAAAAGAGATTCGAGACAGTCCTGATGAACTTAAATGTGAAACTTTGACACTTCTTCAAGCCTTTATTGAGAATAGATATCTAAAAACGTCTTCAAATGATATCGTCAATCAAACGAATGAAGTAAGCCAGTACTTAGAACAAGATCTGAACAAAATATTTCCATCAAGATACTTGTGAAAAGTGAACAGTAAATAGGCATTAAAATGCGTGTAACTGATGTTTCATGAGTGAAGTGATGATGCATAACTTTTAGAATCTTTTGTTGAACTCCACAATCTGACTCATTAACTTATCTAGCCAACTCATTATGATCTACAGGTACCATATAAAGGCTCAATTGATTGAATACTGAGAGACTGAACGGCTGGTCAACTGAAGACGTAATTATATCCCAGTAATAGCAAGATTCTGATCAGTGATGCTTTTGAAGTGAAGATAGGAGTAGGACAAGGCTGCTGCCTACTATCAACCATGATCTTCCTGACTGTCATCCACTGGATCATGCAACAAACAGTGAGGAGCAAGAATATGGGGATACGCTGGACCACAGAAAAGAACCTAGAAGATTTAGATGTCGCAGATGACTTGTGTCTAATGTCACACAAACTTGAAGATCTACAGGCAAAATCCAACAAGTTGACAGAAGAGGGAGGGCAGAGCAGGACAGCGAAGGGAGACGGGACTTGAAGTGAGTGTAGAGAAGACAGAGGTGATGAAGATACCACACAACCAACAACAACAACGTGCTCCAATCACCATCCATGGGAGAAACTTAGAGGAAGTAGTCTCTTTGATCTATCTAGGCAGCACCGTTTAAACTACAGGCGGCACAGGTACAGACGAGGATGTCAAAGCCAGCCACGATCAGAAACACAGCAAGACAGGTGTTCATTAACCTGAAACCAGTGTGCAGGTCTAATGCACTCAGCATAAAGCGTGAACAACATCGCGATTTTCAACACCAATCCAGTCAAGTCAGTGCTTCTATGTGATAGTTGAGAGACTTGGCGCGTCACGAAAGGCACTTCCAACAAACTACAGACATTCATCAACAACTGCCTACACTGGCTTGATACTGAATCTCAGATGGCCAGAATAATAAGAATAATCAACATAGAACTGTGGCCAGGCAAGGAATCAACTAAGAACCTATGGCTCAAGAAATATGCAGAGGAAGGTAGTGGAGATGGATTTGGCATACACTGAGAAGACTATTCAGGGACATTAAGCGCCAGGCCAGTTGCTCGAGTGGAATTCATATGGGAAACGATAAGTTGAGCTTTTGAGCTGTGGGTGACATGGAGGAGATCGTGCGATGAAGAAATGAGAGCTTGTGAGCAGTCATGGCTACAGGTTCGAAGGATTGCAGTGAACAGAGTGAAATGGAGACGTGCTACTGAAGCCCTATGTTCCATTAGGAACCCAAGGGATAAATAAGTAATAAATAAATAATCGCAAGATTCAAGAGCATTGCTAGTATGCAAAAATGCGACATCAAAATACGAAGTGGTCATTCAAGGATCATGTAAATATTGATAGGTAGCCAATTAATTCTTATCAGTAGATGTAATGCTAAAGTTTCATCAGCTATGACAATGATAAATTCACAAATGTTTCTTTCTTTTCATGTTAAACTGTTGTATTAAGATTAGCTTATCATGAGAAGTTTGAATAAACAAATGAGCTCCACTCTTAGCCGAGTCTGACCGGGGACTTTGTTGATGAGATCAGCCTCATATAAAATCGGTCTGTAATACCTAGCAACACCTACAAGCCAGAGAGATAGTGGCCTCCTACTACTCATTCTATTTATGTCATGTTCGTTGTGCCTTCTCGGATTTCTCATCGGCCTTTGCATCTGTTCCTAGACCACTCTTGTTAAATAACCTTGCCATGGTTCATACTGAGCCATGGGTTATAAAATGTCTGTACTCTTATTTTTCTGAAAGGAAACAGTTCACTGTCTATAAAAAGGAGTGCTTGACTTCATTGCTTACTGAAGCTGGTGGGCCTCAAGATGCTGTACTTTCTCCTTTTCTCTTTTCCTTCTTTTTGCACGATTTGCCTCATTCTGCTGAAACTAATTCTATTCAGTATGCTGATCACCTGACAGTGTCTATTCCAGTTCACTCTCACTTATACTGAACTGATTTAAATGGATTCTTATCTGTAGTTGACCAATGATCTCTCTCAAATGGTCTCAAATTAAACCCTTCTCAGTATCAGACTAAATTCAGCCACAGGTATAAACAAGACGGACTTGTGTGAGCTGCTTTAATCTCATGACGCCTGTTGCATTGATGGCATTTGTGCAGAAAGTAAATCGAGTGTTAACTATCTTTGATTGAGTCTTATTTCTGACCTCTGTTGGTCGCCTCACATCTTGTTGACTTGGAAAAAATCTTTCGTTTAATTTATTACATAAAGAAACTGAGACTGTTTCGCGTAACTCAACCTCTTCTTTTACAATTTATCAATCCTTCCATCTTACCTATCTATATTGTTCCCTTATTCATCTCTCCTGCTTTTCTAAAAACCACTATGTTATGTTGTGTGGGTCTTTGAAGGCCATCAGGAAATAGGGTGAGTGATGTGCGTCTGGTTCAACTGATTGACACTGTGGTTGATAGTCGTTTAAATTCCAGCAAACAACTAGCTACAGAAATGTTAACTGACACTGATCATCCATCATTCACAGCTCTGCCAATGTATCTCCTCACGGAGGACAAGAAGAAACTGCATAAGAATGTATGCTCGTACAGCTAAGTATAAGAATTTGACTGTACCTTACCTGGCACAGATATTTTGTGAGGAAGGAAGTGTTAGGACAGAAATCACATATCAACTTTGTAACAGTTAAAATCCCATTTCAATAATCCGACTAACAGTGTAAGATTTTCTCGTTTTTACTATTCTCTACACTAATTAAACTTTAATGAATCACAAAATGGAATATTATAAAGTAGTATGTATATTCTTGTATTTTGTTGCTGTTCTAATTCATCATGCTGAGAGTTCCAAATTGTACCACAAATTGTATGGAATAAAGTGAATTATTATTATGTTTAACGTAGCAGTTCTATTCATTATAATTTGGTTGGTTGTGGCTAGCAGAAGAATCAAAGAGACGTGTTTCATCCTATTCGGGACTCGTCGGCTGGATGTACCTGCACCCCAGTCCATGATGTTTTTCATACTGAGACTTGCATCTCTTTGACATAGCTTCAAACGCCAAGTCGTTATCCACTAGGCCAAACAATTCGATGCAACAAAACAACGGAGAATGACAAGTATATCAATAATTAGTAATAACTATTACCCGTTGTTGAAGAAGTAGTTATCGTTCATTTGTAACATAATGAATAACGCCTTGAAGTTTGAATCGATGCGTACAAGGTTCGAGTCTCAGTGGCAACAACATCACTGACCAGGGCGGAGATACATCCAGTTGACCAGTGAGTCCCAAATAGGACGAAAAACGCATCCTTGATTCTTCTGCTAGCTACGACCAACCGAATTATCATGATTAGCATTCAGGCAATAGTGAGGCATTCGCATATGGGCCAATATGCCAACAGAGCCTGAACAATTCGATCCAATAAAACAACGGAGAATAACAAGTATGTCAATAAATAGTAGTAAGTTCTATTCATTGTTAATATTAAATAATAATCTGTGTATAATTTAAATATTTTAGGGTATTACAGATACAAATAGTTTGGCCGGTGAAGACGATAAAGAATCTGTTTCAATGGTTGAATCTGAAGCTGTTGAAGAACGACTAGCTGAAGTTCTCTTGAATAAAGTAATGAATTATTCACCCTGTAAATTATCTTACCTATATTTAAAAATTAAAAAGTATTGTTTTTGGTAGGTAAATAGTATTCTTTTAGGATGATTCAAGTTGTAAAGGAGATCATTTGATTCGTCAAATTTGAAGATATCTGGTTCACAATTAGCTGTCCTTATAAAACCTACTAAATCATGTTGTTGTCAATTTAAAGGATTCTTGTTGGGGTCTGATTTCGATAAATCAGACAAAGCGAAGCATATTTACTCTTCTCGTACATATGTACAGTGAAAAAGAGAGTAATAATCAATCAATAGCAGGTGACCTTGAAATTGTAATGTCTTATTCTTATTGGCTGGTACAACTAATTAATGTGACCACATGCTTCGGACCCTTTATATTTCCTGTGAGTTTAAGCGATAACCAACTTATTGTTTGCTCTGTTTTAAAGATAGGTTCTTCCACTACGACACGTGATATGATGGGTTGTAGAATGTTGCATAGGATTCAAAGCAGCAACAATGCTGTAGGTATCAGACTTAGGAAGAAAATCTTCTTTCTCTAGGCTTATTAAAAGATTTCTTTGATCATGAGAATGCAGAATTTGAATCCTTAAGACCATTTGACATCAATACCATCACTGAACACCTTAACAATGCCGAAGATGAAATCAGGTGACAAACCAATTACTACTAAATATATCCAAGGCAAGATAACACTTGGAAAATTATCTCATGGGTTTGAAGTTCGAATTCAGCTTAAAAGCAATGATGACTAACATTGGAAGAGAACGTGAGCTGATTTAGTTTTCGAATCAGCTGCCTAAAAATCGAGCTGTATGGGGTTAATAATGATGGATAGTGGCTAGTAGTGGAATCCAGGATGCGCAAATAGGACGAAATGCCCACTGTGGATTCCACTGTTAGCCACTATCCATCATTACTAACATTAGAGTACCGGTAATATCCAGGCATCCACACAAGCTCCCATATTACCAATAGAGACCGATCAATTCGGTCCAGTCAATGACGGTATGAAATAAAAACAATTATACTTATGGGGGTTAATTTATTTCATGGTAGTTTTTATTGCGCATTACGTCAGATTCAGAACATCTGAAAAACGGTGAGCACTAGATACGTGTTTCTTAGCAGCTCAGAACTCCTCAGCTGTGCAGGCTCATTACTCAGTGAGGGATAACAATCAAGACTGTTAAGTTTGACAGTCAACACATTTTCATTCAGCCGCTGAGTTGAAAGTCAGTGGTCCATCGCTTCCTTCTTTGACTGATTCACAATATCACTCAGTGTAGGCACCATTTTTTCTTTAGATTCGTTTGACCCGTCAGATTATTAGAACCTCCAGAAATTCATCTTAAAGTGGATCATTGATATATTACCGAATGCAATTCAGACAGAAAATACTGATTTGGGAAAAGTAATGGTTATAAGCTTCATTCCTCACTTGGTTGTCATTGCGCACTGCTGAGGAGTAGTGTACCAGTATGGAAAAGTTGTTAAGTATTGCTACATTATTTCAGTTGTCCTCTAGCTGGTATTAACCTATGATGAAACATATCCTGAAATTGTTTCACGTTTTTTTAGATCCGATCCGACCTGGATCCTGGAAAACAAGTAAGTGTAGTGTACTTTTATTTTTACTGATATTCCTGTTAAATAATCTTGTTCTTGTATCAATCAATGCAATATATCGTTTGCAGAGACCTCTTTGCATTTAGACATGATATCGGTATTGCGTAGAAGCAAAGGTTATAAACGTTTTCGCTAAGGTCAATGAATTATCAAATCTAGGAATGATTCTTTTGTTGAAAAAATAAAACCAACAACAAGGGGATGAAAAGACAAAAGGCAACAAACTTTTAGAATTATGTTTGAAAACACCCCCTATATTAATTAAACAATACTGTGACAAAAAATGTTAGTGCTTCACTAATAAACCAGTTAACTGAAACCGACCGTATAATTTACAAGTTATCGTCTCTTTGCGATGCATCCACTATACACTCAATGCTCCAAACATCAGAAACGATAACCACTTCCATTAACCTGAATTATGAGTTCTGAAGTAACAGGATATACCGTGTCAGTCGTTTTAGGTGGGAATTTCCAAACTGTACGCAAATACCATCTTATCCCTTACAATCTTAGAGTTTATCAGAGTGTTCCGTTTATCATTATTATTATTATTTTTCTCTTGGGTTCTTAGTGGAACACACGGTTTCAGTAGCACATTTCCATTCCAATCTCTCCTCTGCAATCTTTTGAACCTAGCGCCACAGCTGCCCACAAGCTTTCATTTCTTCCTCACATCATCTCATTGTCACCCTCAAATGAGACGCCCAAATCGTCATTTCCCTTTGATTTCCACTCGATGGCATGGCCTGGCCTGGTCAGTGATGTCTCCGAATGGTTTTCTCAGTGTATGCCCAATCCATCTCCACTTTCTTCTTCCGCACTTTTGTTGGGCGATGGGTTCTTGGTTGGTTCATTCTCAGAGTTCTTTGTTGCTGATTCTTTCTGGACATCTGATCTTCAGTATCGAGTGAGTGTAGGCGACAGCTGTTGATGAATGTCTGTAGATTGTTGGAAATGCCTTTCGTAACGCACCAAGTCTCTGAACCATATAGAGGCACTGACTTGACTGGACTGGTGTTGAAAATTCGGATCTTCTTCTTTGTGCTGAGTGCAGTATATCTGCAAACTGACTCCAGATTAATGAAAACCTGCCTTGATTTTCCGATCCTCGTTTTGAAATCCTCTTCTGTGCCTGTACCGCGTGTAGTTGAAACGACGTTGCCTAAGTAAGTGGGTAGATTAAAGAGACTACTTTTTTTAGGTCTCTCAAATTAATTGAAATCGGTGCCTGTTGTTGGTTGGGTGGTATCTTCATCACCTCTGTCTTCTCTACACTCACTTCAAGTCCCGTCTCCCTTCGCTGTCCTGCTCTGCCCTCCCTCTTCTGTCAACTTGTTGGATTTTGCCTGTAGATCTTCAAGTTTGTGTGACATTAGACACAAGTCATCTGCGACATCTAAATCTTCTAGGTTCTTTTCTGTGGTCCAGCGTATCCCCATATTCTTGCTCCTCACTGTTTGTTGCATGATCCAGTGGATGACAGTCAGGAAGATCATGGTTGATAGTAGGCAGCAGCCTTGTCCTACTCCTATCTTCACTTCAAAAGCATCACTGGGCTTGCCACTGTGAATTACTTGGCATGTGGCGTCTTCATATAGTTGCTGAATGAGATTTATAATGGTTTGTGGTATTGCATAGCGTTGGAGCAGTTGCCAAACTACTTGTTGGTCGACGCTGTCGAAGGCCTTTTCAAAGCCGATGAATTTAATGTAGAGAGTTGACTCACTTTTATTAATGTACATTAAATAATAATATAATAATGGTATATATACATAAAACATAATAATAATATTATTATATATATATATATATTATTATAATAATTTAATTTACATAATATTGAATCAAGTGACTGAGTGGATTTTCGGACTTCGATAAATAAATGTTGAAATTAGACACATGTGCTTGAATTGTATATGAATAACAACTTTTTTCCCTTCCCTCAAAATCCCTTATTCTTCACCGAAGCGCGAAGTATGAGAAGATAAAAGCCAGCCTATAACTAGGAAAGGAGTCTTATTAGGCGAAACCTTACCATTACATTCAGTTTGGTGACTAACAGCGGAGTCCAGGACGCACGTTTTGTCCTATTCGGGACTCATAAGGTGAATATACCTGCATTTCAGTAGCTGATGTTGTTCCCACTGAGACACTAACCTCATATCCATCTCTCTTTAAACTCCAACACGCTATCCACAATACCACTGGGGCACGATGGCCGCCTCTTGCGCAATGAGTATCAGCTATTGTTGTGATTTATGTAATTTCCCGTTGCTATACAGCACTTATTGCTAGATCTTCGCTGTTGGCAGATGGGTTTGTATGTGGGTGCCTCGATACTTCCAGGTATTCGCGATGTTATATCTACACTAGTGACTGGCAGAAGAGTTTAGGAAGCGATGTGTACAGGGTTGGAGTCTCAGTGGGAACAAAATCACCGGCTAAGATCCAGGTTCATCCAACTGATGAGTCCCGTACGGGACGAAACGCACATCTTGCCCTGCACTGAAAGTCACCAGCATGAATATAACATCATGAATATGCTACAGTATCAAAGCATTCGAAAAGGAACCCATCTGCCAGCAGTAGATTTCTAGCGATTTTGGCCCCATATAGCCACTGGAATTTATAGGTATCACAACAACAGAAACTTTACTATGCGTATTACGCTTTCATCTACATAAGAAGAGCAAATAACTCATTCTCATTGGTTCACTGAAATTCCAGCCTGCCTACTGAGGTTACAGTTAACACATAGTTGTATGGATAAAACCTGAAACCTTAAAACAGCCATCTCATCGGTCAGTGACCTAAAATACTGACTCATGTTATGATCACTTCCTAACACTAACTACTAGCGAAGTATAACTTATAACCTGTGGAGAAAGTTAACGAAGAGTATAAACATTGTTCACTAAATTGTCTTGTAAATTACTATAATGAGTATTTTCAATTTTATTGATTAGAAGGACGAATAAATTAAGCATGAATGAATGTACACTGACTTGTGGAATGAAATGAAGGCAACTCTGTTGTATAGTAAAATTGAGGGAGAAAATGAAAGAAATCTAAAGACATCAGATGTAAATACCATATGATTAGAGCGACATATAAACTGTAGGATGTCAAAGTCAGAATCGGAAAAGCAAGACAGGCGCTCATTATCCTGAAACCAGTGTGGAAATCTTCTGCACTCAGCATAAAGCGTGAACAACATCGCAATTTTCAACACTAATCCAGTCAAGTCAGTGCCTCTATATGGTTCAGAGACTTGACGCGTTACAAAAGGCATTTCCAACAAACTACAGACATTCATCAACAAATGCCTACACTGGCTTGATACTGAATCTCAGATGGCCAGAATAATAAGAATAAGCAACAAGGAACTGTGGACTGGCAGTGAACCAACCAATAATTTATCGCCCAACAAATATGCAGAAGAAGGAAGTGGAGATCGATTGGGCATACACTGAGAAGTTCGACTGGAAGCATGACGTGTCAGGCCAGTTGCTCGAGTGTAACCCAGATGGGAAGCGACGAGCTTGGCGTATGAAGTGAAGGTGACATGGAGGAGATGGTGAGAGGAAGAAATGAGAGCTTGTGGGGAGTCATGCATTCAGGTTCAAAAGATTTCAGGGAACAGAGTGCACTAAAGATGTGCTACTGAAGCCGTATATTCTACTAGGAATCCAAGGGACAAATAATAATAATGACAAACTGTAGGAAACGATTGTTATATCCTTTCAAATGCTAACAAAGAACTGAGACGATTTTTCCGATTACAATGGAAAGTAATGTTCTAATGAAGAGAAATCCAATGCATTAGTAAATGTAGCTTTCTAAGAAAATGGTTCTGATAACAGTAGAAAAAATAAACCTTACAATATGGCATGTTACAGTCTACACTAATTTTCTGCTCAGCAACCAATTCCAGATTGGATATTTGTTTGACTGCACGTAAGCATAGAACGGCATTTGGTTACCTCAAGAGAGGCATAGTTACCCTCACCAACGGTCTCAACATAGTTTCCATAAGCAAATAGTTTCCTCTCCTACATCTCAGCCCATACTGTTATTTCCTTTGATATTTCTGACCATTTTTGTTGATCCTTCATGTCTGATTTCTCATCCGTCTATCTTTATCGCTTTCGATTCTGTAATATATATTACTTGCATACAGTTTGACAAGTCGCTCTTTATACTGCTTCTCTACCTACTTTTTGAAACGTATTCACTAATGAAAATACCTAATGAATGAATAAGATCTTTTTGATGACTGTTTTCAACTAGATATCGCCTATAGCTATTACTGCTACTACTGCAGCTGCTCCTGTGGTCACTAATCTAAAGGATAGTTCAAATGTTAATGAAATTAAACCAGATAACTATTTGAAAACTTTTTCAAACAATACAAAGGAGGAAGTTAGTGCCATAGAAGGCTTCCCAATTCGAATAGAATATGATCTACCATATGAAGAGCAATGCGGTAAGTACCAGAATACACATAGTCTGTCAACTAAATATTTCATCTGACTAATATTCTTGTTTATAGTTTAGATTAACTGTTAAGTCAACAATGCGTAATGATGTTCCTGGAAGGGATAAAAAGTGGGTGAAACCGCTGTGAGATGAATGATGGTCACAACTATTTGAACGACAATCACAAGATTTAACAAGCAGTCTCATTAGACAGTACAAAATGGTCTTAATACTCCTATAATCTACTAACCCATCATCAACGTGCCCTTAGGAGACTCATTCCAAAACGCCTGGCGATTAATCAGAACAATATAATGCAATTCATTGATGTTGTACAAGCCTGATGTTGATAGCCACGAACTTATACAGAAAAAGCTCCTCATTAATGACATTATAGGTGCTGACAAGACCCAGCAAATCAAGACAACTGTCAGCAAATTTCAGCAAGTCCGTTGTAACGACGAAAAAAACATTTCAATCTCCATCCTGAGCGAAAGAAAGGAATACCGATCCACCTTGATCTATTACGTGCCCCTACAATTATTCATAACCAACTACACCTAAGGAAAATTCACATATCCATCAAATTACACTTAGCGATGAGACCCCAAAGCATATTGAAAACATCCCGATTATTCAGACGACTGCCATAGTCTGCGTAAACGAAATCGACAACACAAAGTGTTACAGCGCCACATATTATCAATACCCTTATGTTGCCCAATTCCACTTGATATCCAGCAATCTACTGACCTAACATCTTCTGTCATAATGCAGGCAAACCCGAGGGTGATTGCGAATTAACAACCACCAAGTTACTATTCAGAAGCCTTCAGAAAAGTTGGCGAGCACAAATGCCGAACAAAATCATTTCACGGATAATCTATAGAATAGATACTGAAAACAAGTGGAAATCACGTTCTTGTCAATACACCATCCAATAATCGGTGTCCACTATCCCTTCAACACACAAGCTTGATGCAAACTCTTCTCTCCCTTCACAAATATGAATCTGGTACATGTAGTGTCTACGTCTGCCTCTCATCCTCCTTCAAGACATCATTCTTAAATACCTATAATGGAAACGTGGCAAGGCAAAAGCGTTCCATGAACACTGTCACTCATCATGCAAACAAAGCAACCCTTACCCAGTTTCCCCTGTTCCATAGTACTTTCTGATTTTGTGCTTCCACTCATGTGGAATGATTCATTTTCCATTGTGATTCGATAACAAATGACATGAGTTATGCAGGAATGGGGTGGGTAATTTCACATTTAAAATTACTTGCTGTGGACCAAATCTATTTCGCACAGGCTTGTGTACAGGCTGTCCAACTTGATGAGTCTGTTTACAACACTAATAGCTTCCAGACAGAAGCAGAAAGCTTAGCTTTCAAACCCAAAATAACTCAGTGTTTGGAGGTGAAGCATCACATATTCGGATGGTTAAAACTATATGGATCTTTTCGAAATTTGTGAAATAAGTGACAGTGACGAAAAACAACGTGATCAATTTGTGTTTAGAGGACAGATTCGCTGAAGTCCAGCATCCTTCTACTGTGAGATATCTCAATATCTATTGGTATCTGCTCAATATTTTAAAATCCATTCAGACATCCTTTGGTAAAGACGTCTTTCCAACGACTTCCTAATACATATGTTAACCGTCAGATTTTTAGACATTACACTGTAAGCTGAGACAGGGGATGTTAACTGAAGCTTTCAAAGTATATTTCTCCATCGACTACGTGAGACAGTCAAAGCAAAGAGTTGGTTTCTTAAGATGCAACGATGAAATGAATAGGTTTGCTTCAGTGATTGCTTCAACTCAAATTCACCATCAGAAGTATACAATACACAGGTGAAGTTGATCAATGCCAATAACCACTAAGCCTAACTTCAAGACCTTCTCCCAACTGTCTCAAGCTAAGGAAAAGAAAAGTATGTGTAACTGATGCCTGACAAAACCAGTCGACTGGAAATTAGTCTTATAGGATAGCATTGATTTACTCAGTGTATAGTAACTGTACGAAGTCCACTAAAAAGACGTTTTAGTCAATACTAGAAGGTCAAAGTAGTTGTGTATTTAAATCTAGTGGCTAGAAATTATAGACAAGAAAGCTATTCTGTGGCTTGGAAACGAAATAGTTCACTTGGATTTCAGAATCGAAATTTCTACGCAAAATGTTGCTATTTAAATGTCAGTTAGCTCTAGTGTCAACCTTGCTGATTTAGTTATCCATTAATGCTTGTAGTGTTTTACTGATTATTTAACTGGACCGAACTAATCAGTCACTGTAGGGAAATGGGCTCCTGCCACGTTTGCCTCATTATTACCTCAAGTTTCATTTTGGTATTATTTACCAAGATTGACTGGTTAATTTAGTTTAGTACAATAACCAACCAGAAACTGCAAGTATCAGTGAAGTAAAAATGAAGCTGGTTGCATGAAAGGTGGATCTCGTGTTTCAGTGATGGAATGGATAACACTGTGACATTTGAATTGATAGACCCTGGATTCACGTTCTAGAGGGAACATCCTCAGTCGCTAGAAGGCAAGTATATCCAGCTGATGACTGGGTGTGAAATACGACAATATGTACGTCCTCAGTTCCCCCTGCTGGCCATCACCTGGCAAATAACAATTTACTGAAGTAGGTCTATCATCCTCCACTACACAAATATTGAACGTAGCGCGCTCAGCAATCTAGTGCACATTTGTGCATGAGGCAACGTGTCACACTTTTTGTGTGTGATGGGTATTGATAATCCCTGATTAACCAAACCTCGGGAGATTGTGCGGGGTTTGAACCCTCAACGTAGTGATTGACAGTCATATATCTAAACCACTGGTTCGCAGTTCCCCTAAACAAATAACATCCCAGGGTAATTTAAGATACTGTTAAAGAGTTCATTCAACCAGCTCATATATCAATGAAATAATGTTGATTCAACCTGACAAATGCAATCATTGGAAAGTGTAAAGTTTAAATATCAACTGATATCCATCTCACAATTTCATTCAATGGTCGAAAAGATTGTGCTGTTTGACTAGAGAAAGTAAACATTTCATTCAGGTGCCAATCGAAGCAAACACAGTGGCAGGTAGATAGATACAGCTGATGATCAGTCTCAACTAAAAACACTCCTTAGTAGAAAATGCTAAGAAAACAAGATTGAAATAACACTGTCCTAAATTATTCAATGCATATTCAATTTGTCAACTGAAGAAGTTATTCATAAATGTAGGGTTGAATTTTGATTTCATTTGAATAAACTAAGTTTTTTTGACAAGATTACATGATGAAGTCTTAGTTAGATATATGTTTGGAAGATGATCGTGACCATAAATGATCATGGTTCCAAGTAACAGTTTCGCTTTTGGATAGGAAAACCTAATTTGACAGTTAGTATGATGATGACGATGATGATAAATATCTGCGTGATTTTAAGCACAAACTTAGTACAACATAATACAGTAACACAGAAAAGATGGTAATGTGATGTAGAAAGAGGTAAAAGATACTAAAACAGACATAGAAGTTAGTTAGTAAAGAAACATTTTCAGAGATATCTTCATAAAAGAATTCACCAGCCTCATTTTAATTTTCAGTAACAGAAAAAAAGGCTGAAGCATGATCCCCACCGATTTCGATTCTAAGTAGCGTCTACTGCCACCCCAAACCATTGAGTTTCATATTCTTTATGGTCTTATCTAGAGGGTCATGATGCTCCTAGAGACACCAACTTGACAGGGTTGATGAATAGTGAGTGATGTAGGAGCCTTTTGGAAGACATACATAACGAATGTCCACATCACTGAAATCGATGTGTCGATATGACTACACGAAATGAGTGATGGTCTCCATCACGCCTAAGCACACTTCATCTGACCTCAGAATTAATTATGTACTGTTTTCATGAAATGTGAAAACAGTGATCGGAAACGAAGAGTCGTCTAAAATCCTCGGTTTAAAGAGGCTAGATTTACAAGCGCTAAGCAGAACCATTCATATAAAGGCATTTTTCACACAGTGGTGAGTGTCACGAGTGCACCAAGGTTGACCTAGACTGGCGTACACTACACAGGCTTTCAATTTGCGGCTGGATATCTCGTCAGTTACACCTGCCCCAGCGCTCACACAACTACTCAAGTACACAAACTTTTGGATAAGTCCCAATGGTTTATCGCTAAAGGTGAGTGCAGGTAGATACTCCTATCAATCTTATAGAAGCACTTTGCACTTCGATGAGGCTAAGCAAAACGTATTCTTATAAAGAATACTGATCGCCAACTGAGTGCGTACAATTGCAGAAGTTTTCATGCTATCATACAGGAGGACGATTTCGTCTGGATACTCAAGGTCTCACAGCTTGAAATGAGGCTTGATGAAAGAATGAAAATCATTGGAGGTATACAATTTTGCATGTTTTCTACCTTCCGACTGATAAGTGATTTCAAGATAGAATTCATCAAAATGTGGCATCAGTTACAGGTTCACTGAAAACCTAGAAGCCCATGGAAGCTGTTCCACCGTAGTATTAAATTCATCAGTAGTGCATACCCATTACCCTAACAGGAGTCGAACCAACAACCTGCAGGTTTGGCGGTGAGCGCATCTGCGTTTAGCAACTGCGTCAGCATCCCAGTGGTTCATATTTTCCCACTTTTGACAGTTCCTGATATAGGATCATCATCTTCCGTTGTCTTTATAGAGTATTTATAGACGCACTTAATGCAGCTAGCCCCACTGGTCATGGCTTCTCATCGGATTTTCAGGAAATTCATCTCGATGCGTGACAAGGTTGTCGGTGTACACTGCGAATAAGTATCATACTAAGACGAAACAGGCGTCCAGTGATCCTAAGATCTCAATACTGATTCAACCTTTTTAGTTCATGATGAATACTACCTTAAAATCTACCAATCTCCAAGAACCTTCGATTCGAATCATATATGATTCAGATAAATGAACTGTCTAACTGTCAACTTTCTTTTGTCTTCCAGAATTTCGTTGGTACAAACTAAACAATGAAAAACAACGTGTACCAGTAAAATTGGATTTTCGTATTGAACACGTCATTACAGGAGTAACCAGTAATCCATTAAGAAAACACACTTTTGTTTTGTCTAACTCTGGTTCCATAAGTAATGAAACGAAACAGAAATTATGTCAGCTAAAGAGAGAATTATTAGAATTGAGTGTGAATCGTGGTAATAATAATAATAATAACAGCATAATTCAATTGCAACATCATCTTATCATATGGGCAAGTAAACTTGATGATGCTGGACATTATTTTGCAACAGTTCAGTATCCATTGAATGTACATGGAACCTCAGCTATTACAGAAAAGGAATATATTCTTCAGATTTTAAGTAAGTTGACCCCTTTAAAATTAAAATTTCGTTGGTATAGATTTTATATTGCAGCAGCAGCAGGCAGCGAGAAGAGGGGGATACGCTGGACGGCGGAAAAGAACCTAGAAGTTCTGGATTTCGCCGATGACTTGTGCCTGATGTCACATAAACTTGAAGAAGATCTGCAGGCAAAAACTAACAAGTTGATAGAAGAGGCAGCGAAGACGGGACTTCAGGTGAATATAGGGAAGACAGAAGTGATGAAGATACCGCACCACCACCATCAACAACAACAACAAACTCCAATCACCGTCAACGGGAGAAACTTAAAGGAAGTAACCTCCTTCACTTATCTAGGAAGCACTGTTTCAACTACAGGCGGGACGGACGAGGACGTCAAGTCAGAATCGGAAAAGCAAGAGAGGCGTTCATTAGCCTGAAACCAGTGTGTAGATCTCCTGCACTCAGCACAAAGAACAAGATCTGGATTTTCAACACCAACTTCAGTCAAGTCAGTGCTTCTGTATGGTTCAGAGACTTGGCGCGTCACGAAAGGCATTTCCAATAAACTACAGACATTCATCAACAACTGCCTACACCGGCTGGCTACTGAAGATCAGATGAGAAGGCGAGAAAGAATAAGCAACAAAGAACTCTGGGAACGAACCAACCAAGAACCTATCACTCAACAAATATGCAGGAGGAAGTGGAGATGGATTGACCATGCACTGAGAAGGCCGACTGAGGACATCACGCGTCAGGCCAGACACTCGAGTGGAATCCCTATGGGAAGCGACGAGTTGGGTGTCCGAGGTGAGGGTGACATGGAGGAGGTCGTGCGAGGAGGAAATGAGAGGTTGTGGGCTGTCGTGGAACCAGGTTCAAAAGATCTCAGATAACAGAGGTCACTGGAGACGTGCTACTGAAGCCCTATGTTCCACTAGGAACTCAAGGGACTAATAAATAAAAATAATAATAATAATAATAATAGATTTTATATTACAAATATTTATTATAGTTATGCGAATCTCTCACCAGAAGGTAAATAGTCACAATCATTAATGTCAAAAGATTTAGAACAACTGGCAGGAAGCCATGCGCAACCTAGGTTCAGTGTTTATATATATATATATATATATATATATATATATATATATATACATATATATATATAAGAAATTGGTTTATATTTTGCATTCCAACAACTTTCAACAATTGTCTTCAATGTACCCAGTTGAAGGTGGTAAGCGAGTGTCTTTAAGGTTAACCGGATAACTACTGGATAAGTCATTTAATTTTCTGTCATTTGTAGTATACAGACATCTAATTGGTCATTTGAGTAGTTGTCAGGATGTTTTCTAAAATCACTCATCAAATCGCCCTGCGTCTAACTTCGAGTGACCTTGAGGCTACCTTAACAACTACTGAACTAACCAATCAGGTTTTAGGATTCCGGTTAGGAAAGCGATTACTCTGAAATAAAGAAGTTTAATTGCTTACTTCAGTCGTATTTAGGGTGGCCTTAAGATTCGCTCTAAAACTGTCCATCTGTGAATACAATTTTGTAAGATTACGATAAGGAGTGCTGTAGTCACATTGACTCAGTGTAAATTTATCATGCAGTGATTGGTCCCTAAAATGTTCAGTCAGCAGACCAGGGCTCAACTACACCTTGTTATATATGTTTCCTATGGGATATAACTTTCTTCTTTTAGGAACAAGTACCTAACAAACCAAAAGCTGAATTTAATTGTGTATCCAGTAACTTCTAGGTCATAGAAATTTTTGTCAACTATTTCAAATCAAAAATTCTAGTTAAGTGTCTCATCTAAAAAATGTATTTTTACATCTTTTTACTTTTTTAAAATCAATACAGGAGGTACCCGATCACCAAGTGAAGCTCAACAACAACCAGTATTTATTGAACCTCTTACTGTGCAATCAATTAGTTGTGATAATAATGATCAGTGTATTGAAATGACGTGTGTAGTGACAGGCAATCCTTCACCAAGATGTTTATTCTATCGGAATTCAGTTCCTATCCCTGTGGTTATAATGCCATTAACTAAAGTTGATTCTAAACAACCACTGTCAACAATTAATTCTTTTTCACAGAAATATGCAATCATATCATCTTTATGTAGTGTAGATAATACAAAATCATACGTTAGAAAAATCACTTTACGTATAAATCGACCGTCCAGTTCAGAAGATATAGCCACATACAGCTGTCGGGCTTGGAATTGTCATGGTCGAACTATTACAACTACTGATGTTTCATTAGTAGGTAATGAAAAACATTACCCTTCTTTAAAATTTTTATATATTTATTTTCTTTTGTAAATATTCTCATTTCGATTGAAAGATATTGAGAACAACTTGCTATGAAGTATATCTTTATTGGTTAAGTGTCATGAGTGAAACACGAATGACATTGATCACACTCTGTACTCTTAAAACTACTGATGGTGAATAAGTAATAATTTAGACTAGTATTCATGATGAACATACGTCGCTTTGATGAACATTAGGAGCCTGGGAGTACTGGACAGCTATTCCTTCCTAGTATGGAACTCCTCAGCAGTGTGTACTCATGATCCAGCCCTTACAGAGTTCGAACCCAAGACCTTTAGGTTCCGCGGCTTACACGTCACCACTGAACCAGTGAGTCGGGACCCAGTGGACCATACTTCTTATTTCTATCAGTTCACCATGTAGCGCGACCTCCATCCATTATTGTTGTTGAGTAACTGCCCTCTTGTTCTACTTGGTTAACCCTAACGACCACGTTTTCGGTAATCACCTCTTGAAGTTAGTCATCAATGAGTACCACATTAATCCAGTTTTTCGGTTTGTGGAAACTTGTTAATTCATCATTGGAGAAACACTGGAAGTGACAGAAGTAGTAAATATAGACCACTGGATTCCTATCTAGTGGCCCAATGGTGACATACTGGCCGCGGAACCTGAAGGCCTTGGGTCTAATCCCCGATGGGACGGGGTCATTGGATTACGGCTGCGCTATGTCACGAATTGACAGAAGTAGGGAAATGAAAGCCATTGGATTTTGACCCAGTGGGTGCATGGTAATGTGCTCGCTATAAGACCCAAAGTTCAAGGGCGCGCTTTGCTTAAGAATTCTATAGTAGAACGAAGCGGCAGTCCATTTCTCCCAGGTCCCCAGTAGTTCTCCAGCTAATATCGCTGTGAGGTGAGTACCACCTTGAAATCAATAAATCCGCATATAGTAAAATGATGTGTTTTATCCTCACAGCTACCAGACTTTCATGTTCAGTGTCTGATAGTTTCCGTAAAATGTCATGAACTAACAAAGTTGGAAATATGGACCGTTGGACTCCCAGCCAGTGGCTCAGTGGTGACTTGCTGACCACGGAACCCGAAGGTCGAGAGTGCGAACCCCGGCGGGGTTGTGTTGCGCACTGCTGAGTTCCGTACAAGGACGAAGCAGCTGACTGTCCAGTGCTTCCAGGTGTCCAATGTTCCTCTGACTGACATCACTCCATGAAGAATATCAAATGCAGGTTTTCCGGTGGTAACTGGTGAAGTGAAGGCTCTGTGTTTAACACTGGTCATAACCCATGACAGTTTAACAAGAACAATAATTTTTTTCAAGATGTTATTCATCGTAGACTGATATCAGTTAGAGGAACAAAGGAATCCTGGAAGAATTGGACACCTGTTTCGTCCTAGTATGGGACTCCTCGGCAGTGTGCAGCAACGACCCTGCAGGGGATTAGACCCGAGACCATCGGGTTCCGTGGCCAGCGCGTTGCCATTGGGCCACTGGGTCAGAATCCAATTATCCATATTTCAAACTTCTGTTAGCTTACGATATAGCGCAACCGCCACCCAATGCCATCTTTGAGTAACTGTCCTCACGATCATCAGGCTTTGCGCCCACCAGTCACGAATTCTCAATGGAACTTCAAGAATTCCTTTCAAAGCTAGTCACCAATGAACACCAGTTCAATTGAATGTTTGAGGAGTTGTGGGGATTTGGAAATATTTCAAGTTGTTATTTTGTTACATTCACTGTGATGATATTGCCCACTTACGCTTGCAGATTTTACTAGAATTCAGTTTCCTCCTTTTGAATAAAAACCACACTGATTTCAAGATACTTCATTATTTAGTGACAGAATATCACTGTCGGAAGCCATGCCTTTCAAGAACTTTTAGCATATTATGTGACTAGTTATCTACTTGTGTGTAAATTTCTGGTAAACCAAATAGGTGACGTTGAAAATTGAATATGTATTCGAAAATCGAATCATAAAGTGTTCAGATATTTATCATACTGCCGAACACAATGAAATCAAGGTTAGCAAACCAGGTTACTGTCTGAATCGAGACCCTGAAATAGGATCACACTAGAAGCCTAAATGTAGTCAGAATAAAAAGTAGTATACAGTCTTAGACTGCTGACTTGTGCCTCAGAGCGTACCTAGCTAGGATCCCGGAGTTGGTAAGAATTAGTGGTTTGAAACCTTAGGTAACATTATTTGCTTTGTTTCAAATGTTCACACTTCATTAATTCAAAGTACTTAACTCACTTTTACTGTATTTATTCTCTAGCATCATAGCCCGTTTTTATCCATTTTAGTAGCACTCCACTCCAGGACATTTCCTTGGTGTAAAGTGTTCAAGAGTGTCACACCTTAATTCTACATGAAACTGGCTGTCTGAGTGCCTTAAGTAAATAAAACAGGAATAAATATATATAGCATAGTAAACATAGACAAGAATTTGAAACAATTAGTCCCTTTTATGAATTTGGATAATGTAATTAGAAGACGTAGATTATCTGAAAAATGTGATGTATTAGCGCTACACATTTCGAACAATCTGATCCCATACACACATTTACTTGTTAAGGCATTATATATGAAAACTGGAAGTGGGGGAAGGACACATATGACATAAAGGAATTCAATAATAAGAAAGCTAATGAGAGGAATAAAAGATAAGACTTGAAGATAATCTTGGTAATACGATAAAATAAGCATTACCAAGGTAGGCTTAATGTAAGGACAAACTGTTTTTGCACACACAATGGGGGGGGGGTTAAATTTATTTATGGCTAGCGCCTCAACAAACTTAAGTATACGCCCCTGACAGTTTCTGTAGAAAATTGTAAAGGCTGTCTTGATATCAATTCTGTGACTCTTATCAATGATATGTTTCGCAATGGATGATGATGGTTGTCTGCCATCTGCACTTGTAATTCAATGTTTGTAAATCCAGCTGCTTTCATAGCCACTTTGTTCGAAATGTATAGCGCTAAGACATCAAATTTCTCAGATAATCTACGTCTTTTAATTACATTATCCAAACATAGACAAATCATGATTTTATTGACCAAATGTAATAATCATCTATTCTTGAAAACATAAACACGCATCGATTTACAGGCACCTTAACATACTAAGATTATTATAAGGATAGAACTCGAGCACTGTGGTAAGATGTAATTCCATATTATATTTGTTTATTTGATTTATTACATATAATGATCTAGTATTGTTTACTTGATGATGTTTTGAGCCTAAATTCTCACTCCTCATACTCATAACCAATGTAGTCACACAACTAACTGTATACACTTGGTTTTTATAGTTATGTCATTTCATATAAGTTGTTTTTATTGATAGTAAAATTTTCCATATCTCTAGAATAGGTATTGCGTCATCATTCCTATTCCATATGTGTTGCATGTTGATTCGATAGATAAAGATTCAGTAGTCAACCTTCTTCTAATTATGGTTGACTTCATGCAGTCAAATACTAACTAAATATTGACTAAAAATTTATTTATAGAACAAAGATATTGGTTGATGAAATCATATCACAGGCACAGTTCTGCCTGACCTACACAGTCTTCAAGTTTCAGGACAAAATATACAGACAAACGGAAGAAGTAGCGATGGGATCGCCAATATCACCAATCGTAGCAGATATATTTATGGACTTTACAAACGTTTAATCCTACACCAAAAATATGGTGGGGATATGTGGATGACACATTCACTGTGTTGAAATAGAAGCATGTCGACAGTTTCCTCAGTAGTAGCCACAATCCAATTCACTTATGAGGTAGAAAATGAACAAGGACAATTACCTATGTTAGATTGCAGGATAAAACGAAGGGCAGATGGTGGTATGAATACTACCGTCTACAAAAAATCAACACACTCTAACAGGTATTTAGACTTCGAGTCATCTCGTCCAATGTCAGTCAATGAAGGCAGGTTTAGTCAAATATCTGAGTGGTAGAGCTAGAAAACTGACTAGTCACTGCAAGAACCTAAATAAGGAATTAAAACACATAAAAGATGAGCTAGTAGTTAATAATTGTCCTCCATAGTCTATTAAAAGATTCATACAAACACACAAAGAACGAAATAATAACAGTAACACGAGTATGAATAATAACGACAACAAGAGCGGAAAGGAGTTCCAGCCTCCATTGTGACACCCAATAAGGAAGGCACATTAGAAACTGTACTTAGGATCCTCAACAAGCTGGAATTAGTTCTGTTGGCATTTAAACCTACAAACTCATTCAGAATTAAGCTTTATCGGTTGACTTAAAGATCCGGTAGAATCAACTGAGCGAAATAATCTAACCAATCAAAATCCATGTAATGACTGTGAGTCAGATCAAGTACATAGGTCGAACTAGTCGATCGGGGTCAGTTAGAATAGCGGAACATAGGAATTTAGCTAAATAGAGAATGACAGGCCCGAATAAGATGAATAATCTAGGAAAAAACTCGGCTACTGCAATGGATGCACTAACAAACAACCACACATGTGTGAGATACAACTACTGTACTTAAAGTAAAGATGGATAGTGGCTAGTAATGAAATCCAGGATATGCATTTCCTCCTATTTGGGACTCGTCAGCTAGATGTACAATTATACTACTGTAATTAAGTCCAATATAATTAAATGGAGATTGAGAGAGATTGATTATTGAATCTTTGTTCATCGAAATAGAAATGGCACAATACCTAAACCAGAGATATGAAAACTTCTACTACCAGTAACTGAATTTGTATATGCAGGAAATTACAGTTTTAGATGCAAAGTATCTCAACTGATATTTATGTGAAAATCGTAGATAGCGTAAGTTTTGTCAGCGAAATAGTTTACTGTTATTGCCAAAAGAAGAAAGACTTCAGTGAGTGAATTAGTTTTTTCCTGCGATATCATCCTCAGTAGCCATACCAATGTATTTAAGTAACAAATGGGTGTGTACATTTATAACTGCTAAAAAGACGTTGGTAATTGTCAGTCAGTAATTCTTTGTAGACTGTAAGATAATATAAGAAAGGATGTTACGTTACGAAAATAAATTAGTAAGCGTTCAGTTGAAATTAAGAACTGAAGAATTCGTAACGGAGTTTCTGGACAGTTGTCAGCTTGGAGTAGATCAAAAAGTAAGTAATAGATAGTAAGAATTATATCTCTCAATAGTGAAAATTTGAATTTGTTCGCTCAAGTCTTTCTTCTATCATGACTGAATGGGTAGGTATTCCTGTAGAAGTGCCAGGTATGAAGATAGCGCAGTAAATGTGATAATGACTGAAAATAAGAGTATAAATCATGAAATCCATTCATTAGACAACATGAATTCCTTCCTAAGAAACTAGAAACCCAAACAATCAAATGATTCTTCAACAGAAAAACTAAGAAAAAAGTCAAACCAGGCAGGATTTATCTGATTTATGGTACCATAATAAAAAAACAATAATGATTCATAAAATACAAAATATGCTATGTGGTGTCTCTATCGCCGTCGAAAGCACCTTAAAGGAAGTGCATCAACCAACTAAACAGTAAAGCTGTGTCCAAAGCGAAACCAAAGGAAAGCAAGAAGACACGTAGACTTCCACTATCTGTTAAAAAAAGCGCGATAAAAATATGTTCAGGGTAAACTAGAGCATCGAGGAATGGCTGAAGGAGGGCCAACACAATCACGAACTGGGAAGGTTACTAATATCCTAAGACGATAAATGAGGATAACACTACTAAGGAGTTTGAGTCACACTACTTATTATTAGTAAGTAGCAAGAAGTTTTAGGCATAAAAAGTGAAAGTGTAAACTCGGGATACTGGGAAATTAAAACACAGTAGGAGAGGAATTGATAAAAGAGATTTCGGAACAATTTTCCAGTGAATTTGATTGAAAAGTTGAATTTTTAACAGTCTGTTTACATATGGATGAGCCAACATGATTTCACTGGTCTACGTTACCACGTTTTTTCACTATCCATAAAGTTTGATAACACCAAAGTTTAGCCGAAACAGAATAAGTTTCATTTTGGCGAGTTGATCAAAAAATTTATCGACTTTTGAAAATTATCAAATCAATAAGGCTGTGACTTGGTCAGTACCTGACCTAGATTTATTTCGGACATGTTTTGTGGTCTTAGTAAAGTCAACTGAAACTAGTCAGAAAATTATAAAAGCGCAGTTTCTTTTCCTAACTCAATCGATATGAAATCTCACTACTGCACTGTTGAATTTCACAGATTAGTATTCTGAATTATACTAATTATCTGTGTAGTAATGATGGATATGGGCTAGCAGTGAAATCCAGAATGCGCATTTTGTCCTATCTGAGACTCACTAGTCAGCTGGGTGTACTTGCCTCCTAGTGAGTGTTGTTCCCATCGCAATTCAGATTCTAGGGCGATCGCTTTAAACGGTAGAGCGTTATCCACTACACCACCGAGTCACGATAACCACTTCTCATGCGACGAGTATAGTTTTAGTATAATTTAGTATAATAATGGAGACCGATCAACTCGGTCAAGTCAACGATGGTATAATACAAGCAATTATGCTACACTAACTATTGTTTAGTTCAGTTTTCAAATTCATAGGGTGGCCAACATGTTAACCTGTTTAAAATCAAGAAGAAAAAAGCATAAATAATCTGAACCAAATGAACATTGGTTTCATGAAAGATTTTAGCTACTTTGAGCTAAAAGGATTTACATCCTCATGAAAATTGAAGAGAAGAAAGCATACATTCAAGACTACCTGACAAATAATTCCACCTTGATCTCATAACAATGAATAATTTTGAACTATTTTTTGAAAGTCTATCTATTTTTTTATATTGACAAAAAAAAATGTTTTTTTTCGTCATTAGATCATTTCTCTAAATTTGATTGTCCTCCTGGTAAAAAATCTGTTTATGAAAAAGTTAATCTAACAAAATTCGAGTCAATTAACTTGGCAGCAAACATTTCTCAAACTGCCGATGAGGTAAGTTTTTAAATGATGGTCACCATTAAAACGATGCTGGTATGAATTATTTTTTCTATTGGAGATATATAATAATGTTTTTCTGTCGTCATGCTATTTATATTATTATTTGTCCCTCGGGGTTCCGAATGGAGCGTAGGGCTTCAGTAGCACGTCTCCATTCCACTCTCTTCTCTGCAATCTTTCAAACCTGTAGCCACGACTGCTCACAAGCACTCATTTCTTCCTCACACAATCTCCTCCATATCACTCTCATCTCAAGCGCCCAACTCGTCACTTCCCATCTGCGTTCCACTCGAGCAACTGGCCTGATACGTCATGTCCCCACTCGGTCCTCTTAGTGCATGCCCAATCCATCTCCAATCCCTTCAAGTACACATTTGTTGAGCTATAGGTTGTTGGTTGGTTCGTTGCCAGGACAGAGTTCCCCGTTGCTTATTCTTTCTGTCCATCTGATCTTCAGTAACGTGCCAGCGTAAGGAGTTGTTGATGTAGTTTATTGGAAATGCTTTTCTTAACACGCCAAGTCTCTGAGCCATACAGAAGAACTGATTTGATGTTGATGCTGAAAATCCGGATCTTGTTCCACACGCTGAGTGCGTCATTATGCTACGACACTGCTTACTTAATGATGGAATGCAGTGTTAGTCAACGGTGAATTAACCGTAGTTAGGTAACACTACTTATCAATTCCTTACCGGATATGATATATCGAACATGCACATACTTTAATGTATAGAAGTAAGAGAATCAGGAATCTGATGCAATTATTGATAACATGTAGTAGTTTACAATAGATTTGAAAGACATATTCAATAATAGTATCGTATAAGTCAATTCAAGAGTTTTGTTTCGACTCCTCACTTACAACTTATGGTTATGAAATTATTGTATATGAAATGAATCTCACCGGTGTGCATTATCCTATTTTCTATGGACTAAGTCAATTCTTTGATCTTTATGAATTATCATGAGTTATTAGCATTTAATTCAATTTTTACAATGTTCGACTTATTTGAAAACACAAAGTAATTCAGGGTAGAATAGATCGACATTAGGTCATCCAAACGGAATGTTCCAGGATGATTGTTAAGTTAGTAAGGGACCGCGTAATCAAGTGTGTATAAGGAAAATATACGGAAGGTTAATGTGATGACCAACCGGTCAAAAACAGTTGAACTAATTTTAATCAATAATCAGAGTAAAGAACTGTAGGATATTCAATGGAAGATTGGAGCTAACATGTTAAGATATAAGAAAAGTAAACTTCAGAGTAAAAATAAAAAGTAATGGTAATAAGTCAGTATTATTATATCATTTGTCCCTTGGGTTGCCAGCGGAACACTGGACTTCAGCTTTCATTTCTTCCTCACACGATCTGCTCCATGTCACCCTTACCTCGGACGCCAAACTCGTCGTTTCCTATTTCGGGCCTGGCCTGACGCCTGATGTCTCCAGTCGGCCCTCTCAGTGTATGCTCAATCCATCTCCACTTTGTTCTTCTGCAGATTTCTTGAGCAATAGGTTGTTAGTTGGTTCACTGCCAGTCCAGAGTTCCTTGTTGCTTATTTTTATTCTGTCTGGCCATCTGGCCTTCAGTATCGAGCCAGTGTAGGCAGCTGTTGATGAATATCTGTAGTTTGTTGGAAATGCACCAGTCAGTATAAGATTAATACTGAAGCGATAAAGAAACTCAAGTAAGGAGTATGATTACGACAAAATGAGAGAATAGAAGTGTTCCTTCTCTACTTAGAGCCTAGGCTTTGTTTACTGGATAGCTAACTCCTCTGCTACAAATATGTAATGAAGAATTCACTTTCCTTTCTAACCTTTTTTCTTGGCTTTGTATAGGATTTTTAAAGAAGATTATAGAAAAACGACATGACTGGAGTTTACGAAATGATTCAAGATGGAACTGTGGCTTGACCTGATGTCTCCTCTGGGCACCCACCCAGGATGGTGCTCGGGTGTGTGTTTAGAAAGATTATACTTTGTGCAGCTTACATAACCAGCCCCACTGGGGAAGGTAAAGAGATAGACGCACATGTTAGAAGAAGCCCTTTTGATGACCTCATGGCCATTCCATCATTTTGTCAATGAAATTCGTTTGTGAACTTGAATTGTACATAAAAGGTGGATCGTGGAAGTAATTTCCATAGATAGTGAACTAGAATACTGAAATTCTAGATTAGTAATTTCGACTTAGCTTAACAGGGAACAAAACGTTTCTGTAGTTGGAACATTTGTGAAGAGAGAGATGGCATCCAAAGGTGAAATTCGTTTCCCACAGACATAAAGGCTACTCATTGCGCCAAAAAGTCAAATGAATCAACCAAGATATATCTTCAAATCCGGTTTCAAGTTGGTTGGAGAATTCCATCCAGCCACCTTGCAGTCGTATGATATAGAGAATTACTCATATCCAAAATTGGACGAAGATGAATATCGCTTTTGTATAACTCTCATAAGCCATAGAGTTTTGGGATTACACTTGCTGTGAGTGCAAAATTGATTAGCCGTCAGTCCCTTACTTTTGTTTTACAGTGGGTGAAAAAGAAAAGACTACTAGTTAAAGAAGGGGTTGCAAATATCTGATCTCGAGTTCAGCTAGACAGGTGACTCGAAGGCGTGCGAGTAAGAATGAAGTTAAACGCCACCATAATAACTACTGGTATCACCAGTAAGGTTTCTTTATTTTACAAGACACTACTTTGGCAGCCAAAAGAGCGAGATATCTCACTGAGTACGTCACCTTTAAATTGTACTCGAATGTGTATTGGTTTTCTGCTATCTCTGGTAACATCCCTTATTGCTATTTTGGAAATCATATATTTCACAAAGTACACAGATACATTCAGAACACTTTTAATGTTGGTAAATTACAAATTTCGTTTTCCACACGCCCACAGATGATATCGAGACTGAGATGTGAAGCGCCTAGACTGGCCACTTCCTGTTGTAGTCATCAGTTTAACTGTTCCTATGTCGTCAGTTATGTTGATCGTTGCTCTAGGAGTTAAATTTTTCTTACTCGTGAAGGCATGGTTAAGTAAAAGTGTAATAAAGGCTGTTACCAGCTCCTTGTGTCGTTCTCCATTCTATACTGCGTTTCCATCAACTTGTCTAAAGGTATCCGTCTCAGAATCCTTCAAATTGCAGATGCAGTAGCAATTGCAATCAAATAACTTGAGTTGTGCGTCCAAAAAAATCAAGTGTTACCTCTTTAATTACTGTGGCCCGATTCCGAAAGCACAAATTCCTTAATATCCTGTTCCAGATAAACTAAATCCATACTGTAGATACCCGTTCTTCCCTACAATCTGAAACAATTTTAACAAATTTTCTTGACCCTTTTGTTCTCTCTTAATTTGTTTCATCCATTTGTCATAAACGTCTTCCTATTGTCTTATTCATTTATAACCGTACAGTATTACATAAGTCGTATAACTATTTAGATAATCAGTAATTTTAAATTGAATCCCAGTAACAAATGATTCTATCATAAAAGTTCACACACAACTTTTCCTCACTGACTTCCTGAACTGTATTAACAAACTGATAGGAGGAATCTCTGTATTGCTGACGCGCAATTCCTCAATATGTATATATAACAGTAGGACCTGAGGAGGAAGTTAACGAAAAGAATGTTCTTTATTCACTCAACGTACTCCCATTTATAATTCTCTGCTGTCTGCAAAATGTTACCGATTTATGATGTAGGTTGTCTAAATTAGTTAAAAATGGGAAGTAATTAACCATTCCATGCCTGACTTACATTGGATCGAATATGCTATCAAAACAGTTCAGAGGTGCGAAATCTTTCTCAGTTATTCATGTGTATATTAGTTCAGAAACTGATAAGTGAGATATTTAGTTTCTATTAAGTGGTGGTCAGTTCGTGCAGATAAACCAGTAATTACATGCACGGTTAGATCCTGTCCATTTACTGTAATAAATAATATTTATTTGTTATTAAGATAGATAATTATTAGCAGTTGAGTGCGGGATATGCGTCTCATCCTATCTGAGATTCGTCAGCTGTATGCGTCTGCATCTGAGTTGCTGTGTTCCCACTGAAATTGAAACTCAACACCCATCACTCCAAACACTAGACAGCTATCCATCAGGTCAGTGAATTACAATAGCTACTCCTAGTGTAATACGTATAGTCTGATATCAAAATATGGTATTACCTTTTGTTACTATGAAAAATCATCAATACCCAGAAGCATAGAAGATTTGGATCCCGCCGATGATGATGTATGTCTAATGTCTTATGTCGCACAAACTCAAAGATCCACAGACGAAAACTAACAAGTTGGCAGAAGAGGCAGGGTAGTGAAGACGGCACTTCCTTCAGGGGAACGTTTAGAAGGCAGAGGTGATAAAGGCACCCAACCAACAACAAAAACAAGCACCAATCACCATGAACGGGAGAAATCTAAACGAAATTGTCTCTTTCACCTACACACATGCCTAAGCAACATTGTTTCTACTACAGGCGGCAGGACAGATGATGATATCAAAGCCGGTATCAGAAAAGCAATACAGAGCTTCATCAACCTGAAATCAATGTGAAAATCTACTGTACTCAGCAAAAAAAACGACATCCGGATTTTCAACACTAAATCAGTCAAGTCAGTGCTTCCATATGATGGTTGAGAGATTTGACGCCTTACAAAAAGCATTCCCAACAAACTCAAGAAATACATGAACAGCTGCCACCTACGCTTACTCGATACTAAAAATCAGATTAGAAGGCCATAAAGAACAACAACAAGAAACACCGGCAAAGAATCAACGAAGCAAAAAGCTATCGCCCAACAAATATGCAAAAGGAAGTGGGGATGGATTGGATTGGACATACATTGAAAAGATCATTTGAGACATCATGCACCGGGCCAGGCCATCGAGTGAAAGCGAAATGGGAAAGAACGAGCTGGGCATCTGAGCTAGGGCTTATATGGAAGAGATGATGTGAGGAAGAAACGAATGCTGCTGAGCAGTTGTTGAGCCAGGTTGAGAAGACTGGAGAGAAGAGAGTGAAATAGCGATGTGCTACTGAATCCCTATTTTCCACTAGGAACCCAGGGGACAAATATAATAATATTGTAATACACATCACTGTTATGAAATAAGTTTTAAGTAAAATATCTTTTCTCACCCATGATATTCCTGACTGTCGTCGACTGAATCATGCAACAAACAGTGAGGAGTGAGAATAGGGGGGTACGCTGAACCTCGGAAAAGAACCCAGAAGATTTAGATTTCGCCGATGATTTGTGTCTAATGTCATACAAACTTGAAGATCTGTAGGCGAAAACTAACAGGTTGGCAGAACAGGCAAGGTAACGAAGACGGGACTTCCTTCAAATGAACGTAGAGAAGACAGAGGTGATGAAGATACCACCCAACCAACAGCATCACAAACAACAACAACAAGCTCCAATCACCATCAACAGGAGAAACTTAAAGGAAGTAACCTCTTTCACTTATCTAGGCGGCGCTGTTTCAACTACAGGCGGCACAGGCATAAACGAGGACGTCAAAACCAGGATGGGAAACACAGTAAGACAGACGTTCATCAACCTGAAACCAGTGTGGAGGTCGGATGCACTCAGCACAAACAGCAAGATCCAGATTTCCAACACCAATGTCAAATCAGTGCTTCTATTTGATGGTTCAGAGACTTAACGCGTTAGGAAAAGCATTTCCAACAAACTACACATATTTATCAACAACTGCCTATGCTGGCTCCTTACTGAATATCAGGTGGACAGAAAGAATAAGCAACAAGGAACTGTAGAAAAGAAACAAACAAGAGCCTATCGCTGAACAAATCTGCAGAAGGAAGTAGAGATGGAGTGAGCATGTAGTGCAATGTGTTCTCGCTCTTTTTACAGAGATTGCACGCAACTAATTTTGTGAGTAGTTTGGTTACTGGTGCTGTAGTTGAGGATTTGATCGGTATGTGTTGGCTTCCTGTACACTTCGGTTTCCAGGTTCTCGACATTTGTCCTGCTGATTATAACATTCAATAAGGTTAGTTGGTTATTTGACTTCTTCTCCATTGGTTCGTTTTTAATGGAAGTTTATAAAAACAAACGAACTAATGATATTCTCACTATAAATTTATTTATTGTCTATTTTTTATGTAATCTTTATATATATATTTTTGTTTGCTATGTAAAAGCTTCGAAGACTTCAGCATCATATGCATTTCATCGAGACGTATTTAAGATGGCTATGGCTTGAAGTTAGTTACCTTAAATTAAATGTAGCGAATGATATTTGCTTGCTAAATGAGAGGTGAATGGTTGGATAGCGTTTACTGTACTTTGCTGAAGTGCATGGAAAGAATCCGTATTTGTTATCATAAAGTTTACTATATCGTCCGTATATATATTGCATTAGAAGTGGTTGCATCAATCTGTTTCCACAGTTTATTTGTGTGTGTGCGACAACTACCATAAGTTTTACTGACATTCACTTGACCAGGTACATCCATACATTAGTCAGCGACAGTCATATAGAACTAATGATATTCAAATAGAAAGGTGTATCCTTCCAGTGATCAATCAATGTATGTAATACAGACGTATGGGAGATCAGTTACCCTCTGAACAGCTCACAGGTAGCATCCCCGGCTGAGGTACTGCCTAACGTGTTTTCGAATTCCTAGGAGGACATCAGCTCCCTCCAGAAAGTAGACACGCCTTCCTGAAAAGTATCGAAAAGAACGAAGCCTAAGTCGAGCAGGGCTTTCTGCCAATTACCTTGAACTATCTAATATCAATCGAAATGTATCACGATGTTCAGTCATCTACGCTGATGACCTCATTAAAAAATGACTGACTACATTAGACACATGAAGTTCGTTAGTCTCCAGTAGTCGATCAATGCGGTAAACTATAGATTGATTCTAAAATGGAGACTGCTAAATCCTAGTTGAAGAGATGTAATAAAGGCCCCGAAAGTTCAGAATGAAATCTTGGGGATTATTAAAAACTCTACTGCATGTGACATTATTACAGTGACAATAATAATGATAGCCATCAACTATGGTGCTTCCATGAGTAAACTTGTTTGATCACTACAGGGAAGGGTGACAGCGGATTATGATGACCAAGCTACTTGTATATAATGTACTTTCAAATTAGGAGTTCACTTTCAAGTGACTTTAAACCCCACAAAAGTAACAACCAAAATAACCAATTAGGTTAGGCTACGAAGGTAGGTTGTACAATAAATACAGAACACTAATCGGTTATTCAATTGCCGCCAAGGTGGTCTTTAAAGATGTTCGATGGGAAGAAGTGAAGATGATTTATAAAAAAGATTTCCGAATTTATAATATGTTAAATTTTTTAGAGAGGCTACTAATGTTTCTCCTTCATAAAAACGAGCTGACACAATTCCGAATTAGTACAAACATGACAGATAAGAATAGCATGTTCAACATTTCCACTGGCTAATAATTAGATGAGGATGTCAAAACCAGGATCCGAAAAGTAAGATACGCCTTCATTTATCTGAAATCATGTGAAGGTCTACTGCAATCAGCATAAAGCGTGAACAAGAGCCAGATTTTCAATACCGATTCAATCAAATCAGTCCTACTATATGATTCAGAAACTTGAAATATCACGAAAAGTATTTCCAACAAACTACAGACATTCATCAACAACTGCCATATACGCTCACTCCAGACTGAAGATCAAATGGCCAGAATAGTGAGAATTAACAACAAGGAACCTTGGGAACGAACCAACCAAGAACCTGTCGTCAAATGAAAATGCTGAAGAAGAGAGTGGAGATGGACTGGGAGTGTACTGAGAAAACCATTCGGAGACATCACTGACCAGGCCACACCGTCGAGTGGAAATCAAAGGGGAAGTGACGAGTTTGTCTTCCGAGCTAAGGGTGACATGGAGGAGATCGTGTGAAGAGAAAATGAAAGTCTGTGGCAGCGTGGCGCCAGGTTGGAAAGACTGGAGAGAACAGAAAGCAATGGATGCGTGCTATTGAATCCCTACGTTCCACTAGGAACCCAAGAGAATAATAATAATAATGAGATGATAAAGAATATTTGTAGTTGGGAGGGATTTTGCTGGTGTTATCATATCTGAGCTGTATGATTTAATCCAGAAGTTGCCATCCACATTCTGAATCACAACGCCAGTACAAACATGCTAGAGAAGTCAGTTTATAAGTAGTATTTTGAAGGAGCTGAGCTGATTTGAGTAAATCTGCACGTACAACGGAACTTCTCTTATTTGCTTGTCTGACAAATAGGTAACTTTATAACTGCTTACAATTAAGCTGTCTGCTACGAAACACTATTAGCTTTTGTTGTTGTCTTGTCTGAAAAAGTGACAGCTTTGCACGTTGAATATCTAATTCTTTTCAACTACCAATTTTATTCCTTTTTTTCAGCACGGTGATTTTCTGGTACAAAAAGAAGATTACCCCCACACTACTGCACGCAGTGGATCATTTGATCGTTATGCAGCTTCTGTTAGGTAAACGTCAGCACCACTTAAAATTCTCAGCATTCTATAACGCTATAATTCATTTTCATATATTCCGTGTTGTGTTATTATTATTATTATTATTATTTGTCCTTTAGGTTCCTAGGGGAACATAGGGATTCAATAGCACGCATCCATTGCTTTCTGTTCTCTCCAGTCTTTCCAACCTGGCTCCACCGCTGCCCACAGACTTTCATTTTCTCTTCACACGATCTCCTCTATGTCACCCTTAGCTGGGACGACAAACTCGTCGTTTCCCATTCGGGTTCCACTCGACTGCCTGGGCTGGCACGTTATGTCCCCAAACCGTCTTCTCAGTTTATGTCCAATCCAATCCAACCCATCTCCACTCTCCTCTTCCGCATATTTATTGGGCGATGGGTTGTTGGTTGATTCGTTACCAGCCAGGGTTGGATGTTCCTTATTCTTTCTGGCCATCTGGTGTGATATTCATTATGGAGTAAGCGTTGGCGGCGGCTGTTGATTTATGTCAGCAGTTTGTTGGAAATCCTTTTCCTAAGGCACCAAATCTCTAAACCGTCACATTAAAGCTTTGACTTGACTGACTTAGTGTTGAGAGTCTGGATCTTGTTCACGCTCTATGTTGAGTGCAGTAGATCTCCATATTGATTTCAGACTAATGAAGACCTGTTTTGCTGTCCTTTTGATCCTGACTTTGCCATCCTCATCTGTGCTGCGCCGCCGCAGTGTGTATTAGAAACGATGCTGCCAAGGTATGTAGGTAGGTGAAAGAGACAACTTCGTTTAGATTTCTTTCGCTGATAGTGATTTGTGCTTGTTGTTACTGCTGCTGCTGGGCCTCTTTGTCACCTTTGTACTTACTACGTTCACCTGAAGAAAGTTCTGTCTTCGCTGCCTCGCCTCTTCTGTTAAGTTGTTAGTTTCCGCCTGTATATCTTCGAGTTTGTACGACATTAAATATAAATAATCATTGGTGAAACCTAAATCTTAGAATCTTTTCGTCGGTCAAACAGCGTATGCCTGTCTTCTCAAACCTCAAAGTTTCTTACATGATCCAGTCCAGTCCAGTCAACCATAATCATGATCATTGATTACAGCAGGCGGTAACCTTGTCTTACTCCTGCCTTTACTTCGAAGGCATCACTGAGCTATCCATTGTGAATCACTTGGCATGTAACGTCACACAGCATATGGCCGCTGAATGAGGTTGATGGAGATTTGTGGCACTTCGTAGTGCTGTATCATGTAGCTTAACAGATGTAGCTTCGTCAGTGCCGCGAACATAGGAGAAACATTCTTAGTCGATAGACAAACACTTCATGTAGTAATTACAGTCTTTCTGGCAGTCAGTAATCATCCAAATACCTTAATGGTAACACCTGAAACTCTAGGACTCAGTAATTTGGATTTTAATCTCTGAAAGAAAATAAACTTCCATATGAGGACAGATAAGCCTTACTGAATTATATTGAGAAGCATGAGATCAAGGGATTCCTGATGACTTGCATAATACCGAAGACTGAACGTTGTAAACATTGTAATGTATAAATTAACTTGATGGCCACAGAACGAACTTGACTTCACTTATAAACCAGTAACGAAATCATCTAAACGTGCATCCCTCAATTATCAAATACTTTACGTTTTACGGAATACTACTTACAAGTCATAAGTGGACCATCCTGTTTTTAGCATAATGAGATGACCGAATACCAGATTTTTTAGCAAGAAACCTACTTTCAAAATTGTCACCTACCTCATATTTTAATGAAATAAATGAAAACCTTGGTCATAGTGAGATTAGAACCATACCCTCCAAACCGGATGCCGGCAACCCACCGACCGAGCTACGAGACCCGAATGATGACCAGGAGTTAACTTTACTGAGCTGGTGAAGCATCAAGTCAGTAATCCAGAGGTTGAGGTACTGTGACAATCTAGGTCCTTACTTGTCGCTATGTTTCAATAATACCAGTCTGACAAACCACAGGTGTCTCAGACAGTCGTACCAACAATTACTGGTAAATCCCTTAAAAGTGAATTTTCCGAAGCTATTAAGAGATGACACAACCATTCTGGTTTGTCAGGTTGACGGTGACAACATATATATTCAATTAAAATATTTAATGATGATTACACTATGTGATAAACTGACAGAGGTTTGCATGTGCTGAGTTGGTGGTCTGAACTCAGTAACTAAACAACATTGTGTAACTAAGACGTGGGATTACCGTACATTGCATTCTTTTGGTTTCACTAGTGAGTACTTCTAAGAAATCCTAGGCAAGAACAGTGCACCCATTTGGTACTCCATTACCTCTTACAGTTATCCAGGTAATGACAGGCCTAGATTTGGACCCGCTTTATTCAAATTTTGAAGTAGACTGTGAAACTTTTTATCATCTATAATTTATGGAAATATTGAATAAATTATAGTGTCGAAAGCATAATACTACAGTTGCATTATAAAATTTCAGACTGTCTATATGGGTAATTAAGGGTTAGTTCCTTGAAGGCGATTGGCAGGAAGTCCTCTTCAATTTAAGTTTCGTACATGATGACACTCGTCAATATGGTGTATCTGAATCCTGGAGGGAATTGATGACTCCTAGGAGTTCAAATCGAAGACATTACTACTGAGCTCCTCAGACTGTGAGTTGCCTCGTGTAGGACTGCATTATATACACTGATTGGTTACTAAAGAATAGCGCAATGCGGTCAACACCTATAACTAGATGAAATGAAATTGGTGAGCCTCCAGTAACTGACTAACCAATGTAGCCGAGTACATAGGTTTCTAGACAGCAGTTAAAAGCAACTTACTTGTAGTGCACAGCAGTGGACTTCTGGACCCTCATTCCATCCTTATAAGGACTTATTAACTGGATGTACCTGCACCTTAGTGTGTTGTTGTTCACACACAACTTCAAACTTAGAACCTACAGCCTCAAATACCAGAGAAATTTCCATTAGACTACTAAGTCACGAGTGTCAGTTCATGGGTAACAGCTATAAGCTGTTAACACACCTAAATTTTGATACTAGATGGTGACTGAAGATAAAATGGAAATTTGGACAGCGGCTGAGTTCAGATCGGCAACCACCGGGTTTCCGGCCCACTGCTCTACCTTCCTCCTGATGTCATAGACCTTGTTTTATTTAGTGAAGTTGGTTTGTTTGAAGAGTGAATACATAAAAGAAATAATCGAAGTGAATGCAGTTTAGTAAAAGTTTATTTGATTAAGTTGTACCAGCAAATGAATTCTAATATCTATCTTCGTAAACTGCTTTCATTGTCATCTAAAATAATGTGTATCTACAAGGTATGATTCAGCAAACTGTATAAGTTTCGTAAAGTGGTTTGAAGTAGTCGCTATAGTGGAACAATAATTTACACGAAATGGTTATTGGTTTATGGTTGATGTAGCTGTCGAGACCTAAACATTGGTTAAGTGAAGGCGATCGGTAGGAGGTTCTGTCTTACCTAGGTTTCATGATTGTTGGTTCCCGTCAGTAAGGAGTATCTGCTACTTCGAGGGATCGTGTGTCTACTGTAGGGTTTAAATCCAACTCAGCAATCAGAACCATACAACATTAATCTGGATATTCTCCAGTAATAAATCAGTGAGTTCGAAATACTCAACCAATGCTGAAACTAGTCTCTAAAGTTTGCAAATCAACCACCAAGAGATAGCAGAAAGCGAGGGAGAGGTTGCTTTACACTAATGAGCCAACTAGTTGAAGGGAAGAAGGAAGAATAGGTAGTACAAGCATCTATCACTGTAATTCTAACATAGATTAGTGCAGTACAGAATAGTTTAAACCATTCATCTTCTTTCATTCCTGTATTCGTAAACTCATAAGTACACAGAACCGTAGTTTGAGACAGTTTATTGACAGATTTCTGACGAATAAAAACATCAAAAGATGAAAAATCACATTCACTGATCTTGAGGTATTCCCAGTTAGGATTGAAACAGTTAAGTTTCTAAACTTTTAGTTTGAAGATTGAAAATAGGCCTCAGATTTACACCTACCAATTTTTTCAGTTTCATGTAGCTGAGTAAACAATGTTAGGCTGTACACAAATTTGTCCCTAGATTTAATTTTGCCTATTTCTTTGCAAAAGTGTAAGACGACTACATAAGGAATACAGATGAGTATCTCATTGGTGATATACAAAAGGCCTTGAGACATACTTATCCTAGGAAAAGGTTTGAATGTGTCTGTGAGAACCTCACTGGTAGTGACGCATCAGTTTATATCTTCAGTGAATATTTCAAACAACGAAAGATTCCAATAACATTAATAAAAAGTAACACTCTATTACTACTATTATTATTATTTGTCCCTTCGGTTCCTAGTGGAACACAAGGTTTCAGTAGCACATCTCCATTCCACTCTCTTCTCTGCAATCTTTTGAACCTAGCGCCACAGCTGCCCACAGACTTTCATTTTCTTCTCACACGATCTCCTCCATGTCACCCTTAGCTCGGAAGACAAACTCGTCACTTCCCCTTTGATTTCCACTCAACGGTGTGGCCTGGTCAGTGATGTCTCCGAATGGTTTTCTCAGTACACTCCCAGTTCATCTCCACTTTCTTCTTCAGCATTTTTGTTTGACGACAGGTTCTTGGTTGGTTCGTTCCCAAGGTTCCTTGTTGCTAATTCTCACTATTCTGGCCATTTGATCTTCAGTCTGGAGTGAGCGTATGTGGCAGTTGTTGATGAATGTCTGTAGTTTGTTGGAAATATTTTTCGTGATATTTCAAGTTTCTGAATCATATAGTAGGACTGACTTGACTGAATTGGTGTTTGTGCTGAGTGAAGTGAAGTAGATCTGCACACTGATTTCAGATAAATGAAGGCGTATCTTACTTTTCCGATCCTGGTTTTGACATCCTTATCTGTGCCAGCTGTAGTTGAAACGATGCTGCCTAGGTATGTATGTAGGTGAAAGAGGTTACTTCCTTTAAGTTTCTCCCGTTTATTGAGAAAGTAGCAACCTGAAAGTAGAATATTCTCTTTTTTAAATCTCATCAGGTTCTACAAGGCCTATTTAAACATCTACAGTTGTAGACAGTCAAATTATGCATAGAAAATGGATCTAATATCGAAAGACAAAAGTGAATTTCGGAAACTGGAGTCAACGAAATATCTAACCGAAAAAGTAGAAAAGGACTTAATCGTCTAACTGAAGAAATTGAAAAATGGTGGATACATTTCATTAGTCTTATATATAGGCAGCATGTTTCCACAGATATATAGCCTGACAAAATACACAAACCTTAGGTGCCTCCCCCCCCCCTATTCTAGATATGACCAACTCGACTTACCACGATATCGCCAAATGACTTGTACCATTACTTCAACGTTTGCGTGATCAGATAGCATAATATGACTTGGAAGACACCTTCCAGATTGAAAACAAAGTGGAATGTTTTGAACAAATGCACTGGACGTCTTCGTGTCACATCTTCGTTTACTAATGTCCTCCTAACGGAAACTATGAATTACATTTGTGAAAAACCATTACAGGGAAAATTAGACACTGGCATTCTAACTATAAATTTGAAAAAAACTATTGCTAAAATGTACGGTGAACGTCCAATCCATCATCGATAGTAATCTATTAGGATAAGTTAATGAAGTGGCTATGGGATCCCCACTGGTCCCAATATTCGCAGACAAATATATTTCTGGTGAAATCGGAGAATGGCTTTTTGAAAGATTAAAATGTCAAAACAGAGGTGTATTGTCGACATATGGATGATACATTTTTTGTCTTTGACAAATCCTAATGTATTAACTCGATTCTGAACCATTTCAACAGCGCTCATCCATCAGTTCATTCTATATGTGAAAATGAAATCAATGATTCGATACATTTTCTAGATGTTCTAATCACCAAAAAAGAGGATGGTTGTATAGTGAGAAGTATATATCGAAAACCGATGTCTACGGCACAGTATACACAATTTCTCAGTTCCGTAATCAGGTGCCTTGCATTCACGGTAAGATTGTTTTCAGGTTGAAATCCATCATGAACTGAAATTATTTGGAGAAACATTGGAAACCTGGAAGCACTGGACAGTTGTTTCTTCCTAGTATGGGAACCCCCAGCAGTGAACACCCATGACCCCACCAAGGATTAGACCAAGAACCTCCAGGTTACCATTCAGCTAGGGTGTCGGAATCCAATGACCCATATTTCCTAATTCTGTCAGTTCACAGTATAGCGTTACCTTCATCCAATGTCGTCGTTGAATCCTATTCTAGAAGGAAACAGTTGTCCAACGCTCCTAGATTTTCAATGGATTCTTAACTGATGTCAGTTCATGATGACTTCTAACCTGAAATCAAATAATAAATCTCCATAGACCTCTAGATTAAGATCGATTTGTTCGAAGAAATATTTAAGAAATCAACTACTGTATATGCGTGATATTTTCTGCAGAAACGAATATGTTGAGAAGTGCATGAAAGCTAACATAGCTAATGGTAATCCAAAATGGGAATTAATGACAATGGAGAAGTTTTTGTGTCTTCGACTACAATTCAGATGAGAGGCTCCAGCTGACATCCTACCATAACGTCTACCCAGGGCATTCAGCTTTGTGCAAGTCATTTCAGCACATCTTCCAGTAGTCAACTGATGCTCAATCCAAAACTAAGGTGTAGCCAAACCAATTTTGTCTCTGAAATGGTTGAGAATATTTGTGGCTGGGGTGGATGGTTAGACTGCATTGTGTTCTTTGAGCTGCGTTGTTCGGTTGTGTAGCTTTCATCATCTTTCTAGACAACATCATCAACACTAACTCCACTATGAAGTCAGCCGTCAATATCTCTCCATCACTGATTAAGTAGCTCCTCTGATCAACTACTTCTTGATTGGTTGTTTCCTTTGATTGTTCCCTCACTGACTGAAGGCACAGATCTTCCTGTTGATACTTCCTCTCCTTGACCTATCACCTTTCTGTCATTTATCATTCCACTCACTGGTTGGTAGGTTGGGTCTATGTCTGTCTATACATTTATCTATGGCTTGTTGACTGACTAATTGACTGACTGGCTGATGTGAATGCCAAGCTTCTAGGAATTCTCTGATAACATTCTTTGTGTTTCCTCTCTCCTTCCCACATTTCTACACTATCAAAATCGAATTCATCTCCATAGTCGTTATCCACGTGTATTGAAATGAGTGATGAAATGTTGTGTTGTGATTTTTAATAGCCAATTTGTGTTCATGTGGACGAAAGTGAAGGTGGGCGACCACTTTATCCAATGTAGTATTGACTACAGTTATTGAAGTTGATTCTGTGAATGATGCTCGATTTGCCTTCTTTGATCGTTGCATCTTTTGGTCTGTATAATAGTGTTTGTAGGGAATTTGTTGGTTCATGAATGGTCACACGAATTCCACCAAGGGGTTTCAGTAATCTTGTCGTGATTTCTGATACATTCTTTATGTCTGGTAGGATGATACATTTGTTGATTTCTGCCGGATGACTTTGTAGTTGATGATGTATGGGGTAGGTGTCTTGTGAAAATGTTTTGTGAGTAGCCGTTCTTCTTTAGGATAAACATCAAGTAATATTCTTCGTTTCTCGGTGAAGTTGTTGTACTGAAGTGTGTTCTTGCTCTTTTGGATAGAGTTTCCACGTGACTAATTTTGTGAGTTTTTGGTTTGTTGGTGAAGATGTTGTTGATGATTTGATCAGTGTATGCTGGCTTGCTGTACACTTTGGTTTCCAACATAACCTTGTCTCTTCACCTTGCACGAATCTATTTGTCTGTTCCTTTGGAACAAGTTACATAGGGTGTACGATTAAACAATTGATTCTCAGGATACTATAGCATTTACTGGATTGGGTCAAAAAAGGTATGGTGAAAGTGGTGAAAAACTCCGTCCTAGCCCACCTGGTAGGCACAGAGCATCAAATAGATGTTTGTAAAGCTTTCAATGTCACTTATGTCGTTGCAAAAACAATACCATGTGTAGTTTTTCAACGCCAGATCATTAAAGCGGAGGATACCTCAATAAGGTTGATCGAACATGAATTATGCATTCAGAAAGAACATTTTCCAACTTCATTCCTTCCTTGATCTTCAGTAAGCTAAAAGCCATTCATTTGGGAATATATTATTCCAGTACCGAAAAATTTAAAAAAAAAGGAAAACCGATTCTCTTACAGTTCTTTAGTGTCACTCCATTTTGAAATAGTATCTGCCTTTAACTTAATTTGATTTCACGCGGTACAAATGCATTTTATAACTATAGAATGTGACGAAAGAATTTACTGAAAATAATATTCCTTGGTCAGATTATTGCTGAAGTGAATATCTAAGTTTTCGCAAAACAATAAACAAACTTTATTAGACTGCATCAACAGTTAGAAAATCTAGGCATATGATTTTCTGAAAAGATTGAAACTTTACAGGAACTGGATTGAAATACTCTCAGAAACTACATAAGTATTCATGTAGCAGGCTATGAGTCACATCTATTCCGTGGATATTAATGATACTACCTTGCTGACTAGATCTTTGTTGGTGGAGTGAGATTTGTGACAATTACCTATCTATTAGAAATTGAGTGTAGAGACCAATAACCCACAGCTCCTCTTACCACTTTTATCGAAAATTCACGATTATAAAGTATATTGTTGTATAAGGCAAAAATCTGTATAAATCTATAATTATTTCTCTTTCATTGATTTATAGGGCTACTGAGTTGAGCAGAAATGATCAGGTAAGATTGTTAGCTTAAAAGTTATGTTCCAGGATATTTTTTCCCCTTGTATAATGAGTATACTCATCAATTCAATACACTTAGAAGCAGTTTTTCCGGTTATTTTTGATCTCTTCTCGACACGTTCTAACTTATAATGCCTCCAGAAAATTTACTTAATTCCTTTCACTTGGATTCATTCTGTTATACAGAAGTGTTATGTTTTGATATGTTAGGAAAGCGCAATAGCTCAACCACTCAATCACCAATATCCTTAACTTGTCTTGTTTTTCATTCATTCATCGATATACTGATTAGGCTGCCTATGATTTTAAGATTTACATTTGGACCACGACAGCCTAATTTAATAGATGGATACTTAGACTGCAGCTACTTTTTATATGTCATTTCCCACCTCCTCATTCCCAAGACTTATCTCACTTGTCCTCCAATAAAAATAGACGATAAGTCACTCAAAATGACTGATTGCACGAAATCGGAAAGTACAAGAGAATAGAGCGGACTGGGTAGTGGGAATGATGGATCTACTTCAGTAAATTGTTATTTGCCAGGTGATGGCCAGCAGGGGAACTGAGGACGAACATATTGTCGTATTTGACACCCAGTCATCAGCTGGATATACTTGCCTTCTAGCGACTGAGGATGTTCCCTCTAGAACGTGAATCCAGGGTCTATCAATTCAAATGTCACAGTGTTATCCATTCCATCACTGAAACACGAGATCCACCTTTCATGCAACCAGCTTCATTTTTACTTCACTGATACTTGCAGTTTCTGGTTGGTTATTGTACTAAACTAAATTAACCAGTCAATCTTGGTAAATAATACCAAAATGAAACTTGAGGTAATAATGAGGCAAACGTGGCAGGAGCCCATTTCCCTACAGTGACTGATTAGTTCGGTCCAGTTAAATAATCAGTAATCAGTAAAACCTCGCCTGGTTAACTAGTTTACTAGTTACTAGCCGGTCCTAAGCCCGGGTAAAGAGGGAAGGTTGGGCATAGGGCTAGCAACCCTACCCCGTAAAACAAATCTAACCGCTAAAGAAACTTCAAAGCACAAACAAAATATAAAAAATGAAAACAAACTTATTCCCCGCTGGAATCGGAGAGGCGAAATGACGCCAGTTGGTGAAAGCCTTCGGGAAGCCAATTGGCCGATGTGTCTTCTCTCTCTCGATTAAAGCGAAAGTAAACGTGGGGACATGGAATGTCCGTACGATGTTTGAACCCAGTAAGGCAGCCCAGATTGCAAAGGAGATGAGAAGGTATCACATCGAAGTGCTTAAGATTTGCGAAAGCAGATGGAATGGGAGTGGACTCTGCAAACTGTCAACTGGAGAATCAATAATCTACTCCGATATTGACACCCAGACGACAACCACGAGCACACTGAGTTATGGAGTGGCTATCATGATGTCCCCAACAGCATCGAAGGCTCTCATGCAATGGGAACCAATCTCCTCCAGGATCATGACAGCAAGGTCCAACTCAAAAGGAAGAAAGGTCACAATCATACAATGTTATGCACCTACAAATAATGCAGAGCAAGAGAAAAAGGAGGATTTCTACAGACAACTTCAATCAACACTGGACAAGACGGCAGTTGGCGATATCAAAATTCTGATGGGCGACAGGAATGCCAAACTGGGAGGGGACAACACGGGAAGAGAACTAACCATGGGTCGAGAGGCACTAGGTGAAATGAATGAGAATGGAGAATTGTTTGCAGAATTCTGCGCATTCAACGATTTGGTGATTGGAGGCAGTGTGTTCAGGCACAAAGATATCCACAAAGCGACATGGATTTCACCAGATGGATACACTAAAAATCAAATCGACTTTATCTCAATCTCAAGAAAATGGAGACGCAGTCTACTTAACACAAGGTCAAGAAGAGGAGCAGATGTAGGTTCAGACCACTATCTAGTGCAAGGAACCTTCCAAATCAAGTTAAAAGCCTTCAAGGAAGCTGGTGATAGACCTCAACCCAAGTACAACACTCGGAAACTGAAGGATGAAACTACAAAGGAGATCTTCAAGGCAGCCATCAAGACAAAATGGGAGACATCGAGCAACATCCCTGAAGAAACCTGTGTGGAAGAACACTGGAAGTCTTTGAAAGCTATGTGGAAAGAAACCTGCACAACAGTATTAGGAAGGAAGAAGAAAGAAGACAAGGAATGGATCTCGATGGGTACATGGAAGCTGATAGAGGAGAGGAGGATGGTGAAGCAGAAGATAAACCAGTGCAAGGATGCTCAACGACAAGATGAACTGAGCACAATGTATAAGACACTGGACAAAGAAGTGAAGAAGAGTGCACGCAAAGACAAAAGACACTTCTACGAAACACTGGCAAGTGAAGCAGAACAGGCTGCAGGTAAGAGAGACCTGACAACATTGTATCAAATAACCAGGTTGCTATCAGGGAAGAGACCAACACAGATGAAACCAATAGAAGATGAAGAAGGAAATTTAATTACGAAAGAAGAGAAACAGAAGAAACGATGGGCCGACCACTTCAAGAAGCTCTTGAATCGACCACCACCTGCACTTCGTCCAGAAATACCACCTGCAGCCGCTGAATTACAAGTGAACATTATTCCCCAACGAAAATGGAAGTCCTGAACGCCATAAAGCTACTGAAATGCGGGAAAGCAGCAGGACCAGATGGAATACCGCCAGAAGCACTGAAACAGATGCAGAGACAACAGCGGACATGCTCACACCACTATTGCAGAAGGTGTGGAAGGAAGAGAAGGTACCTGACGATTGGAAGAAGGGTTACCTTGTCAAACTGCCGAAGAAGGGAGACCTCAGTGCTTGCAAGAACTGGCGCGGAATCACTCTCCTGTCCACCCCAAGTAAAATATTAAGCCGCATCATCCTGGAGAGGCTAAGGGATGCACTGGATTCAAAACTACGACCCGAACAGGCAGGCTTCAGGAAGTACAAATCATGTGCAGACCAAATTGCAACGCTTCGTATCATCATAGAACAGAGCATAGAATGGCAATCACCTCTCCACCTCAACTTCATCGACTTTGAGAAGGCCTTTGACAGCGTCGACCGAGAAGTAATTTGGAAACTGCTTCAATACTACGGAGTACCGCAAACCTTTATCCGCCTCATTCAACAACTATATGAAGATGCCACATGCCAAGTAATTCACAATGGGAAGCTCAGTGATGCCTTTGAAGTGAAGACAGGAGTGAAACAAGGTTGCCTACTATCCCCCATGATATTCTTGATTGTGGTGGACTGGATCATGCAGCAAACAGTAGGCAGCGAGAAGAGGGGGATACACTGGACGACGGAAAAGAACCTAGAAGACTTGGATTTCGCTGATGACTTATGCCTACTGTCACATAAACTTGAAGATCTGCAGGCAAAAACTAACAAGTTGATAGAAGAGGCAGCGAAGACGGGACTTCAGGTGAATATAGAGAAAACAGAAGTGATGAAGATACCGCACCACCACCATCAACAACAACAACAACAAACTCCAATCACTGTCAACGGGAGAAACTTAAAGGAAGTAACCTCCTTCACTTATCTAGGAAGCACTGTTTCAACTACAGGCGGGACGGACGAGGACGTCAAAGTCAGAATCGGAAAAGCAAGAGAGGCGTTCATTAGCCTGAAACCAGTGTGGAGATCTTCTGCACCCAGCATGCGGAACAAGATACGGATTTTCAACACCAACGTCAGTCAAGTCAGTGCTCTTGTATGGCTCAGAGACTTGGCGCGTCACGAAAGGTATTTCCAATAAACTACAGACATTCATCAACAACTGCTTACGCTCGCTGCTGAAGATCAGATGGCCAGAAAAAATAAGCAACAAGGAACTCTGGGAACGAACCAACCAAGAACCTATCACTCAACAAATATGCAGGAAGAAGTGGAGATGGATTGGCCATGCACTGAGAAGGCCGACGGAGGACATCACGCGTCAGGCCAGTTGCTCGAGTGGAATCCCCATGGGAAGCGACGAGTTGGACGTCCGAGGGTGACATGGAGGAGGTCGTGCGAGGAGGAAATGAGAGGTTGTGGGCTGTCGTGGAACCAGGTTCAAAAGATCTCAGAGAACAGAGGTCACTGGAGGCGTGCTACTGAAGCCCTATGTTCCACTAGGAACCCAAGGGACTAATAATAATAATAATAAATCAGCAAGTTTGACACTAGAGCTAACTGACATTTAAATAGCAACATTTTGCGTAGAAATTTCGATTCTAAAATCCAAGTGAACTATTTCGTTTCCAAGCCACAGAATAGCTTTCTTGTCTATAATTTCTAGCCACTAGATTTAAATACACAACTACTTTAAGCATCTAGTATTGACTAAAACGTCTTTTCAGTGGACTTCGTACAGTTACTATACACTGAGTAAATCAATGCTATCCTATAAGACTAATTTCCAGTCGACTGGTTTTGTCAGGCATCAGTTACACATACTTTTCTTTTCCTTAGCTTGAGACAGTTGGGTGAAGGTCTTGAAGTTAGGCTTAGTGGTTATTGGCATTGATCAACTTCACCTGTGTATTGTATACTTCTGATGGTGAATTTGAGTTGAAGCAATCACTGAAGCAAACCGATTCATTTCATCGTTGCATCTTAAGAAACTAACTCTTTGCTTTGACTGTCTCACGTAGTCGATGGAGAAATATACTTTGAAAGCTTCAGTTAACATCCCCTGTCTCAGCTTACAGTGTAATGTCTAAAAATCTGACGGTTAACATATGTATTAGGAAGTCGTTGGAAAGACGTCTTTACCAAAGGATGTCTGAATGGATTTTAAAATATTGAGCAGATACCAATAGATATTGAGATATCTCACAGTAGAAGGATGCTGGACTTCAGCGAATCTGTCCTCTAAACACAAATTGATCACGTTGTTTTTCGTCACTGTCACTTATTTCACAAATTTCGAAAAGATCCATATAGTTTTAACCATCCGAATATGTGATGCTTCACCTCCAAACACTGAGTTATTTTGGGTTTGAAAGCTAAGCTTTCTGCTTCTGTCTGGAAGCTATTAGTGTTGTAAACAGACTCATCAAGTTAGACAGTCTGTACACAAGCCTGTGCGAAATAGATTTGGTCCACAGCAAGTAATTTTAAATGTGAAATTACCCACCCCATTCCCTGCATAACTCATGTCATTTGTTATCGAATCACAATGGAAAATGAATCATTCCACATGAGTGGAAGCACAAAATCAGAAAGTACTATGGAACAGGGGAAACTGGGTGAGGGTTACTTTGTTTGCATGATGAGTGACAGTGTTCATGGAACGCTTTTGCCTTGCCACGTTTCCATTATAGGTATTTAAGAATGATGTCTTGAAGGAGGATGAGAGGCAGACGTAGACACACTACGTTGTACCAGATTCATATTTGTGAAGGGAGAGAAGAGTTTGCATCAAGCTTGTGTGTTGAAGGGATAGTGGACACCGATTATTGGATGGTGTATTGACAAGAACGTGATTTCCACTTGTTTTCAGTATCTATTCTATAGATTATCCGTGAAATGATTTTGTTCGGCATTTGTGCTCGCCAACTTTTCTGAAGGCTTCTGAATAGTAACTTGGTGGTTGTTAATTCGCAATCACCCTCGGGTTTGCCTGCATTATGACAGAAGATGTTAGGTCAGTAGATTGCTGGATATCAAGTGGAATTGGGCAACATAAGGGTATTGATAATATGTGGCGCTGTAACACTTAGTGTTGCCGATTTCGTTTACGCACACTTTGGCAGTCGTCTGAATAATCTGGATGTTTTCAATATGCTTTGGGGTCTCATCGCTAAGTGTAATTTGATGGATATGTGAATTTTCCTTAGGTGTAGTTGGTTATGAATAATTGTAGGGGCACGTAATAGATCAAGGTGGATCGGTATTCTTTTCTTTCCTTCAGGATGAGATTGAAATGTTTTTTTCGTCGTTACAACGGACTTGCTGAAATTTGCTGACAGTTGTCTTGATTTGCTGGGTCTTGACAGCACCTATAATGTCATTAATGAGGAGCTTTTTCTGTATAAGTTCGTGGCCATCAACATAATCTTACAGTAACCTTGATTCTGCATGACAGTACTTGGATACCACGCCATTGTCATTCTGTATTCGCTATCTTCTACTGATGGAATCCACAGAGAGATAAAATCAACGTAAGACCACATACACAAGTGCATTGGTTCAAACTACCACACTTAACAGTAGTATATAACAGAAAAGTGAAATGGTCACAGTTACTGGTACTGTAGATGCAAGGAACTTCTTTTACAGACAATTTTTCTAATAATCAGCTGGATTCCTTTTTTCTGCCTAATCAACTGCAACCAATCACAGTGGTTAGTTTACTTGATTGCCGTTCTCAGAGGAACCTCAATGGTCAGTTTCACATCAAGAGCACTCATAACAAATTTTCTATGATACCTAAAACAAGAACTGTCTTGAGTGCAGCGAATGTGAAAATCGCCAAGCAGATGAGTGAAAAGAAAAAAGTAACTTAGCTGATCACTAGAATATTCCTATTCTTTGTTCCTTGGGGTCCTAATGGAAAATATGCTTCACTAGCACGGCTCCATTCCACTCCGTCACATGAAATCTTATGAACCTGACTCCACCAGTGCCCACAAACTCTCATTCATTCCTCACACAATCTCCTCCATGTCACCCTCACATCAAACACACAACTCGTCACTTCCCATCTGCGTTCCACTCGAGCAACTGGCCTGACGCGTCATGTCCCCACTCGGTCTTCTTAGTGCATGCCCAATCCATCTCCACTCCCTTCAAGTACACATTTGTTGAGCCATAGGTTGTTGGCTGGTTGGTTGGTTGGTTGGTTGTCAGGTTGGAGTTCCTCATCGCTTATTCTTTCTAACCATCTGAAGTTCAGTAATGGGACGGTGTAGGGAGTTGTTGATGAATGTGTGTAGTTTGTTGGAAGTGCCTTTCGTAACACGCCGAGTTTGTGAACCACATAGAAGCACTGACTTACTTGACTGAATTAGTGTTGAAAATCGGGATGTTGTTCACGCTTTATGCTGAGTGCAGAAGATCTCCGCACTGGTTTCGGGTTACTGCAGTAAGGGCTGTCTTGCTTTACCGATTCTAGCTCTGATGTCCTCATCTGTGCCTGAGTCACCTGTAGTTGAAACGATGCTGCCAGGTTAGGTGGAAGGGACGAATTCCTTCAAGTTTCTCCCGTTGATGGTGATTGGAGTATTTTGTTGTTGTTGGTTGGGTATCATCATCACCTCTATCTTCTCTATATTCACTTGAAGTCCCGTCTTCGCTGCCCTTCACTGCCCTGCCCTACCCTACCCTACCCTCCTTCTTCTGTCAACTTGTTAGTTTTCGCCTGCACATCTTCAAGTTTGTGTGATATTAGACACAAATCATCAGCGAAATCCAAGTCTTCTAGGTTCTCTAACACTGTCCAGCCAGCGTATCTCCTCCTTCTCACGCAACACTCTTTGTTGCATGATCCAGTCGACAACAATCAGGAAGATCATGGATGATAGCAGGCAGCTTTGTTCTACTCCTGTCTTCACTTCACTTCACTTCAAAAGCATCACTGAGCTTCCCATTGTGAATCACTTGGCATGTGGCGTCTTCATATAGCTGCTGTTGAATGAGGTTGATAAAGGTTTGTGATATTCCGTAGTGTTGAATCAGCCTCCAAATTACCTCTCGTTCAACGCTGTCGAAAGCCTTTCGAAAGTCGATGAAGTTGAGGCACAGGTACAGTTGACTGCCATTCCCTGCTCTGTTCTATGATGATGCGTAGCGTTGCGTTGCAATTTGATTCGCACATGATTTGTACTTGCTGAATCCAGCCTGTTCGGGTAGTACTTTTTATTCCAGCGTATCATTTAGTCTCTCCAGGATGATGCGGCTTAATGTATTGCTTGCTTTGTGAGGACAGGTGTGTGATTGAGTGCCAGTTCTTGCAAAGACGTAGGTCGCCTTTCTTGTTGAGTTTGACAAGGTATCCCTTCTTCCAATCAACCGGCAGGTACCTTTCCTTCCTTCCTTCCAGACCTTCTACAATAGTGGTGTGAGCATATCCGCTATTGTCTCTGTGTGTGTTGTCAGTGCTTCTGGTGGGATTCGATCTGGTCCTGCTGCTTTACCGCATTTCAGTAGCTTTATGGCGCTCAGAACTTCCACTTTCATTGGAGGATTTGTGTTCACTTGTAGGTCTGTGACTGGGCTGTTGGTGGTATTTCTGGTCGAAGTACAGGTGGTGGTCGATTCAAGAGCTTCTTGAAGTGGTCGGCCCATCGTTACTTTGTTCCTTTTCTTTAATAATTAAATTCCCGTCATCATCTTTTATCGGTTTCATCTTCGTTGATCTCTTCTCAGATAGTTACTGGAATAAGTGTCGTTAAAAAAAGTTATTTGCACCTGCAGTTCCAGTAACGGTGTCCATTTCACTTTTGTATTGAAAATAAAGAAGAAAGACAATATCACTTAGAAGTTTTATATTCACAGAGGTGAGGAGGCTAACAGATGTCCGTATTCGGAATCAGTATAAATGTGATTTGAATGGTTCAGTTGGTTTTCAGAGTTGAACTTAATCTTTTTCTCAGAATTTTCAATACCAATCTGTTTGTTATATAATGGATGTCACACAATTCTTCTGATCACTTTGATGTTGGTAAATTACAGAAGACAAATTTACAACATTTTATGAAAATAATTGACCTAAAAATATGCTATTTCACCACATTGATTCTCTTATGATCAACTATTGACGTTAATATGTTGACAAGAAAACCTTTTACGTAACTCATTCCGTTTGGTGTACCTTCGAAAGTTTCATAGTGACCATAGTATGCGTAACTTTGGATACATCAACAGAAGCGCTAGTTTTAGTCAAAATTATGTAGGCATCTTGTTCGCTATTCTTGAACGTATACACTAAAAGACTCAACTGGAACAAAAGATTTTTCATGAAATTTAAGAAAAGCAACTGTTCATTTCAGCAGTTGTTCGAGTGGAATTTAAGTTTATTCGATCTGATATCATGGCCGTTGTTACTGATACTAACGTCATTCTAGGCTTCCTACTTAATCCTGTGATTTATGGATTGATGAGAATGCTGAACGCCGATTCTATTTAATAATACTGTGGACAGTTAATGAGTGCGAATCGGTCTTAATACCACTAACTGAGAGAGGAGACGGAAGTAGACTGCAAGTACAGTGATATTGAATTCTGGATAGATATTACATATGCAAAATATGTTGACATTTGTTGCTGGACTACTTCTCCCCTCTTCCTATTTAAGATGGACAGAACAAGTGGAAAAGGAGGTGTGCTTCTTCGGTACCTCAGTTGCAGATATGTGTTTGTTGAGTCAAGAAATTTTCCCACTGAACTAGGAAAATTATTTTTTACAACCTGACTAGTTGACTATAGATCATCTATCTGCGCTCAAATTAGCCTTGGAAATCATAGCTATTTGTCAGATGACATTGTTTTTTGAAAATCATTCATTATTCCATCAAGATTAGAGGATAATGTTATATAGAATTAGTGAAGATTTGCATTTTTTACTGACAACCTTGTACATTACACCAGAAAGTCTCTATGAAGGAGTATTCAGTGTAATTTTGTAAGTATATACCATGATTACTGAACTATCCACATATTTGTAGGAGTACACTGCTACATGAAATTTCAAGGATATTCTTGATGAGACACTGTTTAGTCAGCACCTTAACCACGTTCAAGTTCCCATATCTTCTAAGAATTAAGTATGTGTAAATAATGGTGTTTCAAGATGTTTATTCAGGAATGTATTTTTAAGTCGGGCTAAATTCGTTCCCTAGATTAAGCGTTAGTTGAATGATGACACATGTATATGGATACATTTAGGAATATGTATGTTGGTAAGAAGGTTAGATGGAAATCTGAAACGAAGTGTATGTAGAAAACCAACATGACTAGGTCAATACACCCACTTCTTTAGTGCCTACTCCTCCAATGCAAAAGGAACCTGATGAAATGTCTAGCATACCGTGTCACAGCCATTTGCTCAGATGATGCTATAAAGGAAGAGTGCGCCACCATCCATGACCTGCTTAGTAGGAATGGCTACCCAGACAAGTTCGTAACTCAGCATATTAATATTACGAGGGTTAAGACAAGAATGCCAACAGCTTCTAAGAAGCAAGTTGTCTTGAAGCTGAAATTCAAGAGTGATATTGCCAGTGAGACCATCACACAGCTCATAAAAAGAGTCTTGCATAAAGCATTCCCAGCCGCTGAATTACGTCCCATCTTCTACAACCGCGCTATCCTGGGTGCAAGAAATAAAGACAAACTGTCTAACTCAGCCACCTCCATGTGCATTTATCAATTCAACTGCTCCTGTGGAGCTAATTGCGTTGCGCGTACAATGAGGCAGGTCCATCGTCGAATTTCTGAGCACCACCCATCAAGATTGAGCAAGGGACAAATTAGAACAATAAGCAGATCCATACTTGCATACGGAAAATCAAGTCGAAACTAGGAAAGCTTTCAGGATCATCCATCAGATTCCAACTAATTTACCACATGGATTATGCACTCGCGCTTACTTCACATAGCAGAGGTGATTGCAATCCATCTTTACAAACCGGGGCCTTTGTATTCAAAAGAAGTTTGTTCGACCACTCTCATTACCGTGGCCGTCAATATGATGTAACTTCTAAGATTGCTTTGCACACCTCTTCCCCTTATTCTTTCTGTCAATATTCATTGGTTTTCTTATTACTACGTAATCGATTATTTTTATCACTGAACACTCATCAAAAATCATTGGATTTACTTATGAATAACCTGCTTCATATTTCCAATTTTAGTAACTCTATTGATTATCCACATCCTTAGTTATAAAACATCACCACATGATTGGTAATTTGGTTAAATTGTAAAAGTATGTATTAGTATAGAGAGCCCAAGATGAATACCTAATTGAAAAGGAATATATTTCTTCACTCAATCAGTCTTCTCCCAAAATTATATCCTTGTGTTTGCTACAAGCCTGTAACCATATACTATCTCCTTCAGTACTTAGTAGTGAAAGCGAATTTATCGTCAAAAGGAAACCGTTCGATATAAGGATGGAAATCAGTATACATTCTGTGGTCGTTACCTTTAACTAGAAAAGTCATCTAAGATCCTTATCTACAATGAATTAAGTGCTTCTGAAATATTTGGAAGCTGATTAGTTGCAGTTATGAAATAGCGATGGGAATTTATATACATTGATAATTCTTTGAAGCAAACTCAATGAAATAGCTGGTCTTCGTTAATCCCAGTTAACAGAAACTATTTGCAAAAGCTACCCACAATATTATTAAAAAGAATCAGTGTTCAGCATTCTCCTCAATCCATAAATCACAGAATTAAGTAGGAAGCCTAGAATGACGTTAGTATCAGTAACAACGGCCATGATATCAGATCGTATAAACTTAAATTCCACTCGAACAACTGCTGAAATGACCAGTTGCTTTTCTTAAATTTCATGAAAAATCTTTTGTTCCAGTTGAGATAGGGAAATTTGATTGTTTTGTTCAGTTACTATTAGGATGGTGTTTTGAGTCACTCTTTACTATATGGTACATTCTTTGATTTAATTGGTAGTGAAGGTTTCTGTATATTCAGAATTAGTGTTGCCTCATCTGTATTAGGTGTGTGGAGTGTTGATTCCATAAATAATGCCTCAGTTGTCAATCTCTCTTCAGCTCACGCTGGTTACATCTAAGGATTTTCACCCTGCCCTAGCCAAGAGCGTTGAGTGGCGGAGTTTATGCCGGCATTAAATGAGGTCTTTTTAAGCTTTCTTATCTTATCATGCTCACTCAGCTAATCTTTAGTTGGTTTTTTCTACTAGCCTTATTATTCGCGGCTGATACGTGTGACCTGCACCAGTGCACGGAATTCGGCACACCAAAATGTTTTGTTTGATAGGTTAGTAGGGTCTTTCAACACCCAAATTTTTTGGTATGGGCTGTGGGTTTAAACAATACCCTAACCCATCCTGGCGGAGAATCCCGCAGAGGTTTTCTGACGTTATTTCTTTGGATGATAAAACGATTAATGTTTTAAATTCCTGTTTTTATCTGTAATTTTTTTTATTGTCTTTCTTACCATGCCTTATGTTGAGTAATAATACGATCTTGAGATGTATTATTTCCTGAGGTAGATACTTTGTCTCATTAGAATGTCTTCGAACCTAGCCTGGTTATCTACTTCACTGGTTACTAGCCAGGCCTAAGCCAGGATAAATAGGGGACGCTGGGAATTGGACTGGCAACCTCATCTCAGAAAACAAATCCAGTTGCTGAAGAAACTTCAAAGCACAAACAAAATACAAAAAATAAAAAACAAACCTATTCCCCACTGGAATCGGAAAGAGGAAATGACGCCGGTGGTGAGAGCCTTCGGGAAGCCGATTCGCCGATGTGTCTTATCTCTCTCTCTCTCTCTCTCTCTCTCTCTCTCGACGAAAGCGAAAGTAAGCATGGAAATATGGAATATCCACACCATATATGAACCTACCAAGGCTGTCCAGATTGCAAAGAGATGAGAAGTTATAGCACAGAAGTGTTAGCGATCTCTGAGGAGTCTGCAGACGGAATGAAAGTGGACTCCCCAAACTGTCAACTAGAGAGTCAATAACATATTCTGATATTGTCACCCAGATGATAACCACGAGCACACCGAGTTCTGCAGTGGCTGTCATGATGTTCCCTTGAAGAGCATCGAAGGCTGTCATGTGGTGGGGACTAGTCTCCTCCTCCTCCAGGATCAGGATCATGACAGCAAGATTCAAATCCAAGTAAAGGAAAGTCACAAGCAAACAATTCTACTCTTTGAATCTACAAATAATGCAGACGCTGACCAAGAGAAGAAGAAGGAGGAATTCTCTAGACAACTGCAATCAGTACTGAACAAGACCCCATCTGAGTCGGCGACATCGAATTCATTTTAATGGGTGACATGAATGTCAAACTGGGTGTGGACAACAGAGGAAGAGAACTAACCATGATTCGAGAAGTGCTCGATGAAATGAACGAGAATGGAAAATCGTTTGCAAGACAGGCGTTCATCAACCTGAAACCAGTGTGGAGATCTTCTGCACTCAGCATAAAGCGTGAACAACATCCCGATTTTCAACACTAATTCAGTCAAGTAAGTCAGTGCTTCTATGTGGTTCACAAACTCGGCGTGTTACGAAAGGCACTTCCAACAAACTACACACATTCATCAACAACTCCCTACACCGTCCCATTACTGAACTTCAGATGGTTAGAAAGAATAAGCGATGAGGAACTCCAACCTGACAACCAACCAACCAACCAACCAGCCAACAACCTATGGCTCAACAAATGTGTACTTGAAGGGAGTGGAGATGGATTGGGCATGCACTAAGAAGACCGAGTGGGGACATGACGCGTCAGGCCAGTTGCTCGAGTGGAACGCAGATGGGAAGTGACGAGTTGTGTGTTTGATTTGAGGGTGACATGGAGGAGATTGTGTGAGGAATGAATGAGAGTTTGTGGGCACTGGTGGAGTCAGGTTCATAAGATTTCATGTGACAGAGTGGAACCTTATGTTCCACTAAGAACTCGAGGGACAAATAATAATAGAAAGTCTTCATAACTTGTTTGACCAAGCCTGTCTCAATTGATATCAGTTGGGATGACCTGAAGTCTAGCTACCGATTACAGAGTAAAGACTTTTCGTAAATAGTAGTATCTAAGACTGACTGTAAAGACGACTCTATCAACTACTGTAATAACCAACTAGCTCGCTCTGTTTTATGAGAATACTACCTCATCAGTGGAAATGTACTAACACAATTAACTATTTTAGTAGCTGGCAGGGTCAGTCTTGGAGTAAATCGTATCTAAGCCTTTGTTATAACTTTTGTGGCCTAAAAAATATATCTGTATGTTCCGGTTTTAACACTGTAAATGTATTGTCTACACTTCATCATACTTTGGAATTAGGCTTAAACACTCGTAGAGATATACTTTGGGAACTGTCTATATATATCTGCTACAAATGGGGATTTTCAGTCCTAAGGCCACTCCTTTTATTGGTTTACATATTTCATTTTGAAGCCTAAAAGCAGTAAGAGTTAGGTCTTATTACGCCTACAGAATAACTTATTCCACTCGTACTCTGAACTTACATGTGATCTGGTGGTTGGCGTTGAGTTCATTTCTGACTGCCTTATCAGGCATTATATATATATATATATATATATATATATATGCAATTCTGGTAAACACCGTGATCAGTATTTTTTTTAACAGCCAAGTTATATGAACACTAACTAACCTGTATACCGCTTACATGGATGAAAATGGAGCCATGCTCAAATGATATGCAAAACTGTTTCTTAACTTACAATAGATTAGTTATAATCAAAGGAAATAAGACACCTTGTAAGAAATTTACGGTTATTTTAGGAATTTTAGGGTTCGTTATCATTAGGTTCCTTTATTGTTGTTTGATATTTGCTGCTTGAGACTTGTGACTTGAGTGTACCTGTATTCCATTCCACTGAAGTTCTAACCTAATACCAGTCGCTTCAAATAGCAAAGCGTTATCCACTAAATCATCGAGGCACTAGATGTACATCACTCACTGGCATGCATGTATATCTATCCAACGAGTCTTAAATAGGAAGTAACGGAAATCCTGCATTTCATTGCTAGTCACCAAGATGAATGCAGTTTCTTGATTATTTCTTTTTTATTTGCATGATTAATCAGAAGTACACTAAGTACGGTCGCATAGCTGAAGGTCAACGTGCTTACTTGACTGACCAATTATTAAAATACTTTTAAGTTATTCTACACTCTATGACCAATTGAGCCCTCTTGTCCCTACATCTTCAGATAACCAAAGTTGGTTAAAGGCTAAATTAGTTGATATTGCTCACCAATTCCATAGTTCAGAAACAAGACAAAGAAGCATTTTGAGTCCACAGCACTTCAATTCTTTGAGAGAATTACGGAACAGATCGGATATAATCATTCTTAAACCCGATAAGGGATCAGGTATCGTTGTGATGAATAAATCTGACTGTAAAAATAAAATGTTATCCATCCTCAGCGACGAAAGCAAATTCATAGCCGATGTCCCATCAGAAGATATTAGAAAACTGGAAGCAAAAGTAACCACTCACTTAGTAAAACTTTTGAATGTGAATGCCATTAGCAAAGAGGAATTTAATTCATTGAAACCTATGGGATCCAAATTTCCAAATTTATATGGATTACCTAAGGTTTATAAAGCTAATAATCCCTTACGCCCTATATTGTCTGTGTCATTCCCCCACATATAAAGTGGAGAAATGGTTGGTAAGAATGTTAAATCCAGTTCGAAACGAATTCTGTAAGTTTTCATTGGAAGATTCTTTTCAAATTGTTGACTGTCTTAGTAACATGAATATAAGAAACAAGATTATGTACTCTTTCGATGTAAATTTCTTATTCACTAACTTGTCATTGTCCAAGACTATTAGCATTCTCTGTGACTATATATCCTCAAAAAACCTCCCATTTCCTACTACTCCAACCTTTCTGAAGGAGTTATTATTGCTGTGTATCGACAAAGTCCACTTCACATTTGAAGGTGAACGCTTTCGACAAGTTGACGGTGTAGCTATGAGTAGTCTCTTAGGCCAATTACTAGCTAATATGTATGTGTCATATACTGAAAATCTGGCTGGTTATCTCATCGCTAAAGTTTCTCTTTACAAGAGATATGCTGATGACATCATAGTGATTTGTGAGAGGCATGAGGATATGGCTTGTCTACTAAATAGACTTAACACCGTACAAACACACATCAGCCTGACATATGAGAAAGAGAATAGTAATCAACTGTCATTCCTAGATATACTTCTCAGTCGACGAGAAGTTGCTTCAATAAGACTGTCAGTTTGCAGAAAGCCTACATGGACAGGACAATACCTGAATTTCCACAGTTTTTGTCCAATCCAATACAAGCGAGATTTAGTAAAATGCCTGTTTAATAGGATCTATCGTACCAGTACACTTAGATGCGATGAATGAAGACATCAAATTACTGACCGAAACACTTATGGGAAATGGATATCCGACAAAGTTTATAAACCGTTGTAGAGGTCGAGTAGCACCAAAGCCAACTCTATACAGGGTTCTTAAGAAAAATGTCCATATCACTCTACCATACAGCGGAGAGCTAAACAGTATCATTTTGAGACGTAGGCTGACATCAGCCATTAAGAAAACGAATTACGCAGCGTATCTTACCATTGTGAAGAAAACAAAACACATGCTTCACCAAAAACTTAAACACAGCATCAGTGATTACATCACATCCCATTGTGTTTACCAATTTACATGTGTGTGTGGTCACACATACATAGAGAGGAGTAATCGAGTTATGCAGTTGAGGGTGGGAGAACATGTGCCTAAATGGCTTCAAAAACAAATGGAGTGTGAAACAGTGATAAACGCTGATAGGAGACGACCCTCTTCATCTATAGCTAAACATAGCATAGAAACAGGTCACAAAGTTAATGTTCAAACAGCTTTCAAAGTCTTACATAGAAACAGTTAGGGATGTATTCTGAGATTTGCGGAAGCCATAGCCATACACAAATTTAAACCACCTTTATGTGTACAAAAACAGTTTGTTATTACACTACACCTACCTTGATAAACTTTGTTTTCTTACCAAGATTAGGACCAACTATGTCACTTCCTGTTGTCCTCATCTTTCTTAAATTTAATCCCCTATTGTGTTAATTGTTGTATTTATCCCCCTCCCAGTCTTCGGTTTAATATACATTGACTTGGCAAGTAAAGGTGTCATCAGATTGTTCGAAATGTATTGCACAAACACATCACATTGCTCTGATAAATTTTGTCTTCTAATTACGCTATCGAAATCCATAAAAGGGACTAACTGTTTCAAATACAAAATCTGTTAAAACTCTTGGTACAATAAGAAATAACTGTCTTTTTTTTCTTAATATACTTTTTGATAGAATACTTCAAATTCAGTAAATGACTTACCAACTCAAAATCAGTTAGCAGAAAAGTAAGTGAAAATTTCTACTACAATTGTAGACAAAAAAAACCTACAGTCCCCTATTTTATTATTTTTTGTTAGAAGAAATTTTGTCTTAGGTATAAAGAGAAAATCAATCAATAAATATAGACTTATTGAATGAAACCTCTGGATATCCGCTGGGAAAATGTCGTTGTCACTTAGTGTATTAATACTTTGAGTTTGGTTGTCGGTTGGCTTACACTGTCATCGATGTTCACTTCGATAGGAAATGCCTTCTCAACTCTCTAAAGTAGCTTGAATATTTACTTTTCTTCTGTTAGGCTGAAAAGGGATACATTGATGACAAATTAGGTGGCTGGAGGTAATCGGTAGAAAGTTCTGCTCAACCTAGGGTTTTGAACCAATTGGTAGTCGTCAGCAAGGCCCATCTAAAAAAAAACGAGGGAATCGATATCTGTTCGCAGACTTCAACCTTGGTCACCTACTGCTATAGTGAAAGATTTTACCATGCTGAACTATTCAGGTGACTAAAATTGATACCTGTCATGGTAGGTCTCCTAGCAAACTGATATATGGGATTTGGCAGCATGAAACTGCATGAAACTGGTTTTCCTTCTGTGTTCAGTCAATTCACTGATATGAAGTTTTTCAGGAATATAATATGAATGTTTTACACTGTATTATATGGACTAGTGTCAGTGTTAAGGATTACTGGATACTAGTGCATGCTAAGATAGTTCTTATAACTCTTGTTACCAACGTTATCTTTAGTGTGTTTGCAACCTATTTACAGATTATCGTCAACTTTCACTAAAAATATATTTTTCTTCAGCCATAATGTTCGAAGCTAACAAACATTCCATCAGTCAGGTGATCTGTTATGACCAGTAATACAACCTAACAGTCTATGAGCGATATCAGTGCAACGTATAAAGAATCTACTATAATCGTTAATCAGAACGTTAACCACCATAACAAAAGCAACACCACCAGTGCGCGAAGACAAGAAGAGAAGACGGACTGTTAGCAGAGACCTACTACTGTCTCAAAAACAGTGAAAAAAGTTGAAATGATCCTCAGCATATACTACAAGTGAACACAAGCCCTCCAACAAAAGTCAAAATCCTGAACGTCATGAGGTTTCTGAAGTGCAGTAAAGCAGCAGGACCAGATCGAATCCCACCAGAAGCACTGACAACACACACAGAGACAATAGCGGATATGCTCACACCACTATTGTAGAAGGTCTGGAAGGAAGGAAGGAAAGGTACCTGCCGGTTGATTGGAAGAAGGGATACCTTGTCAAACTCAACAAGAAAGGCGACCTACGTCTTTGCAAGAACTGGCACTCAATCACACACCTGTCCTCACAAAGCAAGCAATACATTAAGCCGCATCATCCTGGAGAGACTAAATGATACGCTGGAATAAAAAGTACTACCCGAACAGGCTGGATTCAGCAAGTACAAATCATGTGCGAATCAAATTGCAACGCAACGCTACGCATCATCATAGAACAGAGCAGGGAATGGCAGTCAACTGTACCTGTGCCTCAACTTCATCGACTTTCGAAAGGCTTTCGACAGCGTTGAACGAGAGGTAATTTGGAGGCTGATTCAACACTACGGAATATCACAAACCTTTATCAACCTCATTCAACAGCAGCTATATGAAGACGCCACATGCCAAGTGATTCACAATGGGAAGCTCAGTGATGCTTTTGAAGTGAAGTGAAGTGAAGACAGGAGTAGAACAAAGCTGCCTGCTATCATCCATGATCTTCCTGATTGTTGTCGACTGGATCATGCAACAAAGAGTGTTGCGTGAGAAGGAGGGAGATACGCTGGCTGGACAGTGTTAGAGAACCTAGAAGACTTGGATTTCGCTGATGATTTGTGTCTAATATCACACAAACTTGAAGATGTGCAGGCGAAAACTAACAAGTTGACAGAAGAAGGAGGGTAGGGTAGGGTAGGGCAGGGCAGTGAAGGGCAGCGAAGACGGGACTTCAAGTGAATATAGAGAAGATAGAGGTGATGATGATACCCAACCAACAACAACAAAATACTCCAATCACCATCAACGGGAGAAACTTGAAGGAATTCGTCCCTTCCACCTAACCTGGCAGCATCGTTTCAACTACAGGTGACTCAGGCACAGATGAGGACATCAGAGCTAGAATCGGTAAAGCAAGACAGCCCTTACTGCAGTAACCCGAAACCAGTGCGGAGATCTTCTGCACTCAGCATAAAGCGTGAACAACATCCCGATTTTCAACACTAATTCAGTCAAGTAAGTCAGTGCTTCTATGTGGTTCACAAACTCGGCGTGTTACGAAAGGCACTTCCAACAAACTACACACATTCATCAACAACTCCCTACACCGTCCCATTACTGAACTTCAGATGGTTAGAAAGAATAAGCGATGAGGAACTCCAACCTGACAACCAACCAACCAACCAACCAGCCAACAACCTATGGCTCAACAAATGTGTACTTGAAGGGAGTGGAGATGGATTGGGCATGCACTAAGAAGACCGAGTGGGGACATGACGCGTCAGGCCAGTTGCTCGAGTGGAACGCAGATGGGAAGTGACGAGTTGTGTGTTTGATTTGAGGGTGACATGGAGGAGATTGTGTGAGGAATGAATGAGAGTTTGTGGGCACTGGTGGAGTCAGGTTCATAAGATTTCATGTGACAGAGTGGAACCTTATGTTCCACTAGGAACCTGAGTGACAAATAATCATAATAATAAACAACCTTGACAAAGACTAAATTCGCGGAAAAACTAAAACAGCTATTAACGAATGTGTGTTCTTGCTTCAGAAGGATCGTCAAAAGTTGGATAAAACAGGAATAATGAAGTTATTTTATGGTTTAGGTAAATATCTGGCGAAAGTTGGGCGTAATTAGGAGTATATAACACTATGTAAACCGTGCCCTTATTCACTGGTGTATAAAATCTGTGGGTTCTAAGCGTAACCTTATTAGAGTAAATGAAACCTCCTTGCCCAGTATTTGCATTAAATCATAACTCTCTCTCTCTCCGTCTGTCTATCCTTTTTGTTGACATCTAATTAAACATTTTACGAGATGTTCAATGAATAGAGAAGGTTACTGTTAAATTTAAAACCTGTGATTTGTAGAACCTAATCATGGTGATATGCAAACCCTGAAATTTCAGAACGAAACTACTGAGATTCTTTATTTCAGCTTTACTCCAGTTGTTGCGATTAGGTGATAGAAATCACTGCATTACTTACAAAGTAAACTGATAAAATTCAACTAAATAATCCCTCTAACTAGCAGATTTCTGAAGTAACTAAGCACTAAATCAATCGAGTGATACAAACAGCCAATTAGAAAAAAGGTTACAAGTGCGAAATGGGGGCAGAGAGATTAAATTAAGACTCATAACAAATACCCAGGGGTCGCTGGTTCGAACCCGGCCGTGGTCCAGATTTCCATCTCACCTTCAATCATCACCCAGAACAAATACCAGCCTCGCAAACTACGCCAATCTTCGATAGTCAAATCATAATAAATACATAGAACGTGTCTACCTAGCAGAAGTGACTGCATAAGTAGTGAGATTATTTTACAAATACAGCTTGGGAAGTGGGAAGATGGTCACGAAGGTAGGATGATATATGAGTGACTCTAAAGCCATCTTAACAACTGATAAAATAATCAATCCAGTTTCTCTGTTTTTAGCGAAAAGGTAGTATTTTCTATAAAATACAGAAATCTAATCATGCATTTCAGCAATTATTAAGATGGCCTTAAGAGTCACTTGATATATTCAACAGCTAAATTGTCATTTTCTGTGTGTATAGTAACAGTGCAACTTGAAACTCCACCCTGACAACTAGGAAAACAATCAACTAAGTATCAATAATTTAACTGGATGATTGGTTTTTCGAAAAATACAGAAAACTGATTGGTTATATCAACAAATGTTTAATGGCCTTTAAAGTCAATCAAAATTATAGGTGTTCAAAGTTTTGTAGAGGACCTTTATTAAGTAGTTTTACCTCTAAAACTAATATTTCGTATATCATGGATTAAGGTTAATGACAGGTCAAGATAACTCTCCAGTTACCTTTTTGAATCTTGAGCATGAAATGATTTTGGAAGTTGTAGTTAAAGATCAATCAGTTTATGTACGCAATCTGACGTTACCTTATATGGTTCCAGATGATACGGCTCAAGAATGTTTAGGACCAGTTTCTGTTGTTAGCAATAATCAGTATGATGATTTAATTACTTATACAGGGAATATTGGAAGAAGTTTTAGAATCTTTTAGATATACAGATTAGTCACAAGTGAGATTAGACTATTCTGAGAGGGAAAGAATTAACACCTGAACTAATTACTATTTCACATTGTAGAATCAAAGAGTTTAAATATTTACTGAGATCAAGGTTTCATTTCACGTCTGTATTCCTGTAACGTTCTGTTCACTGACATGCCTGACTGTATTTTTTCTTAACTTTAGATCATGAATTTGTTTTGACTTAACTAAAATAAGCCTAGTAGTAGGTTTAATGAGATTTCGATGCAAATATTACTTCCTCAGTTTGTATTTCTAGTTAAGTTGCTTTATTGAAAGTTTTCCAGCCACCCTAGTATTCCGCATCTAGATACAGTTTTATAATGTCAATTTTTTCCAGAGATAAGCTTTACGCTTCGCTTCTTAGCATATTTATTAGCTGTAAACAGCTTCATATTTTATTGATTCTGGATAGTTATTGAAGATGAACTGAAAACCTGACTTGCATCTGGATCCAAACCAGTTACGAGACACATCTACTGAACAGGTCTTAATTTCACTTCAATCGATAAGGCTTTTGCCCAGCTGTCACAACCCAGATTTTCACTTCATCTTGAATCAACACCAGTCTACTAAATCACAAGAATCTTAGATGGTTTCAGTTATTTCAGAAATCTTTCAAGTATCTGGAGAACAATATTACTGAATACCGTTATAAGTTCTTTATGATAATTGTATGTTTTTGTCAGTAAATTCTAGCCAAAAAACCTCAAAAAAAGTAGTTCATGCCAAGGTGAAGGTGCCTGAAGTCAGTTAACACCATAATTAATATGATCATATTATTAAATAATGAATCAGATATTCCATTTATTCATTTACAGCATGGAGGTATCGGACCTGACAAAAACGGTAAACCCCTTTTTATATAGCTTTGTGTATCCCATTATTGTATTTTATGTTAAAGTAGGTTATACGTCAACAAAGTGAAGGTAAATGTCGAAGGTTTTTCAATGACGGTTTTGAAATATCCAAAATCCTTCTCCTTGAATTGGTTTAAGAAAATGAATGTAAATGTCTTGATCGTCTACTGACTAATTGATATCAATAAAAATGCATCAAGATGTCAGCCACTTAGGTATGATGATCACATTACGAAGTGATCGATAGAATTCTGTGTAAGAATTGTAGTGAGCGTTTGAAGCCCAGATTGTGGATGCTTAGTGTAAGTTGTTCTCTGATTTCAGATTTTAGATGATAAACTCTCCACCGTAATGCTAGACACCATCATTGTTAACAGTTCATTAGAGCTTCTTGGGAATGTACTGATAACATTGTCTACCATGACATCTAAACATTTACTAAACAAAGTCTGAACTCAGAGGGCAACTTACTCTGAATTCGATCTCTTCTTAAAACCATATCATATGAAATCGATTATTCTCTCCGACATTTCCTACAGTCTATAGTCTTCATTTATCTATGGAAGGTTAGACAAGCCTAACAGTACCAGTGGATTGCTGAGCTGAATCTTACGTAGTATGAATTTTTTTAGAAAGGAGTACTGACATCTACCACTACTATGGAGCCTATTGGCCCTGAAACATACATTTTTGTGGAAGGAAGCCAATTAATTCAACTTTCGGCTTTCGATTGGAGATTGAATTGTAACTATCCACACTGTTAAATAATGATGGCAAATAATGCTAGATTGCGGGATTTCTCTCAACTGATGGATTAGTCATCAGGATGAATATAACATCATGAATATCCGGCAGTATAGAGACATCGGCGCAAAAGGTGGGGCTATTCAGCTTAGCATAGCAAGCAAGAAATTACAAGTATCGAAACAACAACTGATACTCCTTGATATAGGGGCTCAGTGGCCTAGTGAATAACGTTTCGGAGTTTGAAGCGATAGGTACTGGGTCCGAGTCTTAATGGTAACAGTATGACTCGCTGGAGTACAAGTAGGTCCAGCTGACCAGTCTGAAATGGGACGAAACGTGCGCCAAGTTAGATCCCACTGCTAGTTACCAAGATGAATATAACATGAGGTATTACAAGTTCGGGATTGTTACACAAAAGTGTATACTGATTACTGCGTTACTGCCCATTTTAGCAGAGTTCATAATTGACCAACCAAATGCGAATGACAGTTCCTTTGATCAAGGTTAAATATGAATAATCGGGGGACATTTTATTTCAAAAACACCGATAAGGTATATCTAGCAAACAAGATAACATTACGCAGTAGAAAGCAAAACGTGACAGACAGTTATTATCAGTATAAAGATATTATTGGTTTAATCAGATCAGAGCTCACCTGCAAGCAAGTTAAACGACTGTTTGGTGATCATATCTCTCTTATCTGGCTGGTTAGCCTGACAGATTTCTGGAGCCAACCAAATTACCATAATTAACATTCAGGCAATATTAAGGCATGCTTATATGCCGATTCGGGTCGAACAATTCACTCCAATAATTATCACAAGTATTATTTGTCTCTTGGGTTCCTAGTGGAACAAAGGCTTTCAGTACGATGTTTCCATTTCATTCTCCTCTCTGCAGTCTACTCAACCTGGCTCCACCACAAGCTTTCGTTTCTTCCTCACACAGTCTCCTCCATGTCACACTCAGACACCCAACTCATCGTTTCCCATTTCGGTCCCATTAAACTGCCTGGGTTGGTTCGTGATGTCCCCAATTGGTCTGCTCAGTCTATGTCCAATCCAATGCAATCCATATCCACTTTCTTCTGCACATTTGTTGGGCGATAGCTTCTTGAATCCTTAGTTCGTTACCAGGCCAGAGTTCCCCCTTGCTTATTCTTTTTCCCCTTGTCATCTCATCTTCAGTATTCAATCAGCGTAGGCGGCAGCTGTTGATGACGTATGTCTGTAGTTTATTGGGAATGCTTTTCGTGAAGCGCCAAGTTTCTGTACCATATAGGAGCACTGACTTGACTGAATTAGAGTTGAAAATCCAGATCTTGTTCATGCTTTATGCTGAGTGCAGTGTAGCACAGTGTAGTGGATCTGCACACTGATTATTTCAGATTAATGAAGACGTGTCTTGCTGTCTTTCCGATCCTGGCTTTGTCATCATCATCTGTGCCTGTGTCGGCTGTAGTTGAAACGATGCTGCCTAGGTAGGTGAACGAGGCCACTTACTTTAAGTTTCTCTCATTCATGATGATTGGTGCTTGTTGTTGGTTAGATATCTTCTTCACCTCTGTCTTCTCTACGTTTACCTGAAGGAAATCCCGTTTTTGCTGCTTTGCCTTTTCTGTCAAGTTGTTGGTTTTTGCCTGTAGATCCTCGAGTTTGTGAGACATAAGACATAAATTAGCATCGGTACTTTCCAAATCTTCCAGGGTGTTTTCATCGGCCAGATAGTGTATGCCCACTTTCTCTCTTCTTACAGTTTGTTGCATGATCCAGTGGACCACAATCAGGAAGATGATCGGTGTTAGTAGGCGGCAGCCTTGTCTCATTTGTCAACTTGTCTTAAGTTCAAAGGTGTCACTGAGCTTTCCACTGCGAATCACTAGGCATGTGGCGTCTTCATATAGTTGTTGAATGAGGTTGGTAAAGCTCTGTCGTACTGATAACGTAGTGTTGAAGCAGTTTCCAAATTACTTCTCGTTCGACGCTGTCGAAGACCTTTTCAAAATCGATGGAGTTGAGGTAGAAAGTTGACTACCATTCTGCACTCTGTTCAACGATGATGCATAGCGTAGCGTTGCAATTTGATCTGGACATGATTTGTTCTTCATAAAGCCTACCAGCAGCCTGTTCTGGTCGTAATTTTGACTCCAGTGCATCTTTTAGTCTCGACAAGAAGATGTGGCTTTATATTTTGCTTGGGGTATCCATCTAGTGAAATCCACGTAGCTTTGTGAATGTTCTTGTGTTTGTACACAGTGCCTCCAATCACCAAATCGTTGAATGCACAGAAATCTGCAAACAGTTATCCGCTCTGACTCATTTCATTGAGCGCTTCTTGACCCATGATAAGTTCTCTTCCTGTGTTGTCCACACCCAGTTTGACATTCATGTCACCCATTAAAATGAATTCGATGTCGCCGACTCAGATGGGGTCTTGTTCAGTACTGATTGCAGTTGTCTAGAGAATTCCTCCTTCTTCTTCTCTTGGTCAGCGTCTGCATTATTTGTAGATTCAAAGAGTAGAATTGTTTGCTTGTGACTTTCCTTTACTTGGATTTGAATCTTGCTGTCATGATCCTGATCCTGGAGGAGGAGGAACTAGTTCCCACCACATGACAGCCTTCGATGCTCTTCAAGGGAACATCATGACAGCCACTGCAGAACTCGGTGTGCTCGTGGTTATCATCTGGGTGACAATATCAGAATATGTTATTGACTCTCTAGTTGACAGTTTGGGGAGTCCACTTTCATTCCGTCTGCAGACTCCTCAGAGATCGCTAACACTTCTATGCTATAACTTCTCATCTCTTTGCAATCTGGACAGCCTTGGTAGGTTCATATATGGTGTGGATATTCCATATTTCCATGCTTACTTTCGCTTTCGTCGAGAGAGAGAGAGAGAGAGATAAGACACATCGGCGAATCGGCTTCCTGAAGGCTCTCACCAACCGGCGTCATTTCCTCTCTCCGATTTCAGCGGCTATCGTTCCTCTGTGGCATATTGGATAACGCCTTGACGTTTGAAACGATGTTTACGAGGTTCGAGTCTCAGTGGGAAAAACATCACTGACTGACTGGGGTGCATGTACACCCAGTCGACGAGTCCCAAGTGGGACGAAACGCACGTCCGGACTCCTCTGCTAGCCACGACCAATAAATTACCATAATTAACATTCAGGCAATATGGAAGCATCCACATAAGTGCCCATATGACAACAGAGGTAGAACATTTTGATCCATTATACAACAGGGGACTACAAGTATATAAATTAGTAGTATTGCAAATAAGTTAGTTTCAAGGTAAATACTCACACCAAGCAGTGGATGATGGTCAGGTTGACAGAAGTAGAAGAGTGTGGATAGTTAAATTCTGTTCAACATGATTAACACTAATGCACTCATTATGGCACCTTCTGGCCCTTCGTCCTATACCTCACGAGTTATAGTGGATGTTCATTTCTTAGCAGTTTCAAACTAGAACAAAACAACTGTTTAGTACTCCAAGTTTTTCAGCTCCTCTCTGTAGAGGGCCAGATATTCACTGATCACCTGGAAGTTGTTTAAGTAGATCTTTCGCTAGAAGCATCTAATCATCAAGTTACATCTGCAACCTTCAGAAACTTGATGCTACTTCAAGGGTTTTAACCCATCATTCGGTCACATAACTTGATGACCAGACTACACAACTGACAACTAGTCAACTGGTCAACACTACAGAGTTTGACAGTATCCCAGTAGTCCATTATTATCAAGTAGTGTTTATAATATTTGTACTTGGTGATGATTGAACGAAAGATGAAAATCTGGACCGCGGCCATATTCGAACCAGTGACCAGTGGGTTACCGGCCCCGTGCTCTACCAACTGAGCTACGAGGTCCGACGGCTGACCAGAATTTTATTTCACTGGGCCGGTAACCCGAAGGTCGATGGTTCGAATCCGGCCGTGGTCCAGATTTTCATTTCACCTTCAATCATCACCCAATACAAATACTACGCTGCGAAACTACGCTTATCTTAGATAGTCAAATAATAATCTATAATATCTAACAACCAGTCAAAAATCAAATCTAATCGGTTTTCTTTTTTCTCTCTCCTTTCTGTTCGAATTTAATCCTATTTGTTGTATGTCTGTGTTACTAAACATTGTCTTTATTAATGCATATAACTGAATCCTGTTGATATGATTGTTGTATCCAATTTCTTGTTACATCATCTAAATGTTGAATGTGCGTTCGATACGTAATAATCGTATTTGTGTTGTTATTGTACCTACGTTTAAAATCTACGCATAATAATCATAATCATCATTGTTATTTAGTTTAGCGTTGCTGCTGTAAAAACTGTACAATCATATGATAGGTTATTGAAATTAGAACGGGAAATGTATCATTCTGGGAATGTATTTAAAAAATCTACACGAATTCATCCCATTCGGAAGTTGAATAGATTAGAAATTCCATTTCTATGCGTAAAACGTTCTAAATCACATTGTGAAAAGAATAACGATAATAATAATAATAATATACTAATAATAATAATGACGGTGATGATCCACATGTGAATCATAGAAAAAGTGTGAAATCGCTTTGCTGGAATCCGTTGTATCAGTTGAAATTCAATGCACAAATGGCTAGATTAAACCAAGATATATACAGAAATGAAAATATGGTGATTATTTGTAACCTTTCTGATGGTGTTTTTTTTTTCTCTGAACCAAATCGTATAATCATTCAGCCTACATTGTCATTCTAGATAACATCATCATCAAAGACTTTAGACAAACGGGAATTATGAAGTTTTCTCCACAAATTGTATAGTAGTTTGTCCTGATGAGCATTTATGTGATTCGTTGTTTCTCCGAAGGTTTTGTCATTGTGTCTATATTTATTTTAATTGGTTATTCTGATGACCTGAGCCAATAAGAAACAGCATGAACTTCAAATTTTAGGTCATCAGAACAACCAGTTAAAATAAATATTGACAGTGATAAGGCCCTGACATAAACAACCAGTCACACACAATGGCATCTAAGATAAGCTACTAAACAACTTCAATTTCAGTTTTCAGTTATGAGGATAGTAGGCCAGTTGGCCTGTTAGTCCTTGCAGAAGATATCTCTGTGAAGATCTAGTTTCTACTTGACAGAAGGTGCTGATACTACTTGCCGAGGTAAGGAGTTTCAGTCATTGACAACATGATGGAAGAAACGCAGATTCACGCTAAGCTGATCCGATAGCAGTTTTGAACCTTCTTGTGATGCCCTTGAAGATAGTCAGTCCTAGCAGGGGAGAAAAGATAAGACCTATCAGTACCGAAGTCATTATTAAGAATACTAAGTGCCAATATGAGATCACCCCGTTTCCTATGGTAAGACAGTGGGAATAAATTTAGCTGATCTAGTCGTTCCTCATAGGACAGATTCGAAGGGCTTGCAGAAAGCTTAGTATCTACTCTTTGAACATGCTCTAGTGCATCAGCATCCTCTTTTAGGTATAGGCTGGCAGCTCGAATGTAGTATTCCAAGTGACGTCTAACGTAAGTAGAATAGAGTATTCTGAACATATTCTGATCAAAACTTTGAAAGTTTTGCAGATGAACCATAGTACGTGGAAACCCTTTGCTGTAGCTGCATTACAGTGTACCGAGATTTTCAAATCATGACTAATGATGACACCCAAGTCTTTTAGTTTAAAGACTGGGAGTAGTGGTGTACATCAACGGAATACTGGAAGCAATCGCTATAACCAATGTGCATCGTTGCACTTTTGTTAAAGTTGACTTCCAGGCACTAAGGTTTGGACCAACGTAGTAGTTCATCTAGATTCGCTTGAAATGCATACCGATCTGCATCGTTGTGTATGGCTCTCAGAATCTCCACATCATCGATGAATAGCAGTACCGAAGAGTTGAACATTTTTGGTAATTCGTTGATATATAACAAGAAAAGTAGTGGACCTAGGATTGTTCCTTGAGGAACTCCACTCATTACAGGTCTCTACCCAGACAGTATACCATTTGCCCTTACTTTTTGCCTTCTGTCCTACAGAGAGTCTCTAATCCAGGCTTACAATGAAGCACCAAATCCGAAAAAGTAGAGCTTTCCCAGTAATTTCTTATGTGACACTTTTTCAAATGACTTACTGAAGTCTATAAACACGGCATCTATAGGTAACTTGCAATCATGGGCTGCAACCCATTCCTCTCTTTCGATGAGTAGGTTAGTTAGACAGGAGTGTCCAGTACGAAAACCGTGTTACTGTGATGCCAAACAAATGGTTGATTCAATATGTTTAAGTACCTCATCACGAATTACTTTTTTAAAAATCCTAATAACTATGCTATTTAGACTCACAGGGAGATAGTTAGACACCAAATGGCAACTGCCGAACTTAACAAAACTGGGCTGATTATGACATCCTTCCAGTCTCTAGGGAGGTGAGTCTGAGTTAAGGACATAGTGAAAAGATCCATGACTGGCTCAGTAGTAGTGTCTGCTAGCGAAGATAGAAGTCTGGGATGTAACTCATCGGGACCCAGGGATTTTCCAGGTTTAAGATTAATGAGCAACTGTAAGACTGTTTTCTTTGTTGTGAACACTGTATCTATTGATGGAGCAGTGCCGACACCACTAATGAGCACTCCATCATCATGAACTACAGAGCAGACTGCACTAAAGTAATCCAATCAACTTTCAACTTTCGACAGCTTTGATTCCACAAGACTATCGGACATTTCATCTGTTGTCAGAGAAGGAAGTCCACATTTTCTTTTGGTCCTCCTTCTGATGAATGTGAACAGTCTTTTAGGACAATTTTGGCAATCCCTCACAAGCTGTTTCTCGTAGGACACTCGAGATTGTATCATCAAAGTTTTTTGGAGAAGTCGTAGTTCCCTTCTCTCTGAATTTTGTATTGATGATGTTATCTAGAATGACAGTGAAAACTTCACGTTTAAACCATTCAGTTAAGAGAACACAACGCCATCAAAAGTATCCTCCTGAGCTACGAATATTCTCCAGCTTGCTTACAACCTGCTTAGGTAATATTTTTATAAAATTTATGTCATATCACTTAGAATTGATGATATATTTGCAAATCGACAAAGCTTCCTAACGAATATATTGCCAGTCAGCCACTCGGTCGTAAGTCAGTGGGTTACATTTCTCCACCTCTGCCAGTTTGGAATACAGTGCGACTACCATCGAATTTTATCATTCATAATCCGCTTCACTTCCGATTTGATTGATCTCACAGATCACAACTCCGCAAAAGAAGCTTTTGAAATCCATTTAGTAGCATGTTACTTATAAGTAGTCACTGGTAATTGAATCACCGTGCTGCCTGACCGTCATTGACCCCATCCCTCATGGAGTTGTACGCACACTGCTGACAAGTCCCAAACTAGGATGAAACAGCTGCCCAATGCTTCCAGATCCTCAATGTTCCTCTAGTGGTGTCAATTCATGATGAATACCACCTTGAAATCGATAAAATACCACGTACCTTCGAAATAAATTATTCTCTACTGCTCATTAGCGATAAGCTACAATATGAGATTTTCGGAATCTGTAATCAAAAGTTTTGAACTGTGTTGCATGTAAAGTTGAATGTAAACACAAATACTTGTTGATGTTCTTTGGACGCAGGGTCACGCCGTATTGTTGATTGACAGAAGTAGGAAAATGTGGACCAGTGAATTGCAAACCAATGGTTGAATTATATTCTGATCACCGTGAGACATGAAGGTCCTAAGTTCGATCTCTGGTAGGTTTTTTGGGTGTGCGTTGCTGAACAGTCCTATACTAGGACATGAAGAACAAGTGCTGACTGAATAACTACTGAGTTTAATCTTGGCATATTGGTTATTCAGGATGATGAATAAAGTTAGAAGAAGGCAAATTTTGACTAAATCCTTAAAGCTGTTACTCTGACCGCCTATGCTAACTGGAGTTCCTTGATCCCTGAGTGAAGTATAGCAATTAAAATGGGTGGCATGCTATTCTTGTTTACTATGTCTAATATTAAATTTCAGGAAGCAGTCACTAAGACGCTCTAGACGCATGCACATATCAGCGGGCCAAATCAATAACTGTATGGAAAATACTGGTTTGTTTCAGCTACTAAACAGCCTTTTAGTTAGAAAAGTTGCAAATAAGCTTTTTGTGTAAAGACTGATCACTTAAGCAGCCATACAATGTAGTCGGCTGGACCACTGCGTCATAATTAGTATAGCACCTTCATTCTATACACCAAACGCGTTTTAATCGTAAAATGTAAATTGTTCATATCTGTAAGCGTACTCTTCCAGAATAGGAAACTTCAAGGTCTATGGTGAGCTTCCCTTCAGACAGGAGTACCAAAACTCATTTGCAAAAAGTATCTTTAAGCTTGAGAAATTTCATTTTACTTCAGTGACTATAGCCCATGCTTTCCTGGGATGCACTGAAAGACTTTGCTACTAATTTATCAAATTCATATGTGACCCTTTGTTCGATCAGATTACGTCTTTGATTAGATCACTGGACGGCAATTAATATCACGATTCGATTCTTCCGATAACTTTTTTTAAAAATACTGTATCTTAGCCTCATTTTGTGCCCGCATACAACAAAGTGTTCCGAAAGCCTAAAAGTCGGATTCAAACCACTGTGGAGGTTATACATATATCTGGTGTATTTATAAGGATATGCAAGCTGCAAATGCGCAGCTGATGAGTGTTGATGAGTGCCAAGAAGCTCAAAACATGCGGCCATGACTTCCTGTTGACACTGTTCAGTCAAAAAAGATCTGAAAAAGTTCACTGAGATGCTAACTCGTCTAGCTTGGTAACAGCAATCCAAAACGATGAATGAGATTCTGTCAGCACTTAGTAATCGACAACATTCAATTAGTTACTCTCCAGTGATCAATAAATGTATCTAGTGCAGTCTTAAAAAAGGTAAATCAGTACCTGAATAGCTCGATGGTAGCTTCTGTGACTATAGTACTGGGTAATGCAGATCCCAACATCACACAGAAAACATCAGTTTCTTCGAAGTTAGAAGACACATCTGTTTGACAAGCAGGAAAACTAGGTAGATCATAGCTTCCAGCCAGTTACCTCCAACTAACTAACATACACCCAAGTGTCCCATTATCATTTTGACTGTTGTACCAGGAGACAGATGTTTCAACATCTTGATGGCAGTACACTATGTAACTGTGTACGTGATTCAGTGTTTTAATTTGAAATAAGATCAAAGTATATTTCTAGCAGTTTCAGATTATTATCTTCATATATCTAAATCTAAAACTGTTTAGTAGTTAATTTTCCCTTTAACTTTAAACATTTTGTTTACTGTACTTCTGTTGTTCAAGTTTGTGATTTTTTTCAGTCACTCTGCATACTTTCATAAATAACTGAACTTTCATTCAAATTATTCTGCACGTTTTGTTCACACAATCACTTTTCAATGTTCAATAAATTAGAGGGTTATTTAAAACTTATTTTTACAGTAGTTATCTTGTTGTTCTGTTACCTCTATAAAATGCTCAGTTGTTAACTTATTTTTATTGTTTGTTGTTGTGAATGGTTGGTAAAAGGGTATACACTGAATACACCTACTAAAGTCATGATAAATTGTTTAAATATGTACTGATTATAGACTCTTTTTATTTCTTTTCTCTTTATCTCTTAGATTAATCATATACAAAGTAAAGTGGCTGAACCATCATCATCATCACCCAGACGGAATATGCCACAAATTATAAGAGCATATAGCCATGAGCCTAAAACAGAGGTGAGTGTCAATTCCTTTATGGTTAATTTGAATTTGATTGGTGTGTCTGTTATGATTATTATTAACGCTAGTTTCAGTCTAGTAGTCAGTAGATTCTGCATAAAACTTATTGTATCCTCTTATGGAAGCATGTTTAGATCTTTATAACCATCAATTTCTTAGTCTCTTGAAAACTTGAACCTATTTTGTTGAGTACTTTGATGATTAGGATTAAAATTCCATACAATTACAACTGGAAAGTGATAGAAGCGAAATTTTTAACTGTTCAGCCTAATGAGTAAATGACTTTGTTGAAATTATACTGAATTATTAAACGAGACGTTAGCTGCCGACCAGTTAGCAGTCTGTGAATGGAATGGGAATTTGGGAATGTTTGGGATGCGGTTCTCACCACCCAACTGCAAATTTTTGCTCCAGGACTGGTCTTCAGCGGTGCCGCGGCTAACAGTAGAGAGTGAAGTGGTTGAGTGCGTTGACCACTTCACTTACCTGGGAAGTAGGATCAGTCCTGCCCTAGTGGCTCAGTTGCCTATGAAATCTCTGCAGGGATACAAAAGGCTCGATTGGCTTCCGCCAAATTGCGCCACCTTTGGTGCCACCGTGATATCTGTTTATCTATTAAGGGTCGCGTGTACTGCACAGCAATCCGGTCTGTTCTACTGTATCGCTGTGAAACATGGCCATTGAAAGTGGAGGATACAAAAAGGCTTCAAGTGTTTGACCACCGTTACCTTCGTAGTACAGGACGTATTCCGTAGTGTCACCACATGAGTAATGCAGAAGTTAGGTGTAGAGTTTTAGGGAGTAGAGGTAAATCAGTTGACGAGGTTATGAACCTTCATCGATTGAGATGGTTGGGACACGTATTATGTATGCCTAGTTACCGATCGCCTCGCCACACAATGTTGGCTGAAGTAGGTCCAGGTCGAAAAAGGGCCCGAGGTGGTCAGACTAAAACATGGCATCAATGTGTATGGAGTGTTTGATTGCTGGTTTGAGCCATGTGGGGCAATGCAGACTAGGTGATTGGGGTCCGCGGGGTAAGAGGAACCAGTGGTTGGAGACTCTAAGGGATATGGCTGAGAACCGATGTCAGTGGCGCAGATGTATCCTCATACACATTATCCTCATCTTAACGACGCTATATCGAATCTCATCATTTTGTCACTCTGCCTTCCTTTCTTCTCGTACTTTATATTTATTTTGACTAGATATTCTTCTCTTCATCTTGCGCCTCACTGCTTTTTTACTTGATGTACTGATATGATGTGTGGCAAGTTGGACCGTGAGGCAGTAATGTCTGGTCCTATGTTGATATTGAATGATTGATTGACTGTGAATGGAAAAAGTCATCAGACTGCTATACAGTTTACTTCTAAATCTTTATACACCAGTCACCCTTCTGTTCCATCCACTTGATGATGATGTCTAAAGGTGTCACTGACTGACTGATAAATATAGAACATGCATGACAGAAGAATGACAGTTTTAATTCCAAATGCCTTACAATGACTGCGAAAGCACAGAGGGAAATTAGTCGGTTAGTAAATCTATGCTGAAAAGGGTTAACAGGTTAATCGAGAAAGCGAATTACTTTCTATTTGAGACTGGTTAGCTGGATATACCAGGTAGCGCTTGGTAAGTGTGAATCCCATGAAACAAGTGAAACTTACGATTTATTGTAAGTGGATTACTTAGCCTTAAATTCTTTATTTACCTTCAGTTCTGCAGTAAAAGATTCTAAATAAAGATACGAAATAATTGAGGTAAGTTTGAAGAGACCGTGTATTTCTGGGAATGAATGGTAAGGTAGTAATGAAAAGACTAACCAGTAGGCTTACTGACTCATTCCGTATACACAGTCGAGCAGCAAGTATAGGTAGTTGTGGAAGAAAAGCCTTGAATCTATTCTCAAGGTTTAAGGAAACTCTTAGAAACATGACATCTAAAGTAGTGAAGGATCCATAATAAATCAACTAACCTGATAACAGAAATTAATTTTTTTCAGCCACTACTATTTAATGCCATCGGGTAAGATCCGTCCTCAGTTCTGAACTTGTTTGCCTTACTGGTCTTGACTTCTTATTAAAACTTTGAAAGATCTCATCTCAACGTATGCACTAATGAGCACTGTTCAGAGGAAGTTTCTCGCCACCAGACTTGATGTAGTCATGGGTACGCAGTGCTGAGGAGTCACATGGCGGGACGAAACAGCCGTTCAGTGTTCCAAAAGTTTTAATCATTTTACAACTCATGACATTCTATGATGAAAACCAACCTTAGACAGTTAGCTTCCCTTATGAACTTCAACAATCGTGTAATCTAGTCAATCAAACGTCATGTAATGATTATGAGATAAGTGATATATGTCAAAGTAGCCGATTGGGGTCGGTCAAGATAACAAAGCACAAACATTTAGCAAAATATCGACCAACAGACCCTGCTAAACAGCTGTTTCGTCCTAACGAAACAGCTGTCCAGTGCTCCCAGGTTTCCTTTGTTCCTCCAACTGATGTCAGTCTTCGATGAATAACAACTTGAAATATTTCCAAATCTCCACAACCCCCTCAAAATTTAATTGAACTAGTGCTCGTTGGTGACTAGCTTCGAGAAGTATTCCCGAAGTTCCAATGACAAGTCGTGACCGGTGGAGTCAGAGCCTGATGGCCGTGAGGACAAATACTCAGCGATGACAGTGGGTGGCGGTTTGCGCTATATCGTGAGCTAACAGAAGTTGGAAATATGGAGCATTGGATTCTGACCCAGTGGCTCAATGGTAACGCGCTGGTCGCGGAACCTGAAGGTCGTGGGTTCGATCCCTGCTGGTGGGGTCGTGGGTGCGCACTGCTGAGGAGTCCCATACTAGGACGAAACAGCTGTCCAGTGCTCCCAGGTTTCCTTTGTTCCTCTAACTGATGTCAGTCTTCGATGAATAACAACTTGAAATAAATAAAACTCGGTTATCACTGGACATGTACTGACTCATAATTACACTACAGAGTGATGTATCTAGAATCCGATATGGTTAGATAGAAGGAGAGATTGATTACAGAATCTTACTTCATGGAATCAGAACACAACTAACACGTGCAATAAGAATGATGTATCACACATTGTGAATATTTGGGAACTTTATCATCATTCAACAAAAGAATTAAGACCATTTTAATTCTATAAGTACAGTTTGAAAGTCGAATAAATGCTATGACATGATTATAAGGAGTATGTTCTAATTGAATTTTTGCTTTCCAGACTAATATCTACTCAGAAGTGAACAATAAATCAAAAATAATTGAGATTTCTCCTCCATCAGCAGCATCAGCAGCAGCACGAAATCAAGATTTATTCAAAACTGAAGAGAATTCATTTCAACGGCATCAATCAATGTCAAATGTTGTTGAAAATGATGGTATTTCATCATCATCATCATCATCATCAATTTCAACTATTGGTATTAATCGTCAATCTAATCAAAGAAGAAGTTCAGTAAAATTAGCTGGACCAAATGTTTTAATTGATCGTCGATCGAATCGAAACAGTCGTCGAAACAGTTCATCTTCAAATATCACTGATAAATAAATAATCTACAACATATAAAATTTATAACTAATCAATAATTTTTTAATCCTAAAATATACAATTGAAGTAAAGATATCATATATCTTTTATCTCATATTCAAAGTATCATGGTTTGGTGTTGACACTGTTACTTCTTTCAAAAATTTTTTGTTTATCCGCCTTTCTCCATCGTTTGTTTCTTTTATGGCTTTTTATTGTTGAACATTGTAAAGTATTAGATGAGATACTGCACATCTTGAATTAAAGTACTCAGTTTAACTTATTTTGTTCTAAAGATCCTGTAAATTTAGTAATAAAACGATATTCATTATTTGGCACATCGAAATAAATATATTCATAATAATTAACTTACTTCTTATTCACTCCAAGTAAAATAATAAGCCATATCATTCTGGAGAGATTAAAAGGTACTCTAGATTCAAAATTACGACTGGAATAGGCTGGCTGAATTCAAGAAAAACAAATCATATGTTAATCAAATTGCAACACTACGCTACGCATCATCATAGAACACGGCATGGAATGACAGTCAACTGTACCTGTACCTCAACTTCATCCACTTTGAAAAGGCCTTCGATAGAGGCGTTGACTGTGAATTAATTTGGCAGCTGCTTCAACACTACACTTTCAGTACCACAAACCTTCATCAACCTCATTCAGCAGCTATATGAGGAATCTACAAACTCAATGACGCCTATGAAATGACGATAGGAGCAAGACAAGACGAGTTTTGCCTACTATCACCGATCATCTTCCTGATTGTGGTCCACCGGATCACGCAACAAACAGTGAGGAGCGAGAAGATGGGCATGTAAAGATGTGAGGACCCTAGAACATTTAGCTTTCGCCGATGCTAATTTATGTCTAGTGTCGCACAAACTCGAGGATCTACAGGCAAAAACCAACAACTTGACAGAAAAGGCAAAGCAGCAAAAACGGGATTTCCTTCAGGTAAACGTAGAGAAGACAGAGGTGAAGAAGATATCTAACCAACAACAAGCACCAATCATCATGAATGAGAGAAACTTAAAGTAAGTGGCCTCGTTCACCTACCTAGGCAGCATCGTTTCAACTACAGCCGACACAGGCACAGATGATGATGACAAAGCCAGGATCAGAAAGACAGCAAGACACGTCTTCATTAATCTGAAATAATCAGTGTGCAGATCCACTGCACTGTGCTACACTGCACTCAGCATAAAGCATGAACAAGATCTGGATTTTCAACTCTAATTCAGTCAAGTCAGTGCTCCTATATGGTACAGAAACTTGGCGCTTCACGAAAAGCATTCCCAATAAACTACAGACATACGTCATCAACAGCTGCCGCCTACGCTGATTGAATACTGAAGATGAGATGACAAGGGGAAAAAGAATAAGCAAGGGGGAACTCTGGCCTGGTAACGAACTAAGGATTCAAGAAGCTATTGCCCAACAAATGTGCAGAAGATAGTGGATATGGATTGCATTGGATTGGACATAGACTGAGAAGACGGTTTCGGGACATCACGTGTTAGGTCGTCGAGTGGAACCTAGAGGGGAAACGACAAGTTAGATGTGTGAGTGTGACATGGAGGAGACTGTGTGAGGAAGAAACGAAAGCTTGTGGGTAGTGGTGGAGCTAGGTTAAGAAGACTGGAGAGAAGACAGTGAAATGGTGATGTGTTACTGAAGCCCTATATTCCGCTAGGAACCCAAGCAACAAATAAATAACGTAATAATTAACTTACATCAAAAACTACTCAGGACAAGAGCAGCATATAATGCATGAATTACACTTTTGCAAGGTTAACTAGGTGGACGTAACGGAAAAAACTCCTTTACAGAAATTGTTGGGAAAATAATTTGGTTTGGAGGCTTGTGGGAATTTACGGTTTCAAGGTGGCATTCATCATAGATTGATATCACTATGAGCACTATTGAACACCTGTAGGTGTCATGTATGCACACACACACTGCTGAGAAATGTCATATTCAAATGAAATAACTGTCTAGTTCTTCTAGATTTCCAGTAGTTTGCCAACGGATGTCACACCATCATGAATACTACCTAGAATAATAATTATCTTATGATTATCCGCTTTGTCATCTCCGTCATCACCGTGTACCTGTGCTGGGTACTTTCAGTTCAGGATACCTAAAGTGTAGTCGGATAAATGTCGACTTCTAATTAGTTAGTTTTCATTCATGCGGAAACAAATGGATATTGAATAAAATAGTAGTTAGTTGACTATTTACGTTAATTAAAGCATCATAAACGGCGAGTGTCTCACAAGTCTATCTGTGAAGAATTTAATCCGTGTAAAAACAACGGTCTTCTTGAGGACTATAACTGAACAAATATGTCGATCTGCTTCTTTTCGTACGTGCTACCAATACTGCATCATTTCGATCACAAATTTGTTTAATATAATTTAATAGTAGTGGTTGATAGTGGCTAACAGTGAAATCTAGGGAGCGCATTCGCTTCACAGGAGACTTATCAGCAGGATTTATTCTACCTTTTGGTATGTGTTGTTTCTGCTGAGACTAAAACCAGTAAGAAACAAAAAGGTCGAAGTTCACATTGGCGGGATAATCAATCAAAATAAATATGGACACAATGAAAAAACCTTCGGAGAAACTACCAATCACAAACAAGGTCATCAGAATAAGCTATCATACAGCTTACGGAGAAAATTTCATAGTTCCCATCTCTATGAAGTTTGCTCTGATGATGCTTCCTAGAATGACAGTGAAAGCTTCACGATTAAACCATTCAGTTCAGATAACACAACACCATCAAAATTTTCCTTCTGGGCTACAAATATTTTCTCCATTAACACAAATGCTTCAAACTTCATTGGGTTACTAACTTCGCTGAGCTACAGTAAATAAAGTGATCACTAAAGAGTGAACATTTTCATATTGTTTAATTATAAACGCTGATCAATTTTCATTGAACATTTTGCAATCTGGTAGCCGAGTTAAGAGACTCATCATCTTCGCGTACTTTGACTCCGGTAAGTTGGTTGATAAGTCTGTTAGCTGGGTGACCGCACTGCAGAAATGACTAAAAAAGTTCATTCAGCACGCATGAATAAACAACAGGAAGTCGGTTACTCCACAGCGAATGGTCAGTCTATGTAGTATAGTCTTATAGGAAGTCAATCAGCGCTCAAATAACTCAGTGGTAAAGTCTCTAGTTGCAGCACTGTTTGATGTAGATTCGATTCCTCTGGATTTGGAGATATCCCTTGTAGATGTGGGTACACAAGAAGGAAGCACATGTTGATCAGGATTATCTTCTGAGCACCTTTAAACAACTGAATCACAATAGCTATTCCATATGTAATGGGTTTAGTTTAATGTTATAGCTTGTAGTTTTCGACCTTCTATTGAAGTCAATATATCAGCGTTGTACTGACATCTATAGGCATTGCTGGTAGTTGCAGTTTGATGGCATTTTTTTCATCGGTCTTTGCAAAATCTCACTAGAGGCATTTCATCTGTCTAGACGGGTACTTAACTGCAGTGTAATGAAGGATGGAAACTTAAGTCTTGGTAAAATTATGGTCATTTTCTACTTCATAATGTAAATAACCAGTGAAACAATTTCAACAACATCAGGATAAAAAAATGAAGACATATATCTTTAAAGCAGCTGATATACCATTCATGTAGAGAATAAGAAGGACTAGATTATTCTACACAATGAATTGTCTCTAAAAGGGAATAGACACTAACTTCATGTTCCAGTAGATGGATCAAAATGTTGTGTAAAAAACACTTACAACTACTGGTAGTACTGGAGTAAGTGTTTTTCAACTGGATAATGTGTCTTGTAGGTAAATTTTCAATGTTGTGGGTTATCTAATCATCTTAAAGATAGCCACATAGTTTTGATTCGATTGGTCGCTGAAATGGTGATGCAGATATGGGAATCAATGGTCATTCCGAAGGTCAAACTGAAAATTTGAACTGGTTACATTTAAGACACTTTCATAGTTATCAAAACAAGTGAGTTGGCAAATCATATTCACTCCTCAGCCAACTCTTTGAAGGTATTCAATTCACAAAAGGAGATGTTAATAACGAAATCACTTTTCCAGTTGTCCTTATCATCCGAATATATAATGGAACCTTACGGATAGGTTGCTTACAAACACTAGTAATACACGCTAAGACGAATTGCGACAATAACAAACCACGAAAGTTCGAAAAAAACCTTCTTTTTCAAAGTATTCATAGTCAATGACTATCCAGATATCTTCATCAAGCAGTGCCTGTCAACTAAATTCGCAATGAAACAATTACCTCAACCTAAAAAGTGAATCACTTTACCACACATCAAGAATCTCTGAGGAATAGTCAATCGATTACCTCCTCCATTTCCTTCCAACATCCCAAACAAACCCTTGCAGGATATGGTATACAATCTACGGAATCCATTATTCAAAGAATTAAAGATGAATATGATCCATAAAATTAGTTGCAAGGACCGCCAATACGACTGTTTTGGCCAATCAAGTTACTGAATAAACCAAGGAATTAGATGTTGATGAAGTGGCCAACTTGTTGATGAAATATTAAAGAACAAAGCTCAGAAAACACCAAGCAACTAACAAGATCTTTAGTATATATTAATGTTTTTATATCATACTGTCGTTGGTTGAACCGAATTCATCGGTCTCTATTGGTATATGGGATCCTGTGCGGAAGCCTCGATATTACCTGTGCTCGGTATGATATAAAAACAACTATACATATCAAAAACTATACCCGTCGCACAAGAAGTGGCTATCGTGGCTCGGTGGTGTAGTGGAAAACGCTCTGGCGTTTGAAGCGATCGCTCCCAAGTCCAAATCCCGGTGGGAACAACATCACTCACTGGGAGGCAGGTACATCCAGCTGACGAGTCCCAAATAGGACGAAATGTGCATCCCGGATTTCATTGCTAGCCACTATCCATCATTTAAAATTATTAAGGTCATACTCCCCTTTTTATTTTAATAATTCAAAAAATGCCATTTAGCTTAATGCTTGCAGTGACACTTCAAATAAATGTTTTTGACTATACATTTTTTCGCTTTCTAAAAAATGATTTGCTTTGAACAAAGAACAGAATCAGCATAGCTAATCAACTTGGAGTTTTGCGGAGATCTATTTATTGATTTCAGGTTGATATTTATCATTAGAAAACAGGTAGCACTGAACAGCTATTTCGTCTTAACACGCAGCTTCTCCGCGGTGAGCACCAGTAACTCCCCCCCCCCCAGGGACTGAGCCCAGAACGTTCGGGTTTTGTGGCCAGTACACTTTCATTTAGCCACAGCTGATCAATATAACATCTAAGAAATAGGCGGATCGGAGGTCTGGTTGGTATCTCGGCTATCATGGAATATTTTGCATCAAATTTTTCCATTCTACATTGTTTTAATCATTCAATTATGTCATCTAGTTGTATTATATACTCTTGCACATTTTTAAATTCATCATAACTTTTCGCTTTACAAGTCGGTAGGCATATCGAGAAAAGGCATCATGGTGAATGGCACCGGGTTCTCAAGTGTATGAACATAAACAGAATGAATATTCCCGAAATACTTAACACAAACTGCAAATCATTTCTGAAGAAAGTTGGTTGGCGTCAGTCAGTCTTATCATAAATCTTCATAACGTGGATGATGACCATCTAGTTTTTCTAAGTCTTTTCAAGTTATTTCTACAAGAGCAATGCTTTCCCTGGAAGGTGTGATGGATAGTGTAGGAACACTTATCAATACAATTTGGTCCACCACTAATTATGTTTGCTTTAACTTCTCTAACGCATCGACTTTGAACAGACCTTTGACAGCGTCGATCAAGAAGTAATTCGACTGTTGCTTCAACACTACGAAATACCACAAACCTTTATCAACCTCATTCAACAACTATATGAAGACGCCACATGCCAAGTAATTCACAATGGGAAGCTCAGTGAAGCCTTTGAAGTGAAGACAGGAGAAAAACAAGACAAGTCTGCCTATTATTACCCATGATTTTCCTGATTGTAGTGGACTGGATCATGCAACAAACAGTAAGGAGCGAGAAGAGCGGGATACGCTGGCTGGACCGGCGAAACGATCCTAGAAGACTTGGATTTCGCCGATGACTTGTGTTCAATGTCACACAAACTTGAAGATCTACAGATGAAAACTAACAAGTTGACAGAAGAGGCAGGGTAGTGAAGACGGGACTTCAAGTCAATATAGAGAAGACAGAGGTAATGATGATACCCAACCACCAACAACAAGTACCAATCATCATCAACGGGAGAAACTTACAGGAAGTAGCCTCTTTCACCTATTTAGACAGCACTGTTTCAGCTACAGGCGGCACAGACGAGGACGTCAAAGCCAGCCAGGATCAGAAAGACAACAAGACAGCCCTTGCTGCAATAACCTGAAACCAGTGTGCAGATCTACTGCACTCAGCATAAAGCGTGAACAACATCCGGATTTTCAACACCAACGTCAAGTCGTGCTTCTATATGGTTGGAAGACTTGGCACGTTACGAAAGGCATTTCCAACAAACTACAGACATTCATTAAGAACTGCCTACTATGGCTAGTTACTGAAGCTCAGATCAATGGCCAGAAAGAATAAGCAACAAGGGACTCTGGCTGGCTGGCAACGAACCAACCAACAACCTATCACTCAACAAATATGCACTGGAAGAAAGTGGAGATGGATCGGGCATACACTGAGAAGGCCGATTGGGGACATCACGCGTCAGGCCATCGAGTGTAACCCAGATGGGAAACGATGAGTTGGGCATCCCAGCTGAGGGTGACATGGAGGGGATCATGCGAGGAGGAAATGAGAGCTTCTGGGTTGTCGTGGAGCCAGATTGGAGAGAACAGAGTGCACTTGAGATGTGCTACTGAATCCTTATGTTCCACTAGGAACCCAAGGGACAAATAATAATAATAACTTCTCTAACGAAGAAATTGAATGCCTTACCATTAGATATCGTCCTAAACATTTGAGTTACTGCAAACACATATACATAACCAATATTTATGTCACACTTTATGACAGTTTCTCAGATTTGTTAACTTTGCTAACGAATTCGCTAAATTTGTTTATAAAAAATCATCTGTGAAATGTTTAAAGGTAGAAAACGTAGTTACTCCCATTCAAATAGCAGCTTGATCAGTGAAATCATCTTTGAAATAATCCAGTAAGATATTTATTTTTTATCGGTATTGGTAATGGTACAGTAGTTATAAACCATACATACTGATCCATATATTTAACCAGACTAGTTAGAATGATCTAATAACTAAATGGTTGTTTTGCTCAACATGTATTGAACTCAACACTGGTGTGTCCAAGTAAATTCACTATCAACTACCAAATCATTCAAACCAAGTTCACTAGTTTAGCTGACTTCCTTCCATTTGACGGTATCCTATAAAACGATTCGGCGTAACTTGCAAATTCCACAATATTTTCCCGTGAACTATTGCTTTTATCATCGAGACGCTGAGAACACTGGAAAGTCGCTGCATGCAAGTCTGATATTCTTTAACATTGAGCACCCATAGCCTTGTATAGGATCCAGCTATCAGGTCAAATTGCAAACATGCAACCATTTAACTAGTCGGTTTGAGCAGAATATCCCTTCTTCCATTTGTCATGTCACTTTCAACTTGATCGGCTCAATAGATCATGACTCTTTGTAAAAACCTAAGCATTTCCATTTCTAGGTTAAACAATAACAATCATGCAAATGTTACCTGACTAGCTGATTTATGAAGAATTAACTGATTTTGCAAACAGATTACACAATATTGGCGTTTTTATCTGACTTCTTTGACCTGGAACCACAACATTTCAACAATAAATATATATTTGATGAAGGGACCAAACCAGCTGTAATGCTACAAGTTGTCAGTACTCGTAAAGGATAGAAAGATTACATAGCAAGAAATTCTAGCTACGAAATAAGCTACTTATTACTCACTATATTCTAACAGACAATTTTTGTACTCACAACTTGGCTAAGGATTCACCTTAGATTCAAAAACCATAACAAAACTTGATTAAACAATGAAATAAAAAATTCCAGAAAAAACTAGTTACAGCACATGTAGAAGTTTATTAGAATCAGGGATTATCATCCTAAAGAAACTTCTTTATGGCCTCGAAGCCTGAATGTTCCGGGTTCGATCTGTAGAGGGACAGGATCATGGGTGCTCACTGTTGAGGAATCCCATACTGGGATGAAACAGCTTTTCAGTCCTTCTATGTTTTCAATGTTTCGCCAACTGATGTCAGATCATGATGAATGCCAATTTGAAAGGATGCTAAATTATTGCGAATCCAGATGACTGTTTCTCAACCCCGACTTTGAAAATAACAGTATGATAATGACAGTTTCCATGATAAGCTTAACTATCTGGATTTAGGTATTTGAAACACCGTGTTGTTTTTAAAGGCTGGCAGATGCCTCTTATAAGAATCGACAAGCTCCGAATGTGAGTTAATATTCCTATAACATCTGTTATTGTTGCTGTTAGTCACCCTTTTATGCCACTCCACCATACATACTGCTTCCAAGTATGTATACTCTAATAACACCTTGAAATATCATCATGATTTCTAAATTTCCTACAACTAACATCTACTCATGTGCACCACGATGCTGAGCTTCCTAGCTTGGTTGCCACATTAGAAATATGATCGATAGGATTCGGTTTGCACTGTGAACTAGACAACGTGAAGTTGGTTGCACTCCCATGACCAATTATTACATGTAAGCCAGTCTTACAGAAAGTCAGTCGTGGCCCGATTAGCTCAGTGGTGAAGTCGCTGACTACAATACTGGGTGACGCGGGCTCGAATCTCAGGTGGGACAACAGTTCTGTCTAGGTTGCAGATACGCCTTGTTGACGAGGGCCAAAAATGCACAAAACCTAGGTCCAGGGCTTCCTGCCGATTGCCTCCAACTAACAATTAAAAGGATTAAGCGAAAAGTCTTAGTTACAGAACAATACCATAGGCAAAGCAACTAACTAACAAGGCCTAATAGGAATCAGTTTGTTGATTAGTTAATCATGCTAAAGTTTTCCCAATTGAGAAATGATAAAGTATACTGAAAATTATTATTACTATTATTAAAGGTAATTACGAAAAATATTCTAATGTTAAGGTTGTTATTGATACAGAGCTCATTCATCAGAATAATTATTTCTAGGACAATTTAGGAAAGAAGAAAAGAAGGATTGAAGAAAGGGAGAAAAGTTAAGAAGGGAAGATACAAACACTTGAATACACAGACAATGAGATATTCCTACAAGATGAAATGTGCGTAGGTTAAATGAACCCTATAAATGGCAATATATATTTCATCACTAACCAGTATTATTATCATGCTTACAGACAAGAAGAAATGATTTTACCACCTCCTCCCCTATTATTCAACAACACCACCATCTCTAATGTCACTATCATGAGTGCCAAGATTACCTCTATCACCACCATACTGACGAGTAATTATCTAAAAGAGAGAAGAGAAAGTGGAAAAGAAATGAATAACTTTCCCCTACCCCTTATACACACATGCATATTGATTAACATACCAAAATTAGAATAAACTCTTAAAGTTAGAACTGAAGACAAGAAATACTTTGATGTTGATGAACAATTCAGCTTGTATGTATGTGTTTCTGTATGTGTCTGTGTGCATGAGTACACAATGATCTTTAAGTTTATCCGTTGATTGCTTGAGGGAATTTCATTTCTGCTTAATTATGCAGTTTAGTTAAGCTTGAGAGTAATTGAAGTAATAATTAGGCCTTAACAATTAACCATTTAATCAACAGAATAACAGCCTAACCAACCAACCAACTAATTCACAAGGACTAAATTACTTTCTTATTGCGTTGTTGACTAGATTTATTCTCTAGTTGTTGTTTTTCTTTGGTGTTGTTATTGTTGTATCAATTATTTCAATCTTCCTTTCTGTATATTTGTTAATTTACTGTCTCATATATATATATATATATATATATATATATATATATATATATATATATATATATATTGCTTGTCCGCGTATTTATCCATCTGACTAGAAGCAACTTCTTCCCTGCTTCCCTCCCTGTATGCCACATATACATACACACACACACACACAAACATTCAGTAAAGAATAATCTTACGCTTTTTCTGTGATTCCATGCAAACGAAGACAAGGAGTGTAATTAACACTGAATGTCTGAATTCTGTATACATAAATGAATGAATGCCAATAAAAATGTCTTGTTAACTTCTGCGATGAAGGGGAGAAGAAATTCAAAAAATCCTAGAAAATAATACTTGAAAGCATAATTAACAGAAAAGACTTAATTTTTTTCTAAAGAAAAAAGGTGATACTATTAGCAATTTAGCTGATTCAAAGGTGATATTTATCGAAGACTGGTAACAAATGTAGAACCAATGAAAATTGAGAAATACTCTACAGTTGTTTACTTTTACTTAGTAATTGTCGATTTCATGCGGATCTTATGCTAAAATTTTCAAATTTCCTACTGAGATGCAAGAAGACAGTTGAAATGCAGTCGGCAACCACATGGACACCCGTTCTGTAGGTAGGGACCCAAACCTGTTGTATAAGGACTGCTCAAACCGTGGTAGGTAGAACGGTATTCGAAAGTACTACCCGCTGGTTGATTACCGACTGCCTAGTCTAACGAGGCACAACCTCTTTAGTAAGAGGGTTCATAAAAACACTTCACTGATCTGCCATTTAAATCTTATTACATTCTCTTCAACGTAACTGAATGACTTGACTATTGAACCGGGTGGTAACCAGTATAACCGTCAATTCTGATGTACTGACACCTATCGATCACAGCTGTAATAGGTTCATGAAGCAAGATGACACGATACTACTATAAGGTAAAGTCCTGAAGAGCTGGAAGTTGACATTTGAACGGTAAGAAGCATCAATGAGAACCTCTTGCCGATAGTTGTGAAGCCATAGGACTCACTGTTAGGTTAATAAGACATGACCTACTTCTTTCATGTGTTGGAAGCAGTAGACCAGTAATAGGCTGACTGAGTACTCATCTTTTGATTCTGATATTGTCCAATCAGTCAGATTTTCAGCCTGGAAAATTATTAATTAGGCCGATTTTGAAGATTTTTGGGGATTGATAAGTTTCAGGGGGACATTCATCACAGACCGACATCAATTGGAGAACCAGCAAAAACCCAAGAGTACCAGACAGGTGTTTCGTTTTAGTGCGAAACTCCTCGGCAGTCTTCAGCTACAACTGTATGAGGAACAAGATACCTTCTTTGTTCGTGGCCGCAATTTTAATTCTGATTTTCGTCTTCAAGGACACTGGATACACTTTTAAGACTCTCTATAAATGCGAAGGCAAGAGTTTTGTAAATGGAACCATCGCAGGGGAAATAATCTCAGTTTGTTAAAAGTTATAGTTTTCCGTTGTTATACAGGATCAAAATGATAGACTTCTCTTGATTTATGGACTGCCATGCGGATACCTCTTTATGCCTAAACATTTGTAATGGTTTATAATTTCATCTGACGACAGCTAGAATTGGAATCTAAAACAGGCCTTTCATCCTATTTAGGATGCCTCGTCAAGCGGACGAGTCTGTGCTCCAGTAAATGATTGTGTCCTTACTAAGACTGGAACCCGGCAATCATTTATTCAGATGCCAAAGTATAATCCATTAGATTACTGAGCCACGACAGCCATCTCTTGTACAGCGAGTATCATTTGTTACTGTTTGACACCTTCAACTTCTTGCTGTTCTACTGAATTGCTGTTTGACCGATGAAAAGATCTTAGAAGATTTGGACTTTGCTGATGATATATATCTAATGTTACATAAACTCAAAGGTCTACATCCGAAAGCTAACAAGTTGGTAGGACAGACGAAGCAGTGAGGACGGCGCTTCCTCATGTTATGAAGATACCTAACCAACAACAAGCACCAATCGCGATAAACGGGAAAAATATAAAGGAAGTTGTCTCTTTCACCTGCCCACCTACCTACCTAGGTAGCATCGTTTCAACTACAGTCGACACAGGCACAGATGACGAAGTCAAAGCCAGGATCGGAAAGACAGCAAGACACGTCTTCACTAATCTAAAATCAGTGTGGAGACCTACTGCACTGCACTCACTCAGCATAAAGCATGAACAAGATCTGGATTTTCAACACTAATTCAGTCAAGTCACTGTTTCTATGTGATGGTTGCGAGACTTCCCTCATTATGAAAAGCATTTCCTCCCGAAAAACCGCAGACACATGAACAGCTGCCACCTAGGCTCCCTTCATGCTGAATATGAGATCAGATGAGAAAGTGAGAAAGAATAAGCAGGGAGGAACTGCGGCTTGGCAAAGAACCAACGAAGCAAGATGCTATCACCCAACAAACATGCACTGGAAGAGAGATGGGTTGGATTGGACTGAATAGGATTGGACATAGAGTGAGAAGACGGTTTGGTGACATCATGTGCTAGGCCGGGCGGGTGAGTAGAACTGAAATAGGAAATGACAAGTTGGCCGTCTGAGCTGAGGCTGATATTGAAGAGATGGTGTGAGGAAGAAATGAAAGGTTGTGGGCAGTGGTGGAGCTACGTTGAGAAGACTGGAGCGAAGAGAGTGAAACTGCGACGTGTTACTGAAGCCTTATGCTCCACTAGGAATCGGAGGGACAAATAATGATAATATTAATTTATGTTATACTGAATGGAATTGCTAGACTTCTGTAGATACGTGGGTTCCTAAAGATCCTCTTGATAACACCTATGAAGAGTAGTATAATATAAGGAAAATTACATATATTATTTAACATGAAATGGAGATATTGCATTCGTTAAATATCAAGTTTGATTATGCCGTGTTATATGGTTCGAATATTAAGATTTTTAAGTAGTTATTACTGTTCCCAAGGTCTAGAACAGTTTACGAGCACTGTTTATTAATGCAGCACTAAATTACATTGGTTCATACCTATAAACCGACATCTTCTTATGAATCTTTTTATTTGATAAATGTCCTTCAAAATGAATTTTTGAACAAAACATTACTAATTTGAGGTCCGTATTCATCATGGACTGACATCAATCGTAGAAATACTGGAAACCTGGAAGCACTGGAAAGCTGTGCAGACCCATGACCTTGCCCCACCAGAGATAGGAACAAGGACCTTCAAGATCCCACAAACCAGCAAGTTACCATTGAACGACTAAGTATGAATCCATTGCTCCATATTTTGTACTTCTGCCAGTCCATGATATAGTGCTACCTGCATCCAATGTTATTGCGATGACTAGCTTCGAGAGATAGTTTTAGAAGTGCCAATGAGAAGTCGTGAACTATGGAGCCAACCAAGTCGAACACGAGTATATTTACTCAACGATGGCACTGGATGGAAGTCACGTTTTATCACGAATTGACAGGAGTTGGTGATATAGACTATCGGATACCTGACTTGCTCAGTGGTAATGTGTAGGCATCCACGGATCCTGGGTGTCCTCAGTTTGATCCCTGGCGGGATGGGGGCGGAATCATGTGTGTACACTGCTAAGAAGTCTCATGCTAAGACGAAAAAGCTGTCCAGAGCTCCAGTGTTTCTCCAACCGAAGTCAGTCCTTGAAATCAAAAACAGTATTAGTCATGTTTCCTCGAAAATGTAGAAATTTTATGCTGATGAGTATCGACTAGTCAAAAATGCATGTTCAAACGTTTTGCTCATTGATTTCACCTGTATAATATTAGTTGTTATTTCATTTAACTTAGAATAAAAGGAGAAATTGTTTCTCTATGCTTTTGTCTACGTCTGATGGTGGACTATTCTCATTTAAATGCAAACTAAATTACAGAAGTAATGATGGATGGTAGCTAGCAGTGAGATCCAGGATGCGCATTCCGTCCTGTTTGAACGGGTCCCTAATAGGACGGAATGCGCATTGGTAGCCACTATCCATCATTACCATATGATTAAACAACATGGCGAATACCAAGGCATCCGTGCAGGATCCCATATTCAGATAGAAACCGATCAATTCATTCCATTCAATGACGGTGTAATACAAACAATAACACTATGAGAAGTGGCTATTGTGGCTCTGGCGTTTGAAGAAATCGCTTCCCGAGTCCAAATCCCGCTGGGAACAAGATCTCTTACTGTGAGGCAGGTATATCCAGCTGACAAGTCCCAAATAGGACGAAATGTGCATTCTCGATTCTATTGCTAGCCACTATCTATCATTACTATATAATTAAAAAACACAGGGGATATGGAGGCATCCCCTCAGGAACCTATACGCCAATAGAGATCGATCAATTTGGTCAAATCAACTATGGTATACTACAAACAATAACACCAAATTTGTTTTTAATCCTATCAACTTTATTGGGTACATCAATTTGTTTGAATTATTATCGTCATAAATGTTTCCTGTAATATTAAACACTGGGTCATATCACTTGAGTAAAGAGATTGACATAAATAAACTTTTACAGCTCCAAAAGACATTTATCGACTAGGATATAGCACATCTACTTTAAAAAAAACACAAGCAATAAAATTATTTTAGACATATAACTGAGAGAAAACAAAAAACATGACAAAAGACTCAGAGAACTAGTGTTTTTCAAGGGTATTAAGTAATAAACGTGTTATTAAACACTTAAACATTTTTAGGAATATAATCATGATGTTAATTTACTAATGTATAACGTCTTGTGGATAGATTAATGTTGACATCTGATAATTACTTACTTACTAGTGAAGTGTTGAACTATTTAAGTATCCAGCCTAAGTTGATGGACGTAATTAATTAAGTTAGAACTGTATAATGGCCTTGATGTATGTACATAGTTATTCGCTTTTTCTTCGTTAATTTATGAAATCTTTGACGTCGTTACTTTTATTATCCCATCGCTGATTACACCAAATTATTCAGTCTCTATTAACATATAAACACCTATGCAGATCCCTCTATGTTACCTGTCTTCCATCTGTACATTGATTATAGATGGTGGCTAGCAGTGGAATCCAGGATACGTTTTTTATCCTATTTACTACTCGTCAGCTAGATGCATCTGTCTCCTAGTGAGTGATGTCGTTTCAACTGAGACTCACTGGAAGGCAGGTAAATCTAGATGATGAGTCGTAAATGGGGTGAAACGCGTATCCTAGATTCCACTGTTAGCCACCATCCATAATCAATGTACAGGTGGAAGACAGGTAACATCGACAGGTAACACCTTTCTAACATATAAATATTTTTTAGTCTTTACGGTTAGCTTTAGTTATAATTGGCTTGATGGTGGTTAGCAGGAGAACTGGTGACACTCAGTTTATGCTACTTCAAACTGACTTGTCTGCAAGATGTATCTGTATCCCAGTCAGTGATGGTGTTCCCACTGAGATTTGAACCCAGCAACTATAGCTTCAAACGTCTGTAGGTTATCATACACTGTGCACACTGTGCGTTAACATTAAAAAAAACAAAAGGAGAGACAGAGAAATTTAACAAAACCTGAAAATTCACCTCTGAATAATCTACGGAATGACAATAATATAGTAATTGTTAAATCTGATAAAGGAAATTCAACAGTAGTTATAGAAAAATTGAATCACTTCAACAAAATTGACGAACACATCCAAACAGGACCATATGAAGAGATGAAGAAGCCTTTAGAAGCAGTCATGGATAGAATTAATTAGTCTACAGCCAACCTGATATGTCGACTAAACCCATCTCGGGCAAGTCTAAATGGTTTAACTTAATGTCTAAAACTAATAATCCTAGTAGAATTTATGGCACTATTAAGGTTCATAAACCAGTTCATCCCATTAGACCCATAGTTGAATTCAGAAATACACCCAACATATGAATTAGCATAGTACTTAGCACTGATGCTATGTCCTATTAAAAACCGTTCAAATTTTAGACTGCTACACTCTTACTAGTTAAAACCAGGGCCTAATGAGGATGAAAAAAATGGTTAGCTTCGAAGTAACAAGTCTTTATATTAAAATATCAATCACTATGACACTGGAGGCAGTCAGAAATCAACTAAATATTGACTCAGAACTTACTCATAGAACTAAGACAGTGGTTGATGAAATCGTATTAGGTGCTTACAGTTGTGCCTGACCTATACAGTCTTCGCGTTTGGACACAAAATATACAGATAAACAGAAGGAGTAGCAATATGATCGCCAATATCACCAATGGTAGCAGATATATTTATGGATACTTGGGAAAACATGACTTCACAAACGTTGAATCCTGCACCTAATATGTGGTGGTGATATGTGGATGACATATTTACAGTGTTGAAATCTGACCATAAAGACACTTTCTTCACACATATAAACTCAGGAGTAGCTACAATCCAATTCACTTATGAGGTAGAAAATGAACAAGGACAATTACCTATGTTAGATTGCAGGATAAAACGAAGGCAGATGGTGGTCTGAATACTACCGACTACAAAAAATCAACACACTCTAACAGGTATTTAGACTTCGAGTCATCTCGTCCAATGTCAGTCAGTGAAGGCAGGTTTAGTCAAGTGTCTGAGTGGTAGAGCTAGAAAACTGACTAGTCACTGCAAGAACCTAAACAAGGAATTGGAACATGTAAAAGAAGAGCTAGTAGTTAATAATTGTCCTCCATAGTCTATTAAAAGATTCATATAAACACACAAAGAACGAAGTAATAACAGTAACACGAGTATGAATAATAACGACAACAAGAGCGGAAAGGAGTTCACAGCCTCCATTATGACACCCAATAAAGAAGGTACATCAGAAACTGTACCTAGGATCCTCAACAAGCTGGAATTAGTTCTGTTGTCATTTAAACCTACAAACTCATTCAGAATTAAGCTTTATCGGTTGACTTAAAGATCCGGTAGAATTAACTGAGCGAAATAATCTAACCAATCAAAATCCATGTAATGACTGTGAGTCAGATCAAGTACATAGGTCGAACTAGTCGATCAGGGTCAGTTAGAATGGCGGAACACATGAATTTTGCTAAGTATAGCCTGTGCGTTCTCGGTCATTAAACTCCCCTTCTGTGTGAAACAGGTATAATTTCTTATTTACTAAGGCCAATAATTTCTTGTTGATTGTGATAATGAATCAAAATGGTTGAATGGAGTATTTTCAGGTAATAATAAAAGATGAAAATCTATTACCAACTAGATAAGAAGAGAATTGTTATTGTACATTTAGTAATGCAACTTAACAGAAAATATTTCCAAGATTCATCAATTAACATTTCATAAGATCCGCCGCTTTCATTCATCATTATTTCTTCATATAGGAGACGATTTCCTGAAGGTGAAAAATCCAAAACTATAGTATGAAAAACTATGCTTACAAATTGTGGCGCGAAGTATATGAGGAGTAATCCTGAAGGAAATACTATTAAGGTTAAAAGGTGGTGGCTAAATAATCATATGTTTGTTACTACTAGTCAGCCATCCAGCAAAAAAATGAAAAGTCCGTAGTAGTGGTAACCCCTCTCCTCACACACACACACACACTTTTACGTAGATGCATCATTTCAAGTTATCACACCTCATAGTAGCAGAAAAACAACACGTGGATAGAAAAAGACTGACATCAAAGAAGATCAAGTAGTGTGAGGGTATAACCAACCTGAAGATAAAGGTTAGTCTGAATGTTCAAGCTTTAGAAGGCATCAAAAAGTGAACAAGTCAGACAGCAAAAGCATTGATTTACCCACAACAAAGACAACTGACTTTTGAACTACGACTAGTTTTTAAAGCTGTACATTTATAAATATATATAATTCAAAAGCAGAAGGGTCCTAGAGGAATTGATAATCGTGTCAAAGTCAATCGAACAGCAAACTCAAGCCGGATAAGAGGGCACGTGAATATTACGTGACATACTAAAGATAGATAGTGACTAGCAATGAGACCCAGGACTAGTGGTCTGTCCTATTTGGGATTCGTCGGCTGATGTACTTGTCTTCCAGTGAGTGATATTCTTCCCACTAAGAATCATACTCGGCAACTGTAGCTTAAAATGCCGTAACATTATCCATTGGGCTATCGAGTCACAACAGCCACTCCTCGTGCTATAGATATAGTTTTTCATGTTGTTACTTGTATTATCCTGTCGTGGACTGGACCGATTTGATTGGTCTCTTTTTGGTCCGGGCTTCTGAAGTGATTGTTTCCGGGTTCGAGTCATAGTGGGAACAATATCACTCACTAGGAGACAGATGCATCTATCTGACGAGTAGTAAATAGGATAAAAAACGTATCCTGGATTCCACTGCTAGCCACCATCTATAATCAATGTACAGGTGGGAGACAGGTAACATAGAGGGATCTGCATAGGTGTTTATATGTTAACAGAGACTGAATAATTTGGTCCAATTAGCGATGATATAAAAATGTAACAACATATTACGTAACATGGCTGAAACTTTTCAACAATTCGAAGAGTTAGCGAGTGGAAAGGAAAAACTGGAGAGAAAAGTAAGAAAGAGTGACGAAGAGTAAGTTTTACTTCCTTTTCCTGGGAGTTCTAAATCAGGTAAGAAAAGAAGAAAAATTACGCTGAAAATTTTGAGGGCGCACTTGTGAAAGTAAATGTGGTTACTTCTTTTGAACTTATAGTAAGGGTTTGAATTTAGAGACTGTTACTGCTTCGGAGGTGCAAATGTCTTATGCGTAAAACTTTTTAACGATTCTTTTCACCTCTGTGGAGTATCTTGGCTGACGTTTCGAGAGGAGCTAATTATCTCGAAATCTTTGTTCACTTTAAAGCAAAGCTGGATATGGTTTTCTTTCCACCTTTTGAAGGGAGAGACTGTTCACAGGTGCATATGGTGAAAGACAGAGCGTGATGCGATCTACATGCTCGTCACTATGGTAGCAAGTGAACCTACATATAATGTAAGCTGTTGAAACCCAGTGCATTAACGTTTTCTTCACACATGGAAGAATCGGCTGATGGTATGAAGACGTAATTTAAATACTTCCAAGTTGTTGTTCATCGTAAAATGGCATCACTTGGGAGAAAAAAGAAACCTGGGAGCACTGAACAACTGTTCCATCCTAGTGTGACACTCCTCAATAGTGCGCACCCACGACTGCACACCACCTGCAATCGAACCCACGACCCTCAGGTTCCGTGGTCAGCACGTTACCATTGACCTAGCCACTGAGTCACAATCCAGTAGTCCATATCTTCAACTTCTGTTAGCTCACGATATAGCGCAACCACCACCCAATATCATCGTTGAGTAACTGTCCTCACGACCATCAGGCTTTGTTCCCAACGGTCACCACGTCCCACTGGAACTTCGGGAATATCCCTCGAAGTTACTCAACGATGATATTGTGTGGTGGTTGCACTATATCGTGAGCTAACAGAAGTTGTAAATATGGACTATTGGATTGTGACACATTGGCTAGCTCAATGGTAACGTGCTGACCACGTACCTGAGGTCGTGGGTTTGATCCCTGCTGGTGTTGTGGGGTCGTGGATGCGCACTGCTGAGGAGTGTCACACTAGTACGAAACAGTTGTTCAGTGCTCCCGGGTTTCCTTTGTTCCAGTAATGCAAAAATTCCCATTTAGACATTTAGTAAAACAAACAATGTGAGCGAAGAAATAATTCTCTTCAATTAGTTCCTCATCAATGGCTCTGCACTAATATATGTAGCATTTTCAAACGTAAAATTACATACCAATCTAGTGGTGAGAGCTGTTCAATGAAAGGTTATCAATCTCAAAGTATCAAGAAGGTGATAATTGATCAGGTAATTAAGACATTTAACTAAAGCAAAGAATAATTATCGTAGAAAGATTTTGTGAACAGGTTCTTACATAATTGATATTTAGTATAATGATAACTAAAGAGCAAAAATGAACTGTTACGTAAAATGGTAAATTGTTGACGGTAATTAGAGACAGTAGGGGGAGAGAAAGATGGTTAAGTCTGCAATAATCATAATAATAATAGTAATGGAGCTATTAAAATATTAGTTATGGTGAATTGTGTGATGGATGAAATGAAGAGTCTTGTTTTAATAAATGAGTTATACAGATGGCCAAGGCAAAGAAAGAGGCTGTACGAATCTCTTCTGAACACACAGACTTGGCTTGTGTAGGTGGATTCCTATGGTTTCTGCTGTATGTAAAAGATGAACTCATAGAGGATGGGTGAGGTGAGAAGGAATGTGATAAATAACTTTAAAGGCACTATGAATTTTAACTCGGTGGCCGGTGTCAATCAGATGAGAGAGTATTGAGCTTCGTATCAATCTAATTTCCCCCTTACTTAGCCGTGAAGGATGATGCTCGGCGATTCGACGACGGACTTGCCTAACTGTACATCCAATGTAACTAGCTCCACAGGAGCAGTTGAACTTGTAAATGCACATAGAAGAGGAGAAGTCAGGGAGTCTGTCTTTAGTTCGTGTGATCATCATCGGCAGGTTGTAGAAAGCACAACATAACTTGGCAGCATTAAATGATCTTCTTATGGCATTTCTTAAGCGTTGTGTCACAATTCCGCTGATGATGTCACCTCGAAATTGTAGTCTTAGGAACAATGGTTTCTTGGAGACTGTAGGCATTCTGGTTTTTATATTGGATATGTTCATATTTTTAGCCAGGAACATTGAGATTGATAACCTTTCATTGAACAACTCTCACCATTAGATTGGTATGTAATTTTACGTTTGAAAATGCTACATATGATAGTGTAGAGCCATTGATGAGGAACTAATTGAAAAGAAATATTTCTTCGCTCACATTATTTGTTCCTTTGTTCCTCCAAGTGATATCGGTCTACGATGAATAACAACTTGAAATATTTCCAGATCCTAACAACTCCCTCAAAATAAAATGATATCATTATATATATATATATATATATATATATATATATATATATATATATATATATTATTCTGCTAATCTGGTTATTCTTGCTCTATCCAAATTAATTAAAGGACTTGAATGCATTAAAACAAGTATCATTCATTCATCTTCCACATATATAAACTGAAGAGATTATTTCTTTTATTGGTCAAAGTTTGAGAATTGCGGTCAGGATTTCAGGTGAAATTCAGTTAATTGAAGATTCATGATAATTCCATCCGCTTTTATTATAGATCATGCAGTTAAATCTGAAATGAGCGTTAACACCGAAAGGCCTGTGTTAACATTTTTTTAAACTAGCTATCACTCGTATAGTCGTGTTGATATCAGAGGAAACTAGAGAGGTGGTTTTTATTCCCATCAGTTGTGACTGGTAAGCTTCAGCTGAGTATTCCAATACTTATTTTACTCACCCCTATGTATGCCCCCAAATAAATCACTACGTCTATACACATACAGTTTTGTCAATACATATACGCTGGATAATATAAGGAACGAGATTTTCTGGATTTGTAAATTTTATGAACCGACTTATACAAAGCCATCATATTTGAACTATAGAATGCCTAAAAATGTGCTCAGACTAAGAGGTGACATTTTTATAGAAAGTTTCTGTAAGGTAAAACTGTCTCCTTCGCTTATCTCTTATTTCACTGATTCATAGACAGGGAACAAAGCCTCCAAACTGATAGCAGCGATGAATAATGGCTAGCAGTGGAGTCCACGAAGCCCACTTCATCTGTTCTTCAATTTTGGAGCTGGATATTTTTATTATTTATTATTTGTCCTTTTGGTTCTTAGTGAAACATAGGGCTTCAGTAACACGTCGCCATTTCACACTCTCCGCTCCAGTCTTCTCAACGTAGCTCCACCACTGCCCACAACCTTTCATTTCTTCCTCACACCATCTCCTCCATGTCACCTGCAGACGCCCAACTCGTCGTTTCCCATTTCCGTTCCACTCGACAGCCTGGCACGGCGCTTGATGTCCACAAACCGTCTTCTCACTCTATTTCCAATCCTATTCAGTCCAATCCAACCCATCTCTCTTCCAGTGCATATTTGTTGGGTGATAGCATCTTGCTCCGTCGGTTACTTACCAGGCCACAGTTCCTTCTTGCTTATTCTTTCTCACCTTTTCATCTGATCTCATCTTCAGTATGTAGCGAGCGCAGGCGGTGGCTGTTGATGTATGTCTGCAGTTTGCTGGGAGGAAATGCTTTTCCTGAGGCGCCAAGTCTCTCAACCATCACATGGGAGCACTGACTCACTTGACTGACTTAGTGTTAATCGAAATCCCGTTCTTGTTGTTTATGCTGAGTTGAGTGCAGTAGATCTCCACACTGATCTCCACAGATCAATGGAGGAGGGTCTGTCTTGCTGCGCATCCGATCCTCTATTCCACATCGTCATCTCTGCCACCACTGCCGCCACCACCGCCACCACCACCACCACCATCTATAGTTCAAACGATGCTGTTTAGGTAGGTAGGTGGGTAGGTAGGTAGGTAGGTAGGTAGGTAGGTAGGTAGGTAGGTAGGTAGGTAGGTAGGTAGGTAGGTAGGTAGGTAGGTAGGTAGGTAGGTAGGTAGGTAGGTAGGTAGGTAGGTAGGTAGGTAGGTAGGTAGGTAGGTAGGTAGGTAGGTAGGTAGGTAGGTAGGTAGGTAGGTAGGTAGGTAGGTAGGTAGGTAGGTAGGTAGGTAGGTAGGTAGGTAGGTAGGTAGGTAGGTAGGTAGGTAGGTAGGTAGGTAGGTAGGTAGGTAGGTAGGTAGGTAGGTAGGTAGGTAGGTAGGTAGGTAGGTAGGTAGGTAGGTAGGTAGGTAGGTAGGTAGGTAGGTAGGTAGGTAGGTAGGTAGGTAGGTAGGTAGGTAGGTAGGTAGGTAGGTGAAAGCGACTACTTCCTTCACATTTCTCCCGTCTATCGTGATTGATGCTTGTTTCTGTTGTTTGAGTACCTTCATCACCTCTGTCTTCTCTACGTTCACCTGAAGGAAGTGCCTTCTTCGCTGACCTGTCTTTTCTACGAACATGTTAGTTTTGCCTGTAGATCTTTGAGTTTGTTCGGCATAAGACATTAGACGTAACCATCATGGGCGAATTCAAACTTTCCAGGGTCAATTCATGGATCAAACAGCGCATGCCCATTATCTCACTCCTCATACTTTCTTCCATGATCCAGTCGACAACAATCAAAAATATCATCGGTGATAGTAGGCAACCTTGTCTTACCTGTCAACCTGTCTTCATTTCAAAGGGATAACTGAGCTTTCCAATGTGAATCATTTGGCATGTGGCGTTGTCATATGGCTGTTGAATGAGGTTGATAAAGGTTTGTGGCACTCCAGAGCTGGATGCGTTCGCTTTCAACTGGGTGATGTTGTTGTCACTTTATACGTACTATTGTTACTACTGTACTGAAATAAAAAAATATTTCGTGAAAATGTATTAATTAATACCTGAGATAGTTATGATTTAATAGACTTGTGTTATTGATGCAGAGCAATGATTGTAGGCAAAATGAAAACTTGGGTTGCAGGAGGATTCAGACCATAGGCTTTGAGGTCACCTGTCCTGTGCAGAGCTGTGAGATCCAACTGCTAACCAAATTTTCGAAGTGATCGAGTTAGAGTGACCGATAGGATAATACGATATATAAGGACGTTACTAACGTAAAAAGATACTTCGGCAACTGTTTTCTTTCAGAACCTGATACTTCACTGAGCCGAAGAAAAGGCAACTTTATTCAACAAAAGACACCATTTATGCCCAGTTTTTCTTCATAAAATAAAACCATGAGGTTCGAAGTTGAATACTTATTTTCACGGATCAGCTGAATGACAAAATTCTCTACTAAGGTTTGCCCGATTACATAGCAACATGAAACAAGATTACGATCCGAAACTACTACCCTGACGACTGATAACTTAGATTGTTAACTCCAATTAAGGTCGCTTCCTACCAGTTTTATACGTAAGTCAATCACTCACAGTTTTGCATCATGGATTTATATTGCAAAGGAGGAAAACTCTTGGTGACTGAAGTGAAATTAAGACCTGGTCAGCAGCTGCATTTCGTAGCTCAGCTGGTATGACAGTGTCAGTTAGGTAACTAAGTAAATTAACCAGTTTCATGTATGAAGAGATGAAGAGAAGAGGAGATAATATAACTTAAAAGTGTTAGCTACAAACATGAGGTTATATTACTAGTCACTTTACAAAACTTCTATTTTCTGTAGCTTTAAGCGTTTTACTAGTCAATATTTTGTTTTGAACAACTGTAGACGAAGATAAAGGAAACTGGTTGACACAGATCACTATTACTACATATCATCAACAAGATAATTGAAATTCTTTACCAAAGACAATTGTAAAAACTAAACATTCACAAAGTTTAGACCTGTTGCAGGATCTCGTGTTACCATAATAAAGAAAAGTGAATATTTACACGAAATGTTGATAAATTTCAGTGACACAGCATAATTTCACTTGCATAGTACCAAACAGAATGTTATGCTGGCATTTTATTAGAATAAAGTAAAAATAAATATTTTAACGAACTTCTGAACAAGAAACTGATCTATAATGCAACATATGAAATGGAATCAACAAGCTGATCCACTTCGTTCATGTATAACTTGCCTGAAAGTCAATATTTTGATATGCCATGTAGTGTCAATGATCAGTGGAATAAGCTAACACAGTTCTTACATCCAATTCACAGTTCAGAAGCCTAAGAATTAGATGGTATCGCTGTATAAAGCAACTTCATGGTGTGATACAATTTGACTACTTTGTTTACCCGTACATCAATAAATGAAACAATTGATAACATATGTTAACAAACTGACCTGTTGTCATTACCCTGATTCACTATGGGATATCTACTATTACTTTACAGAAAACCAGTTCAGTAACCACGTTTATCAACAGATTTATGAAATAGGTTACAAATTTATCTTTAGGACGAGTCCCTGAAAAATCTCTTCATGAGTTCAGGCACCAAAGGAGAAACTTAACAGATTTTAGGATAAACTACAAGGATGAAGACAAGTTTAATTGTTTTCACTTTTATATAAATTTAAGGTATGATGATACAGCTCAGCAGACAAGCCATAAGAAAGAAGCAAAGACTGAACATTGTTTAAATTACAATAGCTTTTATCTTGACATTGTAAAATGTGGATAACTTACTGAGCTGGAAACCTGTTTTCTTTGAAAAGGCTAGGCGAAGAGTTAAACACTACTAGAAAGTACCTGAGAGATGCCGTAAAAAGTTGACATTGAAGCACAGCAAAGAAAAGATTGGAAGTACTATACACCCAACATTTGAAAGGAAGAACATCTTTATTCGCCTCAACACCAGACAGAGTAGATAATTAGACCAAAGGAACGATAAAAAGATGTTTCCCTATAAACTTACTTTTATCAGTATATAATATCATATGCTCACTGAACAATTCTGAAGTGAAAAAATATCTTGTTGACAACAACTCCAGCTAAGTCTATGAATTTACATGCACCTTTGGCAGTATATATATAATAAGAATTTCCGATATCAATCGGCAGGCTCCTCTACTCGGATAAAAAAGAACCAAACACTAGAAACCTGTTTCGTTCATTCAAGAGAACTGGCAGTAGAACGCAGGACTTCCGTTTAGCCCTTCCTGTATGGCACTCATCAAATTAATTTTACTGTGTCCCCTTGATTTATTCTGTTCATAATAAGAGTCATGTCTCAAGAATTGGCACACAATTAATATTATTTTCTAAAAACAATTCCACATCATAAACTACTCCAACTTGCCATAATGAATGAACTTCTGATGCAATAATGTGCACAACCATGTTAGAATTCCTACATGCTTTGGAAACATAGTTGAAAGTTAACTCTAAAAAACTCTACCCACTTATTCGCTATTGTTACTGTATTATAAAGCTCAGTAATTAAACCAGACCGGTTTTCAATCATGAGCTCTAACGCTTTGACAAATTGAGCCCGTCAGGAATTGTATTCACCAGGTAAAACGATTTCAAACTTGCCTGAATCATTTCCAGCATGAGAATTTTTCCCATTTCCCATAAATGAATTTTAATACTGACTTTCTCAATCGCGTGTGACTTCCTACACGAAATTAAAAGGTTAGAAGAGAGTCAAGCAGTTAGTTGGTTGGAGGCAATTGGCAGGAAGTCCTGAAATTAGGTTTCCTGCTTGTCTGCACTAGTCAGCAAGGTGTATTTGCAACCTCGACGAAACTGATATCTCACCTGAGTCAAGCAAGAAACTAAGTGACTGAGTGTTGATGGTGTAGTCTAAAATGATCTTTGTTGGTATAATTGTTTGATTACTGAGGCTGTAGGAACGTCTTGTTCACTCTCTTGGCTCCCCACTGACACTACTTACATATCAATAGTTTTACAAATGTGTAACTGAGGTGTCAACAGAGTCACTACTAGAAACTATCCATCTATGATAAAGTATGATCTCTGACACAAGATTACCAAGAAGTAACAAGTTATGGTGCTAAACAATACAAGTAACTAGGAAGCACTCACACACTCATATAAATAGATGTATAAATGTAATTCAAAAATGGGCTTCTGGTGAAACTCTCTGATTCCAAAAAAGTTCTCCTTTATGCAGAAAACCATTGAAACCCTAAGGTTGTTGGAAAGCTGTTTCAACCTAGTTCGAGACTTCTCATAAGTACACATGCACAAACCCATGGTGGTGTCACTCAGGACTGTGATATATATAGCGGCCAATGATTCGTCATTCAACAAACGGTTGGGAATCACAACATAGTGAGAACCTAATCCAGTACCTTCTATAGCCTCACTCCCAATTTGGTTGACCCTACAGATCTAGAATGCCCATTAAAATTTCTTGAAACTCATCTTCAATCAGCTGGCAGGTTAACAAAGAAAAGTAATCCAAAATGAGGGATTATTATTTTTATTTATTATTAGTCCCTTGGGTTCCTAGTGGAACATAGGGCTTCAGTAGCACGCCTCCAGTGACCTCTGTTCTCTGAGATCTTTTGAACCTGGTTCCACGACAGCCCACAACCTCTCATTTCCTCCTCGCACGACCTCCTCCATGTCACCCTCGGACGTCCAACTCGTCGCTTCCCATGGGGATTCCACTCGAGCAACTGGCCTGACGCGTGATGTCCTCAGTCGGCCTTCTCATTGCATGGCCAATCCATCTCCACTTCTTCCTGCATATTTGTTGAGTGATAGGTTCTTGGTTGGTTCGTTCCAGAGTTCCTTGTTGCTTATTTTTTCTGGCCATCTGATCTTCAGCAGCGAGCGTAAGCAGTTGTTGATGAATGTCTGTAGTTTATTGGAAATGCCTTTCGTGACGCGCCAAGTCTCTGAGCCATACAAGAGCACTGACTTGACTGACGTTGGTGTTGAAAATCCGTATCTTGTTCCGCATGCTGGGTGCAGAAGATCTCCACACTGGTTTCAGGCTAATGAACGCCTGTCTTGCTTTTCCGATTCTGACTTTGACGTCCTCGTCCGTCCCGCCTGTAGTTGAAACAGTGCTTCCTAGATAAGTGAAGGAGGTTACTTCCTTCAAGTTTCTCCCGTTGACGGTGACTGGAGTTTGTTGTTGTTGATGGTGGTGGTGCGGTATCTTCATCACTTCTGTTTTCTCTATATTCACCTGAAGTCCCGTCTTCGCTGCCTCTTCTATCAACTTGTTAGTTTTTGCCTGCAGATCTTCAAGTTTATGTGACAGTAGGCATAAGTCATCGGCGAAATCCAAGTCTTCTAGGTTCTTTTCCGTCGTCCAGTGTATCCCCCTCTTCTCGCTGCCTACTGTTTGCTGCATGATCCAGTCGACCACAATAAGGAATATCATGGGGGATGGTAGGCAACCTTGTTTCACTCCTGTCTTCACTTCAAAGGCATCACTGAGCTTCCCATTGTGAATTACTTGGCATGTGGCATCTTCATATAGTTGTTGAATGAGGCGGATAAAGGTTTGCGGTACTCCGTAGTAATGAAGCAGTTTCCAAATTACTTCTCGATCGACGCTGTCAAAGGCCTTCTCAAAGTCGATGAAGTTGAGGTGAGAGAGCTGATTGCCATTCTATGCTCTGTTCTATGATGATACGAAGCGTTGCAATTTGGTCTGCACATGATTTGTACTTCCTGAAGCCTGCCTGTTCCGGTCGCAGGTTTGAATCCAGTGCGTCTTTAAGCCTCTCCAGGATGATGCGGCTTAATATTTTGCTTGCTTTGGGTGGACAGGAGAGTGATTCCGCGCCAGTTCTTGCAAACACTGAGGTCTCCTTTCTTCGGCAGTTTGACAAGGTAACCCTTCTTCCAATCGCCAGGTACCTTCTCTTCCTTCCACACCTTCTGCAATAGTGGTGTGAGCATGTCTGCTGTTGTCTCTGCATCTGTTCTCAGTGCTTCTGGCGGTATTCCATCTGGTCCTGCTGCTTTCCCGCATTTCAGTAGCTTTATGGCGTTCAGGACTTCCATTTTCGTTGGGGGATTAATGTTCACTTGTAATTCAGCGGCTGCAGGTGGTATTTCTGGACGAAGTGCAGGTGGTGGTCGATTCAAGAGCTTTTTGAAGTGGTCGGCCCATCGTTTCCTCTGTTTCTCTTCTTTTGTAATTAAATTTCCTTCTTCATCTTTTATTGGTTTCATCTGTGTTGGTCTCTTCCCCTGATAGCAACCTGGTTATTTGATACAATGTTGTCAGGTCTCTCTTACCTGCAGCCTGTTCTGCTTCACTTGCCAGTGTGTCGTAGAAGTGTCTTTTGTCTTTGCGTGCACTCTTCTTCACTTCTTTATCCAGTGTTTTATACATTGTGCTCAGTTCCTCTTGTCGTTGAGCATCCTTGCACTGGTTTATCTTCTGTTTCACCATCCTCCTCTCCTCTATCAGCTTCCAGGTATCCGTCAAGATCCATTCCTTATCTCCTTTCTTCTTCCTTCCTAATACGGCTGTGCAGGTTTCTTTCCACATAGCTTTCAAAGACTTCCAGTGTTCTTCCACACAGCTTTCTTCAGGGATGTTCCTCGATATCTCCCATTTTGTCTTGATGGCTGGCTGTCGTGAAGATTTCCTTTGTAGTTTCATCCTTCAGTTTCCGAGTGTTATACTTGAACTGTGGTCTATCACCACCAGGTTGTTTGAAGGCTTTCAACTTGATTTGGAAGGTTCCTTGCACTAGATAGTGAGTGGTGTGAACCTACATCTGCTCCTCTTCCTGCCCTTGTGTCAAGTAGGCTGACTGCGTCTCCATTTTCTTCACATTGAGATAAAGTCGATCTGATATTGAGTGTAGTGTGTCCTGGTGTCTGGTGAAATCACATGCATGTCGCTGGCTTTGTGGATATCCTTGTGCTTGAACACACTGCCTCACCTCCAATCACCAAATCGTTGAATGCACAGAATTTTGCAAACAATTCTCCATTCTCGTTCATCACCTCACCGAGTGCTTCTCGACCCATGATCACTTCTCTTGCTGTGTTGTCCCCTCCCAGTTTGGCATTCATGTCGCTCATTAGAAATTTGATATCGCCAACTGCGATGGGGTCTTGTCCAGTGTTGATTGCAGTTGTGTGTAGAATTCCTCCCTTTTCTCTTGCTCAGCACTATTTGTAGGTGCGTAAAATTGTATGATTGTGACATTCCTGCCTTCTCAGTTGAATCTTGCTGCCATGATGCTTATCCTGCATGAGGAGATTGGTTCCCACTGCATGAGGGTCTTCGATGCTCTTCAAGTGGAAATCATGACAGCCACTCCAAAACTCAGTGTGTTCGTGGTTGTCATCTGGGTGACAATATCGGAGTAGATTATTGATTCTCCAGTTGACAGTTTGGAGAGTCCACTCCCATTCCATCTGCTTTCACAAATTCCAAGCACTTCGATGTGATACTTCCTCATCTCGTTTGAAATCTGGGCTGCTTTACTGGGTTCAAACATCGTGCGGACATTCCATGTCCCCACGTTTACTTTCGCTTTAATCGAGAGAGAGAAGACACATCAACCAATTGGCTTCCCGAAGGTAGGCTTTCACCAACCGGCGTCATTTCGCCTCTCCGATTCCAGCAAGGGATAATTTTGTTGTTATTTTTTATATTTCGTTTGTGCTTTGAAGTTTCTTTAGCAGTTGGATTTGTTTTACGATGAAGGGTTGCTAGCCCTATAAAATAGTTTATAAAATAGCCCTCATAATTTGACTACTTGAGAATTATTTCAGCAGTTGATTTTGTTTAGTAACATTTTTCTGAAGGTGAGTTCAACTCTCACAGATAAATTAAGGAAAGATGTACCCTGAAATGTTACAATGAGAATCGATCATAAAATAAAAATTCCACGTTCCAATTTTTGACTGGTACTCCTGTTTAGTGTAGGATGGTCGTAACGAAACAGATGGGTGTTTTGTTGAATCAATCAGCATGAGTTATTTAAACAGCGTAATGAGAAGACGAAGATAATCAGATAAGCTTCATCTTCTCATTACGCTGTTCAAATTTATCAAAGGGACCAGTTGCTTCAAATTTTTAAGAAGAGGACCACCTCAGCACAAGTTATTTAGCCTTCTTTTCACTGTTTTTTTTAACGTGCATTATTGGATTCTCTCTAAGACGAAAAATTGTTTTAATGGTTACACACCAGTCATTAGCTTCTCACCCTTTTTCTGGGTCAGTGAAGAATAAGATAATCGAAGGAGTAATCACCATTCCTATACACTTTTGAGTGAATGCTTGTCACACATCTATATACATCACAAAATTCACTCAATCACTTCATATTCCAATTAAGGATTAACATTAAATTTTGACGCCTTCCCATTCACGAGTAAGAGAAATGAGGTATAGTAATTAAGACAAATGTTATGATGAAGGTACGTATTTAGTACTACACGATATTACTACTCACCTTGTGTGGTACCAGTAGTAGTAATGGTGGCGTGAAAAGTAGTGGTGTGAGTATTAGTATTAGTAGTAGTAGTAGTAGTATTAGTGTAGTGGGCGTTGCTGATAAGAATGGAAATAAGTAAGTAGTATATGTTGAGAGGGCGTCAGAAATCATAGGGAATTACCAGCAGTGTGTAAGAATTTTGCCCAGAGGAAAGCAACATACAACGAGGGCGTATTAAGAGCAAATCAAGAGAGAGAGAGGCAGAAGAGGAAATGAAGCACATTATGCAAAGGACTGTCTCAGTGTGGGGTGAACCATATTTAAGGACTACTAAAACACACAAGTTAATAATGGACATTCCTTTCTGCATCTCTGTCTTCTCGTTTCCTTCAGTAGTATAGGTATTATTACCATTACCATTAGTATTAGTAGTAGTAGCAGCAGCAGCAGTGGTAGTAATACTAATATCAATGGTAAACCTGGCGGATTTCCCGTGGTAAAATTAGGGATAATTTCTACTTTCCTCAAGAGGTTTGTAACAACTTTCTGGAAGAGATTGATTTCTTCAATTTTTCTGGTCGACGAAGAAACTCTCCACTAAGACTCGTCATCTCAATTCCCTTACGGTGATTGAGTATCAGATGAATTTCTGTCTCCGCAAAAGAGGCTTGGCTTCCTTACATCATGTGTCCTATACTGCTCTCTTCTTCACTTTGACATATTTGTTGGGGAGAATTAGGGAACTGTGCTCAGAAACAACCATCTGCGAACACTCACACACATAATAACAAAATGGTTTCGAGAAAATGGATACCCAGAGTGCTTTATCAAACAAAATTGAGAAAGATCAATGAATGGATCTGTTGTTTCCACCTGTTTCCATCTTCACTTTAAGGATGGTTTCGTGACGTGAATGAAATGTACAGTTTTTACAATTTATCAATCACAGTAGGATTCCACTAGCCATCCAGGCTGTACAAGTAAAGGCTACTGGTAACCATATTAATGATGGACAGTGGCAAAACTTGAATCCAAAACGCGCGCTTCTTCCTATTTGAGACTCATCAGTTGGGTGTACATCTGTCTACCTGTCAGTGATGTTATCCCCACTTACACTAGAAGCAAGAACGAACCGCATCAAATGTCAGAGCTTTATGCACTAGGTCACTGCGTCACTGCTGATGTGACGGTATAGAATAGTTTTGATAAACTAGACTGCAATTCCCCGGTCATACTGGCAATTTCCAGACCTCTGCACAACCACCCATATACCAGTCGTAACCGACGAATTCGGTCTCATAGACGACTGAAAATTAAAAGCTATAGTATCCATTGAAATAACAGGAGTATCGCCAGTCTAGCAGTATATTTTATCAATTAGGTCTAGCGATTTTGTGTGAATACAGTGTAATTGTTTGAAAATTGAATACGCCAACAGGAATATCGCTTTCTAAAGCTCATTGTTTAAGTGAGAGTATTGCAGCAGGAGCAGATGTAATTCCTCGAGAAGCAATGAAAACAGACTCAAAGACAACAGTGGATACACTCACACCACTGTTGCACAAGGTTTGGAAGGAAGGAAGGAAGGAAGGAAGGAAAGAAGGGAGGAAGAACAGTTACCCGCCGATTGTAAGAAGGGCTACCTTGTCAAACTCTCAATTTTGGGTGACCTAGGTCTTTGTAAAAACTGACGTGGCATCATGCTGCACCCTTGTCCACCCAAAGCAAGCAAAATATTATGCCGCATCATCCTGGAGAGAGTAGAAAACGCTCTGCATTGAAAATTATGACCGGAACAGTTTGGATGGTTGGCTTCAGGAAGAACAAACCATGTGCAGATCAATTTGCAACGCTTCGCTACACATCATCGTAGAAGAGAGCATAGAATGACAATCAACTGCATCTGTACCTGTCAAAAACCATTATCAACCTCATTCAACAGCTATATGAAGACGTCATATGCCGAGTGATTCACAATGGAAATCTCAGTGATGCCTTTGAAGTGAAGACGGGAGTAAGACAAGACAAGGCTGTCACCTATTATCACTGAATATCTTCCTGATTGTGGTCGACTGCACTGCACTGCACTGCACTGGATGATGCAAGAAACTATGAGGAGCAGAAGATGAGCATACGCAGTTTGACCGGTGAAAAGAGTCCGGAAGACTTGAATTTCACCCATGATGATTTGTTTTAATGTCGCACAAACTCGAAGATTTCCAGGCAAAAGTCAGCAAGTTGACAGAAGAGGCGAGGCAGCGAAGAGTGCACTTCCTTCAGGTGAACCTAGAGAAGACTGAGATAATGAAGATACCCAAACACAACCACCGACATTAACACCACCCACCAACAACAACAAGCACCAATCACCATCTACAGGCGAAGTGTAAAGGAAGTCGTCTCTTTCACCTACCTACCTTCCTATCTATGCAGCATCGTTTCAACTACAGGCAGCACAGGCACAGATGAGGACGTCAAAGCCAGGATAGCAAAGATAGCAAGACACACCTTCGTTAACCGGAAACCAGTGTGGACATCTTCTATACTGCACTGTACTCAGCATAGAGAAGAAGATTAGGATTTTTAACGCTAACGTCAATTCAGTGTTTCTGTATGGTTCAGAAACATGGCGCGTTACGAAAAGCACTTCCAACAAACTACAGATGTTCATCAACAGCTTCCTACACTGGCTCGATACGGAAGATCAGATGGCCAGAAAGAATAAGCATGGAGGAACTCTGGTCTGGCAACGAACCAATAAAGAACTTATCGCCCAACAAATATGTGGAAGAAAGTGGAGATGGATTGGAGATGGCATACTCTGAGAAGACCATTCAGCGACATCACGCGCCAGGCCAGGCCATCGAGTGGGATCCAAATGGGGAACGATGAGTTGTGTGTCCGAGGGTGACATGGAGGAGATTGTGTGAGGAAGAAATGAGAGGTACTGAGTGACCGTGGAGAGGGAAACTCAAAGGACAAGTAATAGTATTATAATATTTGTCAACTTGTTGAGATGCTAATGCTTGTAGTGATTTGCAGTGCATATTTCGACACTGAGGAGAAATTCAACCTAGAAATATGTGACTTCTGAGTAACTCTTATAAGCCTTCTCATGAATGCCATTTTAATACTCACCAGTTGAGCAGAATAATAGTCGTGGTCGAGAATCTGCATAAACAGGGCATTTGTTATTCGTGACCGATGATTTCTATTCAGTCGCCTCCAAGTTAAGGTATCGAAGTATACGCTTTTTGCGACATAATCACTACTGAAACTTAGTAACCTGTTGAATAAGCCTTGAGCGTTTAAAACGTTGAAGAATGAGTTGAGTTTTTGTCATGAATGACAACCTATTGCGAAGTCTCTGAGAAGATGCAACATTTATCCATCTTATCGTGTGGTTGTCTGTTACCGCATGCAATCAGATCGCTGAATTCTTCTCTATGGAACTGATCTCATTGGAGTTTGTCAATCTTTTCTCAGCTAGGTTTCTTGTGCTCAGCTAGCCTAACTGACCTCGTTCGTCTGGTTCAACCTTTTTACTTAACTTCAAAGTCATTTTATTCTATTCAGCTGAGTAAATGATTTCATATTGCTGGATTAATGGAATCCCTAGACTAACAGATGTCCTCTTTCTGTGAATTCCCTCAGTGATTGGATTGCATACAACACAAGTTGTTCACTAGTAAGTTACCGATGTAAATAGCTGTCTTGTCATTAATACTCACCACTGACTGCAGTTAACAGATGAAGTTCGCGAGTGTAAACTACAATGTACCACAGTATTACATCATCTAGAAACTTGATGGATAGATGTTGATGAATGCTGCTCAATAAGGAGTTGACAGTGACATAAGTTAGTCACCTTCGAACAACTTGTGTCGACTAGCATTTCGGTCAAGATTTTCCCTGCAAATTGACAAAAGTATGTGAATATCTAGTTAACGGAATTACTAAGACTGACGCATGATTTCCAAATAAATAATTGTAAAGCCACACAGAAGCTTACCGAGAATACGTGTTCCTCTAAAACTCAAGTCGCCTAATTATCACTGTGGGAACATTGAATCTACTCTGTTAATGCTTATCCTTTCTTATTACTGAGATTGTCTTCAAATCTTCTCATTCTCCCTTCATTATCTTTCTTATTATGAAATTCCGTTAATTCATATTTCTCCTTCCCACACTTCCACTTTTCATATACAAATTGACTACACAAGTGATCAGATTATTCGAATTGCATAGCTCAAATGAATCACATTTTCAGATAATCTACGTCTTCTTATTGGATTATCGAAAGTCTACTACACTTTCCAGCATTCGTTTCGGCTGATAAGTTCTTGCCAACCCGATGACCATCTATGTGTAGTTTTTTTCTTCATATACATTGTCAATGTGCATTCGATTATAAGCAATGAGGATGGAACTGGGAACTTGATGAATTCATTGATTGCATACTGAAACGTTTCTGTGAGGAAACATTGTGCGGCCTGTTTGAACTCTGGGCTGCCGTTTTCTATAATTGAGTATATTGCATCAAATTTCTTATTTCTATATTGTTTTAATCGTTTAATTATGTCAACCAATCGTATTGTATATTCTCGCGCGTTTTTAAAATCATTACAACCTATTGCTTCGCAAGTTGATAGGAAATTTAAGAAGAAGCACCAAGGTGGATGGCAACGAGCTCTGAAGCGTATGACCATAGATCAAATGACTATTCCGGAAATACTTAGCACAAACTGCAGGTCGTTGCCGAATGAAGTTGATTACATTCAGTCACTGTTGTCCACAAATGTTTATCGAAACACGGGTGTAATAATGCTGCAGGAAACATGGCTTCATAATCTGTATGATAATGACTTAGTCTGCTTAGATGGTTTCAAATTATTTCTACAAGATCGAAGCTTTTCGAAGAAGAAATGTGGTGGTGGTGGTGTAGCAACATTTATTAGTACTAACTGGTCGTCCTCCAACTATGTATGCTTCTGCTTCTCTAACGAAAAAATTGAGTGCATTACCATCAAATGTCGTCCAAACATTTGAGCAAATACAAATACATATATATCACAAACATGTATGTCACACCTGACTGCAGTTTCTCAGATTTGTCAACTTTTGCTGATAAATTCACTGAATTTGCTGCTCCGGTTCTGGGAAACTCCTTGTCTATTGTCTGTGGTGATTTTAACTCATGTGACTACAGTTTTCTATTATCATTGGGTCATAAAAATATGGTTAACTTTTCCACTCGTCTTGACAACACCTTAGACTTTGCATTTACAAATGAACCTGGCATATATGAAGCCCGTAAACGGGCTCCACTGCTAATTCCGATCACTGTATCGTTCGTGTTTTGCCTAAAGTGTACGGAAAATTATACAAGAAAGCTTTTGCATAACTTTCAAGGAAAGTTCAATACAGATGCTATTCACAAGAAAGTATATTACGTTTGAGAAGAATGCTTATAGAAACGGACTGGGATATATTTGCCGATGAAGTTTTAGACAACACAACTACCAATATCACAAGCTATCTCAGATTCTGTCTCGACACCTGCTGCCCTACTGAAACAATTTACATGAGACTTGACAGACTATCCTCTCCTCATCTCATCTCAAGAGGCTTCGGAGAGAAAAGGAAAGGTTTTTTAGGCGAGAGATAACCCTGGCGTTAAAAAGCTTAACTGCCTAATTAAGTCTGAAATACAACGTCTGAATGCTATATAAAACGAGAAGTTCTTATCGTGTAAGAACTCTTCCAATATATGGAAATTATTTAAAGAGCTTACTGGTAAAAAACACATGACAACAAAAACTCCGACGGATGTCTGCGCGTTAAACAAGTCATTTTTCCATCAGCAAGCTAATTTCACCCTTCCTAATGTGCAAAATCAAGTGAATAGCTGCTTTCCAGGTCTCAATACAAATGATGTATTTAAATGTCTAAAGTCTTTGAATCCCTCACAAAGCTTATGTCCTGATGGTGTTTATAGTATAATATTTAGAAAATGTGCAGATATTTTGTGTCATCCACTTACAGATATCTTCAATGCATCGTTTTCTAAAAACATAATACCCAAGGCTTGGAAGCAGATAAAAATTGTACCTGTGCCTAAGTCACATTCTGGATCAGATGTTACTTTCCCACCCATCACTACAACTTCCCCTTTTCTGAAGACAATGGAGAAATTACTTCTCCTTGTGATTGAGCCTTCATTGATGGTTTTCAGAGATCCCACACAGTTTGCTTACAAACACCGGAGGAGTACTTTAGATGCAGCTACTCTCTCGCATCATAATACTGTTTCTAGTCTCGACAAAGGTGCTAAGTATGTCCGTTGTGCCCTTTTCGATTACTCATCAGCCTTGACTCTGTTCCTAGACCACTGTTGTTAAATAAGCTTGCCATAGCTCACACTGATCCATGGGTTACAAAATGTCTGCATTCTTATTTTTCTGAAAGGAAACAGTACACTATTCATAGAGGAATGCGCTCGACTCCATTGTTTACTGAAGCTGGTGTGCCTCAACATGCCGTACTTTCTCCTTTTCTGTTTTCCTTTGTTTGCACGATTCGCCTTATTCTGTTGAAACTAATTTTATCAAGTATGCTGACTACCTGACGATTTCCATTCCAGTAAACTCTTCTTTGGATTGCTCGAAGTTAAATGAATTCTTGTCTGAAGTTGGTAAATGGTCTCTCTCAAATGGTCTCAAACTAAACTCGTCTAAATGTCAGACCATTAATTTTAGCCTCAGGCGTAAACAAGACGGACTTGTGTGAACTGATTAAACCTCATGACGCCTGCTGCATCAATGGTATTTGTGCAGAAAGTAAATCGAGTGTGAACTATCTTGTGTTGCGTTTTACTTCCGAACTTTGTTGGTTGTCTCATACCTTGTTGACTTGGAAAACATCTTTTGTTCAACTTAAAGAAACTGAGGCTGTCTGGCATAATTCAATGTGTTTACATTTACAATTTGTCAATTCCTGCATTTTGCCTATTCTTCTATATTGTTCCCCATTGATCTCTTCTGAAATTCTGAAAAACGACTATCTTATGTTGTGTAGGTGTTTGAAAGTCGTCAGCGAGTAGGGTGAGTGGTGTGTCTCTGGTTCAACTGATTAACACTGTGGCTGACAGACGTTTGAATTGCAGCAAACAACTAGCTACAGAAATGTTAACTGACACTGAGCATCCAATTCATCATTCACAGTTCTGCTCATGTATCTCCTCACGAAGGACAAGAATAAACTACATAAGGATGTATGGTGGTACAGCTGAGTATGAGAATTGGACTGTACCTTACCTGGCATGCATATTTTGTGAGGAAGAAAATGTTAGAACAGAAATCACATATCAACTTTGTAACAGTTAAAAATCTCACTTCAATAATTTAAGTTACAATGGAAAATTTTCTCGTTTTTACTATTCTCTACATTAATTAAATTTTAATGATAACACAAATCGGAATGTTATAAAGGAGTATGTATATTCTAATATTTTGTTGTTGTTCCAATATATCATGCTGAGAATTCCAAATTGTACCACAAATTGTTTGGCATAGAGAGAATCATCACTATTATTATTATTGTTATTATTATTATTCACAGCGTCTAACATTCTTGCTATTAACATATGGTCCTCAGTGTTATCGTATGGATGTAATGCGCTATCACAATAAGGCAGAAAGTCATAATTACTCTTTCAGTTACTTCTGCTAAACTAGGTCACCACATATCATACGGGTGATCTTGCTACCTCTACAGTAATCACTCCTAATTACAATGGTATGTGTGGTGATAAAGGTCGCACCACCAATACTCTCTCACCACGTTTCAACAAAACAAAGTCTGTTCACAAACTAGTGACCTCGACCAGATGATTACAAGATTTCATATCTGACAAACATTGTAATTTGGCCATTGAAACTCAATTTTCTTCAATGTTTTCTTATACAGGGTTGGCTGTGCATTATCTCTAATTCTCATTCTCCTCATCATGCTTTTTTGTTTGTCTTTTTGGCGCGATTATCCTACAGTACGTAAGTCTTCTCCATGTTGATGATACATGTGAACCATATTTCTCTTCTGTAACTTCGGTTGCTCGAAGGCAAATCAGTTCCCAGGTATGATCAGCTTGGCAAAATAAATTAATTTCAATGGAAACTAATACCCAATACATTAGAAATGGTCATTTCAGACAGGTAGCATGCTGTAGAATTTCATCTGGTGCCTATTTCATTCAATTTTCCTGAGGCTAGTCATACTCAATATCCCATTTCCTTTCCTGCTGGTTTAGCATCGAAGAATGGATCACTCGAGCCTCCTTCTGTTCCTGGTGTGATTTTGACTGATGTCTGGCAACTGGTAAATCCTTGTAAAGATGAACAGACTCAAGTATTTAGTGCTTTCATGCTGTTAGCATGAATATGAATATGATCAGTTTGGAGTGATTACGTATTTCCAGTAAATTCTCTTTAGACTCTACAGTCACATTTGCAAATTATTCTCTTATACACCCACAAGGACTGACTCCTGACAATATGTAAACTTCACTAGATTTCGCTTTTGTTATCATCGCTTACATTGTTGTTATTCTAAAATAATATGCTCGAATTCACTTGACCATGTTGTTATCAGATGACTGTTCTGAATAATTTGTACGTCATTATAATGACTAACTAGAATCCACCGAAAACACGTACTTGCTTCCTACTCCATTTCCTAACTACCAGATTAGGCTTATCGAGATGACAAACTGCTTTTGATAACATAACGGGAACTTAAATTTCCTTTTGGCTCGTGTCTCAACAAACCGAAGTATGCACTCTGACAGTTTCTGTACAAAATTATTTGAGCTGTCTTAATATCGAATCGATGTTTTGAATCCAGCTACTTTAGTAGCTAGCCATTTTGGTACCTGTTACCCTACTCCAAGTCCATATCTTCACTAGTTCATCCATATGTAAGCTTGTAGAGTAGGTTTGTTGTGATATTCAAATTTCAGTTTTATTGACACCTACTCTTGTCTATCAGGTGCAGGACCAAGCTTGTGTGAAGATTTACCTAAATCACATGCAGAACCCGCACTGAAAATAATATGTATTAGCACAATGATTGCCAGTGGGTATGGTTGAGTATTCGAGACGTTTGAGCAATGATTAGTTACAGAATGCCTGTATTCAGGTGATATGTGTTATGAGCATGCATTATTTGTTTAAGTTCGTCACCGGTTGATAGTCTTTTTTGACAATAGCTTTACACTTCTAAGTTTTGTAGTGAAACTGGTAGTGTCACAAGAACTGATGTACTTGGTAACCATTAATTGCTTAGCGAAACGCAACAGAAGTGGACTGTGAGATTTCTGGTGTTTTACTGAGATTCTAAAACATCTGCCAGCCACTATATGCCTAATGACTTCTGGATAGATGTAACTGATTACATTCTCCACCCTATGGTGGGCATAACACTCGGTCTGAACTTGTTTGCAGTATCTGCATGGGTCGTGTTAAACTTGCTAGTTGGCAGTTTCAAAAGTGCTATCCTGCATATCTCGTATTATATCCAGTACAGTAAGGCCATCTACAGTTACCTCAGATAATCCTCAATTGCTAGGCTCATCATTGGTCTGCTCGTCAAAACATTCTCCTGTTTCATCATCAGTGTAGTTCCTAGTTCTGGATGCATGCAATTATTGCTATGGCTCATATTTACTTCATGAGATAACAAAAGCTAGTTATGAGTAGTTCCTTCACTACTGTGGAGTTCGCTGAGACTATTTCTTAGACTTTCGACCAATAATTCATCCACAGTTCTCTTCTTCACGGTAGGGTCAGAGAACTGCAATCAGTCTGATATGTTAACTAGCACGTGGAGAACTCACTCGCACAAAAGACCAGTTATGAATGCCTGTACAACAGCTTCCACAGCCCACAAACGCGTTCCAAGTGCACGCAGATAATAACTGTTGTGTCCTATCTGACCACTTTTGATGAACGAGAATGTAAAACAACATCGAATAACCATGTAACAATAAACTGGGAATGCCGTGTGATAATGTAACGCAAGTTAGGGATGCTCCGCTGTAGATAGAAGCAATCGCTTGTTAAGTGGAGTAAAGTATTCTCTAGCTTTGCCATAAAGCAGTCAGCCAGAGGCCGTCTAAGTGATGAACCCCTAACGGCCCCATGCTTTTATCTATATAGCTCGTTGTAAAATTCGAGCTGCATGTTGAAAGTACATGTTGAGAGTGATTCCCTTCAATAGTACTTCGCGATACCCATGTGAAAATTGATATCACTATTCGTCTATGAAAACTATTATCTTTAATGAAGTCGCACAGAAAACAGATAGCTTCCTTGGGATTGACATTGGTAAATAAAGAAATCACACCAAGAGAACTCAATCACTCACCGAATACATGGACATTAATTGGATCGAAAACCTCGAAAGAATTCAATAGGCTATGCGCATTCGGCTGTTTTCTGACTGTTTGTAGGTTGTTCAACAGCCGTTTGATGATAGCATGGTATGGTAAGTTGGTCCTGTCCGAAACTGAATGCAGGGGAATATCTTCTCTGCGTACACACAGGAGACTGTATAAAGGAGGATTGAAATTGCTCAAATAGTTTGGAGCTGATGATGATAGACTCACTCTTCATTCTCTTTCGAGTCTAGTTGAAGTTTCGTTCCGTTTGGTCCACTTGTACCTCTTTACAGCAAGGCGAAGTGAAGTTTTCTAACCCGTTTGTAAGGAATGTACATCAAATGATCTATATACCCACACATCCTGCTTGTGCTTCGATGGTGTAGACAGCCCAAGTTATTTCGTATGCTGATTCAGTAAACGCTGTGGAATTAAAAAAATATTTACCGCACCATTTGAGCATGATAATAGTTGGGTGTGGTCCGCAGATTAGATTATGCCTAAAAGATGCATTGGTTCAGCTGGATATTACTTGATTCATTACCACTTCACAATTCCAGTATGTGTAACAGTAACAAACAAGCTAGAGGTTACGTGAATGAGACAAGTATGAAATTTGTCTATCGTCAGTAACCAAGAACTTTTGTCTACGAATCTTGTCTACTTAATAATAATAATAATAATTCCCTTTGCTCCAAACAATTTGCAGTACAACTTGGAATTTTCAGCGTAATATATCTTGCAAAACAACAAAATATAAGTATATCCATACTACTTTGCAGCCTTTTGAATAGTTTCATGATAAAAATTTAAGTTGAGTGAAGAATATTAAAAACGAGAAAATTTTCCATTGTAACTTAAATTATTGAAGTGAGATTTTTAACTGTTACAAAGTTGATATGTGATTTCTGTTCTAACATTTTCTTCCTCACAAAATATGCATGCCAGGTAAGGTACAGTCCAATTCTCATACTCAGCTGTACCACCATACATCCTTATGTAGTTTATTCTTGTCCTTCGTGAGGAGATACATGAGCAGAACTGTGAATGATGAATTGGATGCTCAGTGTCAGTTAACATTTCTGTAGCTAGTTGTTTGCTGCAATTCAAACGTCTGTCAGCCACAGTGTTAATCAGTTGAACCAGAGACACACCACTCACCCTACTCGCTGACGACTTTCAAACACCTACACAACATAAGATAGTCGTTTTTCAGAATTTCAGAAGAGATCAATGGGGAACAATATAGAAGAATAGGCAAAATGCAGGAATTGACAAATTGTAAATGTAAACACATTGAATTATGCCAGACAGCCTCAGTTTCTTTAAGTTGAACAAAAGATGTTTTCCAAGTCAACAAGGTATGAGACAACCAACAAAGTTCGGAAGTAAAACGCAACACAAGATAGTTCACACTCGATTTACTTTCTGCACAAATACCATTGATGCAGCAGGCGTCATGAGGTTTAATCAGTTCACACAAGTCCGTCTTGTTTACGCCTGAGGCTAAAATTAATGGTCTGACATTTAGACGAGTTTAGTTTGAGACCATTTGAGAGAGACCATTTACCAACTTCAGACAAGAATTCATTTAACTTCGAGCAATCCAAAGAAGAGTTTACTGGAATGGAAATCGTCAGGTAGTCAGCATACTTGATAAAATTAGTTTCAACAGAATAAGGCGAATCGTGCAAACAAAGGAAAACAGAAAAGGAGAAAGTACGGCATGTTGAGGCACACCAGCTTCAGTAAACAATGGAGTCGAGCGCATTCCTCTATGAATAGTGTACTGTTTCCTTTCAGAAAAATAAGAATGCAGACATTTTGTAACCCATGGATCAGTGTGAGCTATGGCAAGCTTATTTAACAACAGTGGTCTAGGAACAGAGTCAAGGCTGATGAGTAATCGAAAAGGGCACAACGGACATACTTAGCACCTTTGTCGAGACTAGAAACAGTATTATGATGCGAGAGAGTAGCTGCATCTAAAGTACTCCTCCGGTGTTTGTAAGCAAACTGTGTGGGATCTCTGAAAACCATCAATGAAGGCTCAATCACAAGGAGAAGTAATTTCTCCATTGTCTTCAGAAAAGGGGAAGTTGTAGTGATGGGTGGGAAAGTAACATCTGATCCAGAATGTGACTTAGGCATAGGTACAATTTTTATCTGCTTCCAAGCCTTGGGTATTATGTTTTCAGAAAACGATGCATTGAAGATATCTGTAAGTGGATGACACAAAATATCTGCACATTCTCTTCGCAATAGGTTGTTATTTATGACAAAGCTCAACTCATTCTTTAACTTTTAAACGCTCAAGGCTTATTCAACAGGTTACTAAGTTTCAGTAGTGATTATGTCGCAAAAAGCGTATACTTCGATACCTTAACTTGGAGGCGACTGAATAGAAATCATCGGTCACGAATAACAAATGCCCTGTTTATGCAGATTCTCGACCACGACTATTATTCTGCTCAACTGTTGAGTATTAAAATGGCATTCATGAGAAGGCTTATAAGAGTCACTCAGAAGTCACATATTTCTAGGTTGAATTTCTCCTCAGTGTCGAAATATGCACTGCAAATCACTACAAGCATTAGCATCTCAACAAGTTGACAAATATTATAATACTATTACTTGTCCTTTGAGTTTCCTTCTCCACGGTCACTCAGTACCTCTCTTTTCTTCCTCACACAATCTCCTCCATGTCACCTTCGGACACGCAACTCGTCGTTCCCCATTTGGATCCCACTCGATGGCCTGGCCTGGCGCGTGATGTCGCTGAATGGTCTTCTCGGAGTATGCCATCTCCAATCCATCTCCACTTTCTTCCACATATTTGTTGGGCGATAAGTTCTTTATTGGTTCGTTGCCAGACCAGAGTTCCTCCATGCTTGTTCTTTCTGGCCATCTGATCTTCCGTATCGAGCCAGTGTAGGAAGCTGTTGATGAACATCTGTAGTTTGTTGGAAGTGCTTTTCGTAACGCGCCATGTTTCTGAACCATACAGAAACACTGAATTGACGTTAGCGTTAAAAATCCTAATCTTCTTCTCTATGCTGAGTACAGTGCAATATAGAAGATGTCCACACTGGTTTCCGGTTAACGAAGGTGTGTCTTGCTATCTTTGCTATCCTGGATTTGACGTCCTCATCTGTGCCTGTGCTGCCTGTAGTTGAAACGATGCTGCATAGATAGGAAGGTAGGTAGGTGAAAGAGACGACTTCCTTTACACTTCGCCTGTAGATGGTGATTGGTGCTTGTTGTTGTTGGTGGGGTGGTGTTAATGTCGGTGGTTGTGTTTGGGTATCTTCATATAGCTATTTAATGAGGTTGATAATGGTTTGCGACATTAAAACCGTAGTGTTGAAGCAACTACCTGCCAATAACCTGTCAAAAATCTACTCCGATATTGTCACCCAGATGACAACCACGAACACACTGAGTTTTGGAGTGGCTGTCATGATTTCCATTTGAAGAGCATCGAAGACCCTCATGCAGTGGGAACCAATCTCCTCATGCAGGATAAGCATCATGGCAGCAAGATTCAACTGAGAAGGCAGGAATGTCACAATCATACAATTTTACGCACCTACAAATAGTGCTGAGCAAGAGAAAAGGGAGGAATTCTACACACAACTGCAATCAACACTGGACAAGACCCCATCGCAGTTGGCGATGTCAAATTTCTAATGAGCGACATGAATGCCAAACTGGGAGGGGACAACACAGCAAGAGAAGTGATCATGGGTCGAGAAGCACTCGGTGAGGTGATGAACGAGAATGGAGAATTGTTTGCAAAATTCTGTGCATTCAACGATTTGGTGATTGGAGGTGAGGCAGTGTGTTCAAGCACAAGGATATCCACAAAGCCAGCGACATGCATGTGATTTCACCAGACACCAGGACACACTACACTCAATATCAGATCGACTTTATCTCAATGTGAAGAAAATGGAGACGCAGTCAGCCTACTTGACACAAGGGCAGGAAGAGGAGCAGATGTAGGTTCACACCACTCACTATCTAGTGCAAGGAACCTTCCAAATCAAGTTGAAAGCCTTCAAACAACCTGGTGGTGATAGACCACAGTTCAAGTATAACACTCGGAAACTGAAGGATGAAACTACAAAGGAAATCTTCACGGCAGCCAGCCATCAAGACAAAATGGGAGATGTCGAGGAACATCCCTGAAGAAAGCTGTGTGGAAGAATACTGGAAGTCTTTGAAAGCTATGTGGAAAGAAACCTGCACAGCCGTATTAGGAAGGAAGAAGAAAGGAGATAAGTAGTGGATCTTGACGGATACATGGAAGCTGATAGAGCAGGGAGAGGAAGATGGTGATGGTGAAGCAGAAGATGAACCAGTGCAAGGATGCTCAATGACAAGAGGAACTGAGTACAACGTATAAAACACCACACTGGACAAAGAAGTGAAGAGGAGTGGACGGAAGGACAAAAGACACTTCTACGACACACTGGCAAGTGAAGCAGAACAGGCTGTCGACTGGTAGGAGAGACAGAGACCTGACAACATTGTATCAAATAACTAGGTTACTATCTGGGAAGTGATCAACGCAGACGAAACCAATAAAAGATGATGTTGTTTGTTACCGACGATAGACAAAATTCATACTGGTCTCATTCACGTAACCTCTAGCTTGTTTGTTACTGTTACACATACTGGAATTGTGAAGTGGTGATGAATCAAGTAATATCGAGCTGAACCAATGTAGCTTGTTAGGCATAATCTAATCTACGGACCACACCCAACTATTATCATGCTCAAATGGTGCGGTAAATATTTTTCTAATTCCACAGCGTTTACTGAATCAGAATATGAAATAACTTGGGCTGTCCACACCATCGAAGCACAAGCAGGATGTGTGGGTATATAGATCATTTGATGTACATTCCTTACAAACGGGTTAGAAAACTTCACTTCGCCTTGCTGTAAAGAGGTACAAGTGGACCAACCAGAAGTGCAGTAGTTCAATACCTTGTCAACATTATTCACAGCACTACAACTTACTCAGTGTTCAAAGTCATATACCAAGGCATTGAGGCATCTGCATCGGAGCCCATCTGCTAAAACAGAGGTCGTGTTTAACCATGTAATATTACGAGTATGAGACACCAACTGAAACCTGTTGGAGAAAAGATGGATATCGTGCCTCAGTGGATAACGCTTTGTTACTTGAAGTAGCAGATAGTCGGTTTGAGTGCCAGTGGGAGCAACATCACTCACGGAGGTGGGTGTAGAAACATCCAGCTGACGAGTCCCTAATAGGACGAAATATGCATTGCGAATTCCACTGCAAGCCACTAAGGTGATCACAAGGTGAAAAGAAATTCACTGAGAGCAGTGCATTGCTGCCTTCTTTGTACTGGAGAAGCTTTTGCCACATGCATTGAAAAACCGAAATTGGGTGTACAGAAGAAACTTGTTCATTCTTTCTTACTTTCTTTAACGTAGTAAATTGGTAAAAGATACATCGATCTCTATCTGTCTCTCTCATCTTTCAAAATGATGCCACTGGACAAACGGAACGAAACTTCAACTAGACTCGAAAGAGAATGAAGAGTGAGTCTATCATCATCAGCTCCAAACTATTTGAGCAATTTCAATCCTCCTTTATACAGTCTCCTGTGTGTACGCAGAGAAGATATTCCCCTGCATTCAGTTTCGGACAGGACCAACTTACCATACCATGCTATCATCAAACGGCTGTTGAACAACCTACAAACAGTCAGAAAACAGCCGAATGCGCATAGCCTATTGAATTCTTTCGAGGTTTTCGATCCAATTAATGTCCATGTATTCGGTGAGTGATTGAGTTCTCTTGGTGTGATTTCTTTATTTACCAATGTCAATCCCAAGGAAGCTATCTGTTTTCTGTGCGACTTCATTAAAGATAATAGTTTTCATAGACGAATAGTGATATCAATTTTCACATGGGTATCGCGAAGTACTATTGAAGGGAATCACTCTCAACATGTACTTTCAACATGCAGCTCGAATTTTACAACGAGCTATATAGATAAAAGCATGGGGCCGTTAGGGGTTCATCACTTAGACGGCCTCTGGCTGACTGCTTTATGGCAAAGCTAGAGAATACTTTACTCCACTTAACAAGCGATTGCTTCTATCTACAGCGGAGCATCCCTAACTTGCGTTACATTATCACACGGCATTCCCAGTTTATTGTTACATGGTTATTCGATGTTGTTTTACATTCTCGTTCATCAAAAGTGGTCAGATAGGACACAACAGTTATTATCTGCGTGCACTTGGAACGCGTTTGTGGGCTGTGGAAGCTGTTGTACAGGCATTCATAACTGGTCTTTTGTGCGAGTGAGTTCTCCACGTGCTAGTTAACATATCAGACTGATTGCAGTTCTCTGACCCTACCGTGAAGAAGAGAACTGTGGATGAATTATTGGTCGAAAGTCTAAGAAATAGTCTCAGCGAACTCCACAGTAGTGAAGGAACTACTCATAACTAGCTTTTGTTATCTCATGAAGTAAATATGAGCCATAGCAATAATTGCATGCATCCAGAACTAGGAACTACACTGATGATGAAACAGGAGAATGTTTTGACGAGCAGACCAATGATGAGCCTAGCAATTGAGGATTATCTGAGGTAACTGTAGATGGCCTTACTGTACTGGATATAATACGAGATATGCAGGATAGCACTTTTGAAACTGCCAACTAGCAAGTTTAACACGACCCATGCAGATACTGCAAACAAGTTCAGACCGAGTGTTATGCCCACCATAGGGTGGAGAATGTAATCAGTTACATCTATCCAGAAGTCATTAGGCATATAGTGGCTGGCAGATGTTTTAGAATCTCAGTAAAACACCAGAAATCTCACAGTCCACTTCTGTTGCGTTTCGCTAAGCAATTAATGGTTACCAAGTACATCAGTTCTTGTGACACTACCAGTTTCACTACAAAACTTAGAAGTGTAAAGCTATTGTCAAAAAAGACTATCAACCGGTGACGAACTTAAACAAATAATGCATGCTCATAACACATATCACCTGAATACAGGCATTCTGTAACTAATCATTGCTCAAACGTCTCGAATACTCAACCATACCCACTGGCAATCATTGTGCTAATACATATTATTTTCAGTGCGGGTTCTGCATGTGATTTAGGTAAATCTTCACACAAGCTTGGTCCTGCACCTGATAGACAAGAGTAGGTGTCAATAAAACTGAAATTTGAATATCACAACAAACCTACTCTACAAGCTTACATATGGATGAACTAGTGAAGATATGGACTTGGAGTAGGGTAACAGGTACCAAAATGGCTAGCTACTAAAGTAGCTGGATTCAAAACATCGATTCGATATTAAGACAGCTCAAATAATTTTGTACAGAAACTGTCAGAGTGCATACTTCGGTTTGTTGAGACACGAGCCAAAAGGAAATTTAAGTTCCCGTTATGTTATCAAAAGCAGTTTGTCATCTCGATAAGCCTAATCTGGTAGTTAGGAAATGGAGTAGGAAGCAAGTACGTGTTTTCGGTGGATTCTAGTTAGTCATTATAATGACGTACAAATTATTCAGAACAGTCATCTGATAACAACATGGTCAAGTGAATTCGAGCATATTATTTTAGAATAACAACAATGTAAGCGATGATAACAAAAGCGAAATCTAGTGAAGTTTACATATTGTCAGGAGTCAGTCCTTGTGGGTGTATAAGAGAATAATTTGCAAATGTGACTGTAGAGTCTAAAGAGAATTTACTGGAAATACGTAATCACTCCAAACTGATCATATTCATATTCATGCTAACAGCATGAAAGCACTAAATACTTGAGTCTGTTCATCTTTACAAGGATTTACCAGTTGCCAGACATCAGTCAAAATCACACCAGGAACAGAAGGAGGCTCGAGTGATCCATTCTTCGATGCTAAACCAGCAGGAAAGGAAATGGGATATTGAGTATGACTAGCCTCAGGAAAATTGAATGAAATAGGCACCAGATGAAATTCTACAGCATGCTACCTGTCTGAAATGACCATTTCTAATGTATTGGGTATTAGTTTCCATTGAAATTAATTTATTTTGCCAAGCTGATCATACCTGGGAACTGATTTGCCTTCGAGCAACCGAAGTTACAGAAGAGAAATATGGTTCACATGTATCATCAACATGGAGAAGACTTACGTACTGTAGGATAATCGCGCCAAAAAGACAAACAAAAAAGCATGATGAGGAGAATGAGAATTAGAGATAATGCACAGCCAACCCTGTATAAGAAAACATTGAAGAAAATTGAGTTTCAATGGCCAAATTACAATGTTTGTCAGATATGAAATCTTGTAATCATCTGGTCGAGGTCACTAGTTTGTGAACAGACTTTGTTTTGTTGAAACGTGGTGAGAGAGTATTGGTGGTGCGACCTTTATCACCACACATACCATTGTAATTAGGAGTGATTACTGTAGAGGTAGCAAGATCACCCGTATGATATGTGGTGACCTAGTTTAGCAGAAGTAACTGAAAGAGTAATTATGACTTTCTGCCTTATTGTGATAGCGCATTACATCCATACGATAACACTGAGGACCATATGTTAATAGCAAGAATGTTAGACGCTGTGAATAATAATAATAACAATAATAATAATAGTGATGATTCTCTCTATGCCAAACAATTTGTGGTACAATTTGGAATTCTCAGCATGATATATTGGAACAACAACAAAATATTAGAATATACATACTCCTTTATAACATTCCGATTTGTGTTATCATTAAAATTTAATTAATGTAGAGAATAGTAAAAACGAGAAAATTTTCCATTGTAACTTAAATTATTGAAGTGAGATTTTTAACTGTTACAAAGTTGATATGTGATTTCTGTTCTAACATTTTCTTCCTCACAAAATATGCATGCCAGGTAAGGTACAGTCCAATTCTCATACTCAGCTGTACCACCATACATCCTTATGTAGTTTATTCTTGTCCTTCGTGAGGAGATACATGAGCAGAACTGTGAATGATGAATTGGATGCTCAGTGTCAGTTAACATTTCTGTAGCTAGTTGTTTGCTGCAATTCAAACGTCTGTCAGCCACAGTGTTAATCAGTTGAACCAGAGACACACCACTCACCCTACTCGCTGACGACTTTCAAACACCTACACAACATAAGATAGTCGTTTTTCAGAATTTCAGAAGAGATCAATGGGGAACAATATAGAAGAATAGGCAAAATGCAGGAATTGACAAATTGTAAATGTAAACACATTGAATTATGCCAGACAGCCTCAGTTTCTTTAAGTTGAACAAAAGATGTTTTCCAAGTCAACAAGGTATGAGACAACCAACAAAGTTCGGAAGTAAAACGCAACACAAGATAGTTCACACTCGATTTACTTTCTGCACAAATACCATTGATGCAGCAGGCGTCATGAGGTTTAATCAGTTCACACAAGTCCGTCTTGTTTACGCCTGAGGCTAAAATTAATGGTCTGACATTTAGACGAGTTTAGTTTGAGACCATTTGAGAGAGACCATTTACCAACTTCAGACAAGAATTCATTTAACTTCGAGCAATCCAAAGAAGAGTTTACTGGAATGGAAATCGTCAGGTAGTCAGCATACTTGATAAAATTAGTTTCAACAGAATAAGGCGAATCGTGCAAACAAAGGAAAACAGAAAAGGAGAAAGTACGGCATGTTGAGGCACACCAGCTTCAGTAAACAATGGAGTCGAGCGCATTCCTCTATGAATAGTGTACTGTTTCCTTTCAGAAAAATAAGAATGCAGACATTTTGTAACCCATGGATCAGTGTGAGCTATGGCAAGCTTATTTAACAACAGTGGTCTAGGAACAGAGTCAAGGCTGATGAGTAATCGAAAAGGGCACAACGGACATACTTAGCACCTTTGTCGAGACTAGAAACAGTATTATGATGCGAGAGAGTAGCTGCATCTAAAGTACTCCTCCGGTGTTTGTAAGCAAACTGTGTGGGATCTCTGAAAACCATCAATGAAGGCTCAATCACAAGGAGAAGTAATTTCTCCATTGTCTTCAGAAAAGGGGAAGTTGTAGTGATGGGTGGGAAAGTAACATCTGATCCAGAATGTGACTTAGGCATAGGTACAATTTTTATCTGCTTCCAAGCCTTGGGTATTATGTTTTCAGAAAACGATGCATTGAAGATATCTGTAAGTGGATGACACAAAATATCTGCACATTCTCTTCGCAATAGGTTGTTATTTATGACAAAGCTCAACTCATTCTTTAACTTTTAAACGCTCAAGGCTTATTCAACAGGTTACTAAGTTTCAGTAGTGATTATGTCGCAAAAAGCGTATACTTCGATACCTTAACTTGGAGGCGACTGAATAGAAATCATCGGTCACGAATAACAAATGCCCTGTTTATGCAGATTCTCGACCACGACTATTATTCTGCCCAACTGGTGAGTATTAAAATGGCATTCATGAGAAGGCTTATAAGAGTCACTCAGAAGTCACATATTTCTAGGTTGAATTTCTCCTCAGTGTCGAAATATGCACTGCAAATCACTACAAGCATTAGCATCTCAACAAGTTGACAAATATTATAATACTATTACTTGTCCTTTGAGTTTCCTTCTCCACGGTCACTCAGTACCTCTCTTTTCTTCCTCACACAATCTCCTCCATGTCACCTTCGGACACGCAACTCGTCGTTCCCCATTTGGATCCCACTCGATGGCCTGGCCTGGCGCGTGATGTCGCTGAATGGTCTTCTCGGAGTATGCCATCTCCAATCCATCTCCACTTTCTTCCACATATTTGTTGGGCGATAAGTTCTTTATTGGTTCGTTGCCAGACCAGAGTTCCTCCATGCTTGTTCTTTCTGGCCATCTGATCTTCCGTATCGAGCCAGTGTAGGAAGCTGTTGATGAACATCTGTAGTTTGTTGGAAGTGCTTTTCGTAACGCGCCATGTTTCTGAACCATACAGAAACACTGAATTGACGTTAGCGTTAAAAATCCTAATCTTCTTCTCTATGCTGAGTACAGTGCAATATAGAAGATGTCCACACTGGTTTCCGGTTAACGAAGGTGTGTCTTGCTATCTTTGCTATCCTGGATTTGACGTCCTCATCTGTGCCTGTGCTGCCTGTAGTTGAAACGATGCTGCATAGATAGGAAGGTAGGTAGGTGAAAGAGACGACTTCCTTTACACTTCGCCTGTAGATGGTGATTGGTGCTTGTTGTTGTTGGTGGGGTGGTGTTAATGTCGGTGGTTGTGTTTGGGTATCTTCATATAGCTATTTAATGAGGTTGATAATGGTTTGCGACATTAAAACCGTAGTGTTGAAGCAACTACCTGCCAAATTACTTCTCGGTCAACTCTGTCGAAGGTCTTTTCAAAGTAGATGAGGTTGAGGTACAGGTACAGTTGATTGTCATTCTATGCTCTCTTCTACGATGATGTGTAGCGTAGCGTTGCAAATTGATCTGCACATGATTTGTTCTTCCTGAAGCCAACCATCCAAACTGTTCCGGTCATAATTTTCAATGCAGAGCGTTTTCTACTCTCTCCAGGATGATGCGGCATAATATTTTGCTTGCTTTGGGTGGACAAGGGTGCAGCATGATGCCACGTCAGTTTTTACAAAGACCTAGGTCACCCAAAATTGAGAGTTTGACAAGGTAGCCCTTCTTACAATCGGCGGGTAACTGTTCTTCCTCCCTTCTTTCCTTCCTTCCTTCCTTCCTTCCTTCCAAACCTTGTGCAACAGTGGTGTGAGTGTATCCACTGTTGTCTTTGAGTCTGTTTTTATTGCTTCTCGAGGAATTACATCTGCTCCTGCTGCAATACTCTCACTTAAACAATGAGCTTTAGAAAGCGATATTCCTGTTGGCGTATTCAATTTTCAAACAATTACACTGTATTCACACAAAATCGCTAGACCTAATTGATAAAATATACTGCTAGACTGGCGATACTCCTGTTATTTCAATGGATACTATAGCTTTTAATTTTCAGTCGTCTATGAGACCGAATTCGTCGGTTACGACTGGTATATGGGTGGTTGTGCAGAGGTCTGGAAACTGCCAGTATGACCGGGGAATCGCAGTCTAGTTTATCAAAACTATTCTATACCGTCACATCAGCAGTGACGCAGTGACCTAGTGCATAAAGCTCTGACATGTGGTGCGGTTCGTTCTTGCTTCTAGTGTAAGTGGGGATAACATCACTGACAGGTAGACAGATGTACACCCAACTGATGAGTCTCAAATAGGAAGAAGCACGCGTTTTGGATTCAAGTTCTTGCCACTGTCCATCATTAATATGGTTACCAGTAGCCTTTACTTGTACAGCCTGGATGGCTAGTGGAATCCTACTGTGATTGATAAATTGTAAAAACTGTACATTTCATTCACGTCACGAAACCATCCTTAAAGTGAAGATGGAAACAGGTGGAAACAACAGATCCATTCATTGATCTTTCTCAATTTTGTTTGATAAAGCACTCTGGGTATCCATTTTCTCGAAACCATTTTGTTATTATGTGTGTGAGTGTTCGCAGATGGTTGTTTCTGAGCACAGTTCCCTAATTCTCCCCAACAAATATGTCAAAGTGAAGAAGAGAGCAGTATAGGACACATGGTGTAAGGAAGCCAAGCCTCTTTTGCGGAGACAGAAATTCATCTGATGGTCAATCACCGTAAGGGAATTGAGGTGACGAGTCTTAGTGGAGAGTTTCTTCGTCGACCAGAAAAATTGAAGAAATCAATCTCTTCCAGAAAGTTGTTACAAACCTCTTGAGGAAAGTAGAAATTATCCCTAATTTTACCACGGGAAATCCGCCAGGTTTACCATTGATATTAGTATTACTACCACTGCTGCTGCTGCTACTACTACTACTACTAATAATAATAATAATAAACCTAATACTAATACTGCTACTAATGGTAACAGTTCCAAAAGTACCGAAGGAAACGAGAAGACAGAGATGCAGAAAGGAATGTCCATTATTAACTTGTGTGTTTTAGTAGTCCTTAAATATGGTTCACCCCACACTGAGACAGTCCTTTGCATAATGTGCTTCATTTCCTCTTCTGCCTCTCTCTCTCTTGATTTGCTCTTAATACGCCCTCGTTGTATGTTGCTTTCCTCTGGGCAAAATTCTTACACACTGCTGGTAATTCCCTATGATTTCTGACGCTCTCTCAACGTATACTACTTACTTATTTCCATTCTTATCAGCAACGCCCACTACACTAATACTACTATTACTACTAATTCTCACGCCACCATTACTACTACTGGTACCACACAAGGTGAGTAGTAATATCGTGTAGTACTAAATACGTACCTTCATCATAACATTTGTCTTAATTACTATACCTTCTTCTACTTTTCCACAGACCATATCCATTGCTATTGCTATTGTTGGTGGACTAGTGGCATGGAATTCAATCATGATTACAAGCATTGTGAGTAACACACTGCTTTCTACAATAACTACAACCTCCTCAGGTAAAATGTCTGCTGATGCAACCACACTGACCAGCAACATCATTTCACTTACGAGTAAGTGAAAAGGCGTCAAAATTATGTTCATCCTTTAGTTGGAATGTGAAGTGATTGAGTGAATTTTGTGATGTATATAGATGTGTGACAAGCATTCACTCAAAAGTGTATAGGAATGGTGATTACTCCTTCGATTATCTTATTCTTCACTGACCCAGAAAAAGGGTGAGAAGCTAATGACTGGTGTGTAACCATTAAAACAATTTTTCGTCTTAGAGAGAATCCAATAATGCACGTTAAAAAAAAACAGTGAAAAGAAGGCTAAATAACTTGTGCTGAGGTGGTCCTCTTCTTAAAAATTTGAAGCAACTGGTCCCTTTGATAAATTTGAACAGCGTAATGAGAAGATGAAGCTTATCTGATTATCTTCGTCTTCTCATTACGCTGTTTAAATAACTCATGCTGATTGTTTCAACAAAACACCCATCTGTTTCGTTACGACCATCCTACACTAAACAGGAGTACCAGTCAAAAATTGGAACGTGGAATTTTTATTTTATGATCGATTCTCATTGTAACATTTCAGGGTACATCTTTCCTTAATTTATCTGTGAGAGTTGAACTCACCTTCAGAAAAATGTTACTAAACAAAATCAACTGCTGAAATAATTCTCAAGTAGTCAAATTATGAGGGCTACTTTGTAGGCTATTTTATAGGGCTAGCAACCCTTCATCGTAAAACAAATCCAACTGCTAAAGAAACTTCAAAGCACAAACGAAATATAAAAAATAACAACAAAATTATCCCTTGCTGGAATCGGAGAGGCGAAATGACGCCGGTTGGTGAAAGCCTACCTTCGGGAAGCCAATTGGTTGATGTGTCTTCTCTCTCTCGATTAAAGCGAAAGTAAACGTGGGGACATGGAATATCCGCACGATGTTTCAAGCCCGCAAAGCAGCCCAGATTGCAAACGAGATGAGGAAGTATCACATCGAAGTGCTTGGAATTTGTGAAAGCAGATGGAATGGGAGTGGACTCTCCAAACTGTCAACTGGAGAATCAATAATCTACTCCGATATTGTCACCCAGATGACAACCACGAACACACTGAGTTTTGGAGTGGCTGTCATGATTTCCATTTGAAGAGCATCGAAGACCCTCATGCAGTGGGAACCAATCTCCTCATGCAGGATAAGCATCATGGCAGCAAGATTCAACTGAGAAGGCAGGAATGTCACAATCATACAATTTTACGCACCTACAAATAGTGCTGAGCAAGAGAAAAGGGAGGAATTCTACACACAACTGCAATCAACACTGGACAAGACCCCATCGCAGTTGGCGATGTCAAATTTCTAATGAGCGACATGAATGCCAAACTGGGAGGGGACAACACAGCAAGAGAAGTGATCATGGGTCGAGAAGCACTCGGTGAGGTGATGAACGAGAATGGAGAATTGTTTGCAAAATTCTGTGCATTCAACGATTTGGTGATTGGAGGTGAGGCAGTGTGTTCAAGCACAAGGATATCCACAAAGCCAGCGACATGCATGTGATTTCACCAGACACCAGGACACACTACACTCAATATCAGATCGACTTTATCTCAATGTGAAGAAAATGGAGACGCAGTCAGCCTACTTGACACAAGGGCAGGAAGAGGAGCAGATGTAGGTTCACACCACTCACTATCTAGTGCAAGGAACCTTCCAAATCAAGTTGAAAGCCTTCAAACAACCTGGTGGTGATAGACCACAGTTCAAGTATAACACTCGGAAACTGAAGGATGAAACTACAAAGGAAATCTTCACGGCAGCCAGCCATCAAGACAAAATGGGAGATGTCGAGGAACATCCCTGAAGAAAGCTGTGTGGAAGAATACTGGAAGTCTTTGAAAGCTATGTGGAAAGAAACCTGCACAGCCGTATTAGGAAGGAAGAAGAAAGGAGATAAGTAGTGGATCTTGACGGATACATGGAAGCTGATAGAGCAGGGAGAGGAAGATGGTGATGGTGAAGCAGAAGATGAACCAGTGCAAGGATGCTCAATGACAAGAGGAACTGAGTACAACGTATAAAACACCACACTGGACAAAGAAGTGAAGAGGAGTGGACGGAAGGACAAAAGACACTTCTACGACACACTGGCAAGTGAAGCAGAACAGGCTGTCGACTGGTAGGAGAGACAGAGACCTGACAACATTGTATCAAATAACTAGGTTACTATCTGGGAAGTGATCAACGCAGACGAAACCAATAAAAGATGATGTTGTTTGTTACCGACGATAGACAAAATTCATACTGGTCTCATTCACGTAACCTCTAGCTTGTTTGTTACTGTTACACATACTGGAATTGTGAAGTGGTGATGAATCAAGTAATATCGAGCTGAACCAATGTAGCTTGTTAGGCATAATCTAATCTACGGACCACACCCAACTATTATCATGCTCAAATGGTGCGGTAAATATTTTTCTAATTCCACAGCGTTTACTGAATCAGAATATGAAATAACTTGGGCTGTCCACACCATCGAAGCACAAGCAGGATGTGTGGGTATATAGATCATTTGATGTACATTCCTTACAAACGGGTTAGAAAACTTCACTTCGCCTTGCTGTAAAGAGGTACAAGTGGACCAACCAGAAGTGCAGTAGTTCAATACCTTGTCAACATTATTCACAGCACTACAACTTACTCAGTGTTCAAAGTCATATACCAAGGCATTGAGGCATCTGCATCGGAGCCCATCTGCTAAAACAGAGGTCGTGTTTAACCATGTAATATTACGAGTATGAGACACCAACTGAAACCTGTTGGAGAAAAGATGGATATCGTGCCTCAGTGGATAACGCTTTGTTACTTGAAGTAGCAGATAGTCGGTTTGAGTGCCAGTGGGAGCAACATCACTCACGGAGGTGGGTGTAGAAACATCCAGCTGACGAGTCCCTAATAGGACGAAATATGCATTGCGAATTCCACTGCAAGCCACTAAGGTGATCACAAGGTGAAAAGAAATTCACTGAGAGCAGTGCATTGCTGCCTTCTTTGTACTGGAGAAGCTTTTGCCACATGCATTGAAAAACCGAAATTGGGTGTACAGAAGAAACTTGTTCATTCTTTCTTACTTTCTTTAACGTAGTAAATTGGTAAAAGATACATCGATCTCTATCTGTCTCTCTCATCTTTCAAAATGATGCCACTGGACAAACGGAACGAAACTTCAACTAGACTCGAAAGAGAATGAAGAGTGAGTCTATCATCATCAGCTCCAAACTATTTGAGCAATTTCAATCCTCCTTTATACAGTCTCCTGTGTGTACGCAGAGAAGATATTCCCCTGCATTCAGTTTCGGACAGGACCAACTTACCATACCATGCTATCATCAAACGGCTGTTGAACAACCTACAAACAGTCAGAAAACAGCCGAATGCGCATAGCCTATTGAATTCTTTCGAGGTTTTCGATCCAATTAATGTCCATGTATTCGGTGAGTGATTGAGTTCTCTTGGTGTGATTTCTTTATTTACCAATGTCAATCCCAAGGAAGCTATCTGTTTTCTGTGCGACTTCATTAAAGATAATAGTTTTCATAGACGAATAGTGATATCAATTTTCACATGGGTATCGCGAAGTACTATTGAAGGGAATCACTCTCAACATGTACTTTCAACATGCAGCTCGAATTTTACAACGAGCTATATAGATAAAAGCATGGGGCCGTTAGGGGTTCATCACTTAGACGGCCTCTGGCTGACTGCTTTATGGCAAAGCTAGAGAATACTTTACTCCACTTAACAAGCGATTGCTTCTATCTACAGCGGAGCATCCCTAACTTGCGTTACATTATCACACGGCATTCCCAGTTTATTGTTACATGGTTATTCGATGTTGTTTTACATTCTCGTTCATCAAAAGTGGTCAGATAGGACACAACAGTTATTATCTGCGTGCACTTGGAACGCGTTTGTGGGCTGTGGAAGCTGTTGTACAGGCATTCATAACTGGTCTTTTGTGCGAGTGAGTTCTCCACGTGCTAGTTAACATATCAGACTGATTGCAGTTCTCTGACCCTACCGTGAAGAAGAGAACTGTGGATGAATTATTGGTCGAAAGTCTAAGAAATAGTCTCAGCGAACTCCACAGTAGTGAAGGAACTACTCATAACTAGCTTTTGTTATCTCATGAAGTAAATATGAGCCATAGCAATAATTGCATGCATCCAGAACTAGGAACTACACTGATGATGAAACAGGAGAATGTTTTGACGAGCAGACCAATGATGAGCCTAGCAATTGAGGATTATCTGAGGTAACTGTAGATGGCCTTACTGTACTGGATATAATACGAGATATGCAGGATAGCACTTTTGAAACTGCCAACTAGCAAGTTTAACACGACCCATGCAGATACTGCAAACAAGTTCAGACCGAGTGTTATGCCCACCATAGGGTGGAGAATGTAATCAGTTACATCTATCCAGAAGTCATTAGGCATATAGTGGCTGGCAGATGTTTTAGAATCTCAGTAAAACACCAGAAATCTCACAGTCCACTTCTGTTGCGTTTCGCTAAGCAATTAATGGTTACCAAGTACATCAGTTCTTGTGACACTACCAGTTTCACTACAAAACTTAGAAGTGTAAAGCTATTGTCAAAAAAGACTATCAACCGGTGACGAACTTAAACAAATAATGCATGCTCATAACACATATCACCTGAATACAGGCATTCTGTAACTAATCATTGCTCAAACGTCTCGAATACTCAACCATACCCACTGGCAATCATTGTGCTAATACATATTATTTTCAGTGCGGGTTCTGCATGTGATTTAGGTAAATCTTCACACAAGCTTGGTCCTGCACCTGATAGACAAGAGTAGGTGTCAATAAAACTGAAATTTGAATATCACAACAAACCTACTCTACAAGCTTACATATGGATGAACTAGTGAAGATATGGACTTGGAGTAGGGTAACAGGTACCAAAATGGCTAGCTACTAAAGTAGCTGGATTCACAAACATCGATTCGATATTAAGACAGCTCAAATAATTTTGTACAGAAACTGTCAGAGTGCATACTTCGGTTTGTTGAGACACGAGCCAAAAGGAAATTTAAGTTCCCGTTATGTTATCAAAAGCAGTTTGTCATCTCGATAAGCCTAATCTGGTAGTTAGGAAATGGAGTAGGAAGCAAGTACGTGTTTTCGGTGGATTCTAGTTAGTCATTATAATGACGTACAAATTATTCAGAACAGTCATCTGATAACAACATGGTCAAGTGAATTCGAGCATATTATTTTAGAATAACAACAATGTAAGCGATGATAACAAAAGCGAAATCTAGTGAAGTTTACATATTGTCAGGAGTCAGTCCTTGTGGGTGTATAAGAGAATAATTTGCAAATGTGACTGTAGAGTCTAAAGAGAATTTACTGGAAATACGTAATCACTCCAAACTGATCATATTCATATTCATGCTAACAGCATGAAAGCACTAAATACTTGAGTCTGTTCATCTTTACAAGGATTTACCAGTTGCCAGACATCAGTCAAAATCACACCAGGAACAGAAGGAGGCTCGAGTGATCCATTCTTCGATGCTAAACCAGCAGGAAAGGAAATGGGATATTGAGTATGACTAGCCTCAGGAAAATTGAATGAAATAGGCACCAGATGAAATTCTACAGCATGCTACCTGTCTGAAATGACCATTTCTAATGTATTGGGTATTAGTTTCCATTGAAATTAATTTATTTTGCCAAGCTGATCATACCTGGGAACTGATTTGCCTTCGAGCAACCGAAGTTACAGAAGAGAAATATGGTTCACATGTATCATCAACATGGAGAAGACTTACGTACTGTAGGATAATCGCGCCAAAAAGACAAACAAAAAAGCATGATGAGGAGAATGAGAATTAGAGATAATGCACAGCCAACCCTGTATAAGAAAACATTGAAGAAAATTGAGTTTCAATGGCCAAATTACAATGTTTGTCAGATATGAAATCTTGTAATCATCTGGTCGAGGTCACTAGTTTGTGAACAGACTTTGTTTTGTTGAAACGTGGTGAGAGAGTATTGGTGGTGCGACCTTTATCACCACACATACCATTGTAATTAGGAGTGATTACTGTAGAGGTAGCAAGATCACCCGTATGATATGTGGTGACCTAGTTTAGCAGAAGTAACTGAAAGAGTAATTATGACTTTCTGCCTTATTGTGATAGCGCATTACATCCATACGATAACACTGAGGACCATATGTTAATAGCAAGAATGTTAGACGCTGTGAATAATAATAATAACAATAATAATAATAGTGATGATTCTCTCTATGCCAAACAATTTGTGGTACAATTTGGAATTCTCAGCATGATATATTGGAACAACAACAAAATATTAGAATATACATACTCCTTTATAACATTCCGATTTGTGTTATCATTAAAATTTAATTAATGTAGAGAATAGTAAAAACGAGAAAATTTTCCATTGTAACTTAAATTATTGAAGTGAGATTTTTAACTGTTACAAAGTTGATATGTGATTTCTGTTCTAACATTTTCTTCCTCACAAAATATGCATGCCAGGTAAGGTACAGTCCAATTCTCATACTCAGCTGTACCACCATACATCCTTATGTAGTTTATTCTTGTCCTTCGTGAGGAGATACATGAGCAGAACTGTGAATGATGAATTGGATGCTCAGTGTCAGTTAACATTTCTGTAGCTAGTTGTTTGCTGCAATTCAAACGTCTGTCAGCCACAGTGTTAATCAGTTGAACCAGAGACACACCACTCACCCTACTCGCTGACGACTTTCAAACACCTACACAACATAAGATAGTCGTTTTTCAGAATTTCAGAAGAGATCAATGGGGAACAATATAGAAGAATAGGCAAAATGCAGGAATTGACAAATTGTAAATGTAAACACATTGAATTATGCCAGACAGCCTCAGTTTCTTTAAGTTGAACAAAAGATGTTTTCCAAGTCAACAAGGTATGAGACAACCAACAAAGTTCGGAAGTAAAACGCAACACAAGATAGTTCACACTCGATTTACTTTCTGCACAAATACCATTGATGCAGCAGGCGTCATGAGGTTTAATCAGTTCACACAAGTCCGTCTTGTTTACGCCTGAGGCTAAAATTAATGGTCTGACATTTAGACGAGTTTAGTTTGAGACCATTTGAGAGAGACCATTTACCAACTTCAGACAAGAATTCATTTAACTTCGAGCAATCCAAAGAAGAGTTTACTGGAATGGAAATCGTCAGGTAGTCAGCATACTTGATAAAATTAGTTTCAACAGAATAAGGCGAATCGTGCAAACAAAGGAAAACAGAAAAGGAGAAAGTACGGCATGTTGAGGCACACCAGCTTCAGTAAACAATGGAGTCGAGCGCATTCCTCTATGAATAGTGTACTGTTTCCTTTCAGAAAAATAAGAATGCAGACATTTTGTAACCCATGGATCAGTGTGAGCTATGGCAAGCTTATTTAACAACAGTGGTCTAGGAACAGAGTCAAGGCTGATGAGTAATCGAAAAGGGCACAACGGACATACTTAGCACCTTTGTCGAGACTAGAAACAGTATTATGATGCGAGAGAGTAGCTGCATCTAAAGTACTCCTCCGGTGTTTGTAAGCAAACTGTGTGGGATCTCTGAAAACCATCAATGAAGGCTCAATCACAAGGAGAAGTAATTTCTCCATTGTCTTCAGAAAAGGGGAAGTTGTAGTGATGGGTGGAAAAGTAACATCTGATCCAGAGGATGACTTAGACTTAGGCACAGGTACAATTTTTATCTGCTTCCAAGCCTTGGGTATTATGTTTTTAGAAAACGATGCATTGAAGATATCTGTAAGTGGATGACACAAAATATCTGCACATTTTCTAAATATGATACTTGAAACACCATCAGGACGTAAGCTTTGTGAGGGATTCAAAGACTTTAGACATTTAAATACATCATTTGTATTGAGACCTGGAAAGCAGCTATCCACTTGATTTTGTACATTAGGAAGGGTGAAATCAGGTAGAAATTTAAGACGTTTGAGTTTCAGTGGCCTGATCGCTGATTACCTGTTGGCTTACTACTATGTATATCAGGTTTATAAGTTTGTGATAATCTGGTCGAGGTCACTTGTTTGTGAACAGACTTTGTTTTGATGAAACGTGGTGAGAGAGTATCTGTGGTGCGACCTTTATCACCACACATACCATTGTAATTAGGAGTGATTACTGTAGAGGTAGCGACATCACTTGTATGATGTGTAGTGTGCTGGTTTAACAGAAGTAAGTGAAAGAGTAATTATGACTTTCTGCCTTATAATGATGGCGCATTACCTCGACACTTTTGAACGGATGACTTTGCAAATGATGAAGGTGAGGTGAACCTTTTGGATTGCAATTATATCTTATAAATAATTGTAGGTTATATAAAGTATTCTTCGTTTGTATCTTTGGTACCTAAATCGACACCTAATTATCAAATTATCTCACTTTATCTGAGTTAAAGTCTGCTCAGTTATCTGCCTACATCATCGTATGTCATTTAGGCTAACTAGTAGAATGCAAATTGTTGCAGAAGTTCAACGCATCAAGAATACCCAATGTATCAATAATTTGTCACCTTAATTTATGAAGGAATCAATAAGTAGTCAGAAGGAAACTATGAACAATGGTAGTAGTAAACGCAGGTGATATTAATCGTAATAATAATTGTCCTAGAAACAGTATAAGTTGTGTTAGGGTTGTGAGAGAATTCAAATCTTCCACTGTATTACCATACAAAGAACGGATTTCACAAAGGTTACGGAGAATTCTCAATTATTATTTTATTGTATTGATGACTGTTCTGTTCTGTGTTTAAAGTAAATCCGCACTAATTAGTCTATAGATGTTTGCATGGGAAATGGAAGAGCCTCACTTTGTCGTACATTCCATCTTTGTATGAAAGAGGTTTACATTCATTCAGTGTGATAATTGATTGATAAAGTGTTCATAAATCGAAACGTATATTTGTGTATTTTTTGCTTGTAATGAGAGAGAACTTGTGAAGAAGATGAATATACAAGTCTGGACTTATCGCAATGATTAACTGAGTGGTTGCCAGTAGTGGAGTTTAGGACGTTCGTCACGTCCTATTTGAGACACGTCAGTCAGATGTACCTGCGTCTCAGTCATTGATGTTGTTCCCACTGAGACACTAGACTCATATACATAGATGGCATTGATCGCCAAAGCGTAATGTATATTATCATTGGGCACAATAGCCACCAGTTCCACAGCGCGTATTTGTTATCATTACTTTGTTGATACTTGTGATTGGTTGTTGGTATACTTGATCACTTCGACTGATCACTGTTGACATAAGCGCTATTTTCCTGATGCTCCTATACAGCCTTAATATTCACGTTATTTTCTTGTTATGACTTGGTGTGACCTTAACGAAGTACATATTTATATACATGGCTGGATCTCTGAACAACATCTATCACATTTCAGTTGTAACAAGATTCAGAGATTTGTCGTGTCATACAAAGATCTTAACAATCCTATCTCAGACCATATCAGTCCATAACATGCATCAGTAAATAATAAGTCAGTCTGAACACAACTTGGATTTTGTGATAGCAATATTCATATGAAACTCGGTATGAATGGAAAGTGTTAGGTGAAACAAATAAGAAACGAAAAAGAATAAACTCCTCCATAGAGAGACAGAGACAGAGAGAGAGAGAGAGAGGAAATGCTGCACCTGAAATGTCTTTAGGATAACAGAATGGTTTAAAATGGCTGGTTGTCTCGATTAAAACAACTTCTCGTAATTAGACATTGTGCATTTGCGTGCACAATGTCTTCATTTACCGGTCTTACGTGAAACACTTCAGAGATTACAAATTATTCTAATCAGCACGACATTACATTCAAACTGATGTACTTTCAACATTACGTCTCTGAAATAAGTTATCTAGAATATGCAACTTTATTCAGGACAGTTTGCTAACTACATTGATTTCATTTTATAAGAGACACCTTCAGTGTTATATTCACTATATTCTATTGAGTCTGCTATACAAATATCATAGATGATGAAATATATTTGTGAGGTGATTCAACGATACCATGGTCTCGAAATACACGACCTTGACACCATTTGTGAGTGAAAAAGATAAACAAAACTGATCTAAATTCATAAACACTGTGAACGTATTGAAAAGTGATATTTTCTCATTCATTTCATAACTAGCACACACTTTATATATTATGATATAGTTTAGAGTCCTTCTTTCTATACCATTCAGGAAGGCTCAAATATTCTAGATTTCTCGTTTATTATCAATTTGATGATGTCTGTTAACTATCTTCTCATATATGTCAGAATTATAATATGAGAATAAAATATTTATTTATTTATTGATTCATTGAAGTGTTTGAAGTTTGGTAGCAGTTTGAGAGTGACTGTGTTTCGATTCGCTGAATGGCCAATATAAATGCACTCAAAATTATTATTTCTCTGATTTTGCAGTTTGGCCACAAATATATCTATAGATATTATTCATTTCAACTGGTGAATATCTCTACAATAGTCAATCACAGATCGAAAACCTGTGACATGCATGATTACCAAACCTGTTTATGAAAGGATCTCTTAAGGGTAAGATTAAACTGAGAAAAATGACAAGTGTGGCGATAAAATAGAGACTCATTTTCATGATAACGAGGATTCTTCCAAAATTCCTATGACCCAAAACATACCAAGATGTACACATAACAGGAAATGAACAAATTCTTTAAAACTCATTGGGAGAACCCATAAGTAAGTAGGCAGAATTACTGAGAATTTTGAATGTTTGTAGTAATGTCAGGTGAATATACTTGTAGGGAACTTTCAGGTATGTGGGTTGAAAAGAATCATTAGACCCTGATCATCTTCCAGTGTTCTTATTTTGTAAGCGCTTGAAGCGTATGTCGGATGGAGTTCAAACAAAATATGAGGGTTGTAAATGGAATGAAATGTGCTTTGACGATTTCATGTAGATTGGTAGGCGGAGTTGTAGACGTCAAGAGATGAGAATTCTCCTAATCTGATGATCACAAGCTATCATTTCTGTTATAGAAAGATAAATTTGTTATCCAAACACGCCATATTCCCTGAAGAAATCACTTATGAACTGATCCAAGCAGAAACTTCATGATCCTTGAATACAAGTCAGAAGTTCACAGGATTTTTGTACACGTTGTTGCACAGCATTATCTTCCCACTGAACTGCCAGTGTGTTTCTCACCGATTTCGGATAACCGTTGTCAAATAAACATTTCTCACCAATGTATGACTTCTCTGCAAGTACAGCTTTGGCATGTGTTTGAATACCTTTCAAATAATTTCTCTCCGGAGTTCATGTAAGAGCGCACTTTGAAGTTAGAGAAACTTTATCTTCAAATCTCCTTTTCATGAATGTACCCTGGAATTCTACTCTCTGTCGAGTGTGACACCGAAATACAAAAACAAAGAAGACTATTGTTTCATTCGAACTGCATTACATTTTTCAGATTGGAATCGACACAGTTAGGAGGACTTAGGAAACAAAGCACGTAACTAGGGTCACTTGAAACAACGAATGTATCTTCAGCATATCCAGCATGGAATTGATTGTCTGCTCAATTCATGGCAAACCCATTTGTCGACTAATGAATAAATTAGACAATTTCACCGTTTTGCTACAAGCATCCAAATTTAGGATAATATCTCGATGAAAGTGAAAGTAAACATAAGGATATGGAATGTTTCCGCACGATGTTTGAACCAATCATGGCTGCTCAAATTGAAAAAGAGATGAGAAGGTATGGCATGGAAGTGCTAGGAATCTGCGAGACCAGGTGGAATGGAAGTGAACTCTGCAAACTGTCGACTGGATGGTCAATAATCTACTGCGATATTGTCACCCAGGTGACAACCACGAGCAGAACACACTGAGTTTTGGAGTGGCTATCATGATTTCCCTTGAAGAGCATCGAAGGCTCTCATACAGTGGAAACCAATCTTCTCATGCAGGATAAGCATCATGACAGCAAGTTTCAACTCAGAAGGCAGGAAAGTCACAATCATACAATGCTACGCTACTCTACGCACCTACAAATAATGCAGATCAGGAGAAGAAGCAGGAATTCTACAAACAACTGCAATCAGCACCGGATAAGACCATATCCCAGTTGGCGACATCAAAATCCCAGTGGGTGATATGAATGTCAAACTAGGAGCGGACTATACAGCAAGAGAAGTGATCATGGGTGGAGAAGCACTCGGTGAAATGATGATGAATGGGAATGGAGAACTGTTTGCAGACTTCTGCGCATTATATGATTTGGTGATTGGAGGTGAGGCAGTGTGCACAAACACAAGGATATTCACAAAGCGATATAGAGTTGATTTCTCTAGATGGACACACTACACTAGAAATCAGGTCGACTTCATCTGAATGTGAAGAAAGTGGAGACTCAGCCAGCCTACTGGACACAAGATCAGATCAGATCAAGAAGGAGAGCAGATGTAGCTAGGTTCACACCACTCACTACCTGGTGTAAGGAACCTTCACAGTCAAGTTGAAAGCCTTCAAACAACCCGGTGGTGATAGACCACAGTTCATGTTCAACACCCAGAACAGAAACTACACTGGAGGACGCAACTACAAAGGACATCTTCACGTCGTCAGTCATCAGGAAGAAATGGGAGACATCAGGCAACATCAACGAGGACACCTGCTTGCTTGGAAGAACACTGGAGCTCTTTGAACGAGTAGAGAGAGGAAGATGTCGAGGCAGAAGATGAATCAGTACAATGCAGTGCAGGGACGCAAAACGAAAAGAGGAACTGAACACATCTTATAAAACACTGCACCGAACAAAGAAGTGAAGAAGAGTGGACGGAAAGACACAAGACACTTGGAAGACGCATTAGCAAGTGAAGCTGAACAGGCTGCAGTTAGGAGAGATAGAGACCTGACAACACTATATCAAATCACCAGGTTACTATTTGGGACGAGATGAACGCAGATGAAACCAGTGAAAGATAGTGAAGGAAAGCTAGCTACCACCAAAGATGAGAAATAAAGGGAACAGTGGGCTGATCACTCCATAAAACTCTTGAGTCGGCCACTACCATTACCACCGCTTGCAACTGGTCCAGAAATACCACCAGCAATGGCAGAACTACCAAGGAAGACAGGCCCTCTAACAAAAGCAAAATTCCTGAATGCCATAAAACTGCTGAAATCCGTCCGGTAAAGCAGCAGGACCAGATGGAATTCCACCAAAAGCACCGAAAACGGACACAGAGACAACAGCGGACATGCTGACACCGTTATTACAGAAGCTTTTGAAGGAAGGAAGGAAGGAAGAAAGAAAGATAAGGTACCTGCAGATTGATCGGAAGAAGGTCTACCTTGTCAAACTCCCAACAAGGGAGACCTAAGTCTCTGCAAGAACTGGCGAGGAATCATGCTCCACCCCTGTTCACCCAAAGCAAGCAAAATATTAAGCCGCATCATCCTGAAGAGAGTAGAAAATGCTCTGCATTGAAAATTACAACTCGAGTAGACTGTCTGGCCTCAGGAAGAACAAATCATATGCGGATGGAATTGCAGCTCAGTGCAACGCTACGCATCATCTTATAACAGAGCATAGAATGGCAGTCAGCTCTCTACCTCAACTTCATCGATTTTGAAAAGGCGTTCGATAGTGTCGACCGAGAAGTAATTTGGCAGGCAGTTGCTTAGACACTGTGGTTTTAGTGCCACAAATCTATATCAACCTCATTCAACAGCAGCTATATGCCAATGTGATGCTACATGGCAAGTGATTCACAGTGGAAATCTCAGTGACGTCTTTGAAGTAAAGACAGGTTGACAGATAAGATAAAGCTACCGCCTACTATCACCGATGATCTTCCTGATTGTGATGGACTGAACTGGACTGGACTGGATGATGCAAGAAACTGTGAGGAGCGAGAAGAGGGGCGTATACAGTTTGACCGATGAATAGAGCCTGGAAGATTAGAATTTCGCTGGTGATGATTTTTGTCTAATGTCTAATGTGGCACAAACTCAAAGATTCACAGGCAAAAACCGACATGTCGACAGAAGAGGCAGGACAGCGAACACGGGACTTCCTTCCGGTGAACGTAGAGAAGACAGAGGTCGTGAAGATACCCAACCAACAACACCCTCAACAGCAATCACCGATTGGAAGAAACCTACGAGAAGTAGTCTCTTTCACCCACCTTCCTAGGCAGCATCGTTTCAACCACAGGTGGCACAGATGAGGTCATAAAAGCCAGGATCGGAAAGACACCGAGACAGGCCTTGCTGTGTTAGTCTGAAATTAGTGTGGAGATCTACTGCTCTCAGTATAAAGAACGGGATGTAGACTTTCAACATCAATATCATGTCAGTGCTGCTATATGGTTCAGAAACTTGGCACGTCACGAAAGGCATTTCCAACAAACTACAGACATTCATCAACAGCTGCGTACGATAGCTCACTCGACACTGAAGATCAGATGGCCAGGAAGGATAAGCAACAAGAAACTCTGGGAGCGAGCCAACCAAGAACCTATCACCCAAGAAATATGCAGAAGAAGAAAGTCGAGATGGTTTGGACATATACTGAGGAGACCGACTGCGGACATCACGCGTCAGGTCAGGCCCTCGAGTGGAATCAGATTTGGAAACCACGAGTTGGGTGTCCGAGACGAGTGTGACATGGAGGAGATCATGTGAGGAAGAAATGAAAGTTTGTGAGCAGTGGTGGAGATTGGAGAGAAGAGAGTGCAACGGAGACGTGCTACTGAAACCCTATGTTCCACTAGGAACCCAAGGGAAAAATAACAATAATAACAATAGCTAATAAAATGCATAGTTACCTAGTTTTGACCTCAGGTCTCTTCGATAAGCTCAACGCCGTTATCACCTGGCATTAACGATGAAGAGTGAAGTAATATCTTGAGATTAGTGTGTGGTATTATCACATGGTTCTAAGGATGTAGGCAACCTGGCATTACAAAGTCATTAGATAATTTCACGGCGTCAATTTTGAAGATTTCATGTACGAATTAATCATATATTAGTTTCAGTCTGCTACTTATCCAAGGTAACCACTTATTTTGTTGGCTTTACTGAAATAACACTATGAACATGATTTCGATGGAATAAACAATAACACGCATACACTTCCCTTTTTCAACAATTCCCTGAAAAACAAAAGCTACTGTGTTTCTAAGAACAAAAGATTAGCGCAGATATGGCATAATCAGTAGGCTTCCTAAAGGAATTGAGTGTAAGACTGAAGTGAATCTTAAGAAATTATTCATAGAACAAACACTGTGACATTAAAAATTTCCAGATGTACTTTTCAAAAGTAATATGGAAGCGTTCATACCTGAATATACAAAGCTTAAGAAAAAGTAAACAGAGCTCACAGCATTGCATATTAATTGCCAAAGGATTCTTTCACTTCCAAATGGATCGAAAAACATCACAGAATTTCACATATAAAACGACATCAATCAACAAAATCGAAGATCAAGGCGAAAATATGGACAGTGTTAGGAACACTTTCACCAATCTGTGCTGATGAAAATGTCCAGAATAATGAGAATAAAATCTGCACGATTCAAGCATTCAGATGAGAGAACACAACAGTATCATGAGAACTGGAAATTGATTTTCAGCCAACTAAAACAGAAACACACCAATTACTCCCCCCTTGAGTAAAACCACCATAATATTTCATCCACAGCTAAATATCAATATGTAGGTTAGAGCAGAACACGTCTGATTGGATTCAAACTCACTCACTCACTGACTGACTGACTAGCTCTAAACGTGTCTGGTCGACTGTGGATTGAGTGAAGACAGTCCAATTTACTTGAGCTTGAATCACCAATCAACTGATGCAGAAAACCTTTGAAATCTACCAATCAGTAGCTGAAGAAGCCGTTGTTAATTATTATTTCAACTGTATAAAATCAAAGAACTTGTGACATATGCATAATCATGAAGCTTTGCCTCCTGTATATCAGTGTGGCTACCACGTTTCTGGCCATATGTATATCTTCAGCACAAGGTAAACCTATTTCGAAAGTTTTATTTTCCGAATGCCATTGCATGCACCCTTCACTGCTTTAGACATTATTGACTGTGTTGAAGAACAGCTCTCCAGTTCATTCACTTCACTCAATACACGCATCATGTTCTGATTGAGATAGGGCTCATTCACCAGTAACACATAGTTGCCAACAATGTGCAGATAAGGTTTTCTTAGCTTACATGATGCATGATGACGAGGTATAACACCAGAGTGATGAAAGTGAAACACAGACAGTACTCCAAGAGTTGCAAAAGTAGATAGATATTTATGACAGTACATCACTGGTCGATAAATCACTGTCACGATTTGAGATATCTCGAAATTCGAAGAAGTCGTGAAAACAGTCCTTGTCCCCTGTCTTCTTCTCTCCTGTGCATATGATTATCAAGGTGATTACATGTGATATATTTTGACAAGAACTAGCTAGTGATTGCTTGTGTGATGCTTGTGGGATAACTGTAACCGAATGCTTGTATTCCTTGTTTCAAGGTGGAGTAAGTGACGAACCGAAAATTGGTAAGTTATTCGAAGGTGAACTGAGATCCACTCAATCATATTGTCTTCATTGAATTCAACGTGAATGTGCGAGAATTACGCATGTGCTTTCCCCTGGTTTTCATAATTCCATGGATGGTTGAACCTGCCTCCTATTTCTGTGCAATATTTGTAATTTGTTCAGGATGAATAAGATTCACTTTTGAAATCATTATGAGGTTTCGCCTGAACCAAATGCATTTGAACATTGACATCTAGTGAATAATACAATGAATGATATCAGTGCCACATTGTCATTGATGTTTGAAAGGGACTGTCATCAGTTGGGGATTTGGAGCTTGTTGAAACTGCTGGTTGCTGGTCATCGTTTTCTGAATTGGAGGGGAGTGACTGAGTTGAGTGCAATAATCTCATTGTCATTTCTTACAGGATGACAAGCAGCATGATACTTCTTGTCTTGAAACAACACTTGTGGAACAATCCACTTTGAGCACCACTTCGAGATATTCTCATTTTGATCGGTCATTCGATCCGACACACATCCACTTCTGTCTGACCTTTCACTAACCAGCTGCTTTACAACAATACTGAGCATGTTCAATCAGAATGTGATTGATTCAGTTGTTTCTCCTCTCTGCTGTATGTCAATCTCACAAGTGAGAGGAGAGAGAACAGAGGTGTTCAACGTCGCGATCAATCATGAGATGCATAGTTATTGTGGGAGTAGTTTAACAGGAAGTGGGAATTCTTCAAAGTGAATGAAACAAGATTCAACAGTCGTCAACTGTGTCATATATGGTATGACAGATTTATTCGATTACGGCATTCACTTTCAACGTCAGTTGACCAACCAACCTCGACAGGATAATGTAACACTGACTGAGTGGTGATTCCGATCGATAGGCTAGTCGAAGTATTTGTTAATTCCTTTGACATCAGGCAAGTTGCGAATGATGAAATTTGTCTCATTTTGTTTTCACACCTTTTGAATATATCTGCATGTCTCTGAAGACATTTATTAATATAGTGAAGGAAATTGCTGATCTGCAAGTGGGATGATCATGAAGATGATGATGATGGTGATGATGCAGAAAGCAGTGTACTGAAGGAAGTTTATTGAATGAGTGAAAGACGCCACGGCTTCTCCACCTATTCACATCATTGTTCACAGTTTCAGAGAATTTCAATTCCATCAACTTGCTTTAATGCTTCACTGAGGAGTGAGGCGTGAACATGAAGCCATTCAAACTGCGTCCTGTAATGACTATGATCAGTGTGCTACTAGTCATGTCTCAAGTATCATCCGTCAGCTTCGATATGCACTTACCAACTGTGAATAGGTACATCGATCCAGATAATTAAGTGATTGCTTTGTGCATAACTGTTCACTGGCATGTTTATTATCAATCCATTAACGTTATGAGTTGTCTGCTGTCAATGTCTTTCAGATAATGAACAAACAGTTAGTGAACTCACAAATGGTATGGTCGAATCTGAAGGTGAGAAGAAATTTTTATGTCTGCATCTCTGATATATGTGGATAATAATATTTTCATGATTAAGCACACACAAATCCCACAGATTTATTAGTTCCTTGTTGGCTTTTTGACTCTCATTTTGTTGTTGTTTAAGTGACATATCGGCGTCGATTTTTTTAGTTTTTCTCCTGGACAACGCTTCCATGATTTTTTGTATTTTTCTACGTTTAATATGAATACCGTGATGTGTTTCTTCACATTTTTGTTGATAAGTTTTACCTTGGCCATCTTAAATTTTCATTCTGTTTCACTGCGTATGGGGAATAATTTATGAGAATTTTGTTTTTATTCATTTTTCTCTTCATTTAGGTTTGGTTGCTGCTCATTTTGTGGCTTTGCGGAATATTCAATTGAATTTCACCAACCTTTTAAGTAATTGTTTTCTTGTGTTTTTATTTACGTATTGTGTGTTTCTTTTTTCTCTTGTTGTTACTTTTTTTGTCATGTTTTACCTGTTTCCATTATTACTTTTTTGGACGCCATTGTGTGACCGGTCTCTTTTGTCTCTAGATTACTTCAAGCGAATTCATCTTTGGCATGTTACAGCTGCCCGTCGGCAAAGTTTTTGACATCACTCTTCACCTAGATTCATTCTCTGATCACTAGCTGTTTATCATGTCAATCATTTACACCAAATTCATTAATAAGGGTGTATATATGCGATTTTATTCTTTGTCTGATTCATCGATCATTTGATATTGAACCTACATTATGCTACTCGATTATAATGATCAAAATTATAAACATTCAGGTGAGGGTGTTAAGAAGGGACGATGATAACTTGCAAAACAGTCACTGAATGAGTGTTTCCTTTAAGGCTTCACTAAGAAAACATATAGCTACATTTTTTGTCTGCTAAATGTTCGAAGCTCTTACATTCGCTCTTTTCTTGAGAACTGCTGAGTTATAAATCATCATGCCCACTACGACAATGAACATACTAAGTTCGGTAGAACGTAGAAGTTTAATGAGCGGTGATATTACATTTATTTACATGTAGGTGGTTTAACACTACAAAATATCATGAATTCTGCTGCCTTAAAACGTTCTGATGCTCCAAAATGCTCATCATTTCAAATTTCACCATAACCTGCTTGCAACCTATTCAGCGAATACTAGTAACAAAGCTTTTTCCATATTCCAGATAAAATGTGTGGTAAACATCCCATTCTAAGGAATATAACTCACCTGAGAGCAATAACAAGACCTTTAATTTTGCTTTCTCGAAACTCCTGTATAAATGGAAACCTACAGAAGTACATGGCAAGGATGATGTACCCAGGCTAGTGGATTACTATAATAAACTCAATAACTTTTCCATGAATTATTTAAATAATCGTTCACGTATATAATCTATGTAGTTCAAGTATTAATGGAAGCAGTAATGCTCCTGTTCGTTGTAAGGTGTCATAAACACATCTAAGATATTGCTGGTTTCAAAGAACATTTCTGGTTATTTCAAATCTAGCGGTGATTTGAGCATCAACTACGGAACAAAGAACAACATGCAATATTCTTATCTTTGTTTTACAAGCAATTGAATTCTAGATGACATTCAGTAGTGTATGTATCGAAACGCTGTCATTAGAACTTTTGGAAAAAGATGTTCTCATCCAATAATGCTAAACAGAGTTAGTAGTTGTAACAATACCTATTTAAATCATTTGAAAGAAGATGAAGTTGGAAATAAATAAAAACATACAAGAAGTGTCATTTCTACGGGACACAGATGAAAATCCGGATGCATGTGACAAAATCCTTAAGTACCTAGACTGAATTACTGGAACTCAAAAAAATGCATCTCCCTTAAGGATAACTGTCAAGTATTGTTTACAACTGTAACTGAAATATAGAGGTCACTCAAATCACACCTTAACATACTTAAATGCTCTGGTTGCAATGATAAATCCTATTGCCCTGTCAGCTTGTCAAGTCACGAAATATAAACACAGCAGAAAGACTGTGAATCAACATTTTCTTGTCTGTGTATCCTATCAAACGGAGTTGCTGTTTATAAGAGCAGTCTGAAGTCTGCAGATCGACTCATTGAGTGATTTCCGACGCTTTAAACACCGAAAAGAAACTCTTGAATATAGTCAACTGACTGTAATTGTTTCATAGATTAGCAGAACTCGGCATCGACACGTTCATGAAGTATTTTATCACAGTGATATCTTCCAGTAGATGTTAGTATTTAGCTTTTGGTAGACAGATTTCAAGAATGTTTATTCATCTCATCTTGAATTCCACTTCCAAATGACTAGTATATTTCTTATTTGTTTTGAAAACTTCCGAACCGAAATATACTTTAGAGCTTGTGAGAAAACTTGAAGAACTGAAGGAAAGATATGGTATGGATTTGGATATATACAATGCTTACATAGTCGAACGCATCTTTTCATATATAATACATATATGCCAATGCTTTCAATATCGTCTTCAACATTCATCTGTTAACATTCTGATAATTTTTCAAACTCATTAGCAATATCTAACGCTGTTGAGACACTTTTTGAGTATTTAAAATATTCAGTTCAACACGTTCCATGATACTTTCAACTCACAACACTTGGTTTAACTTCATCAGGTGATCTTTTCCAACCAAACGCTGCCTCTCTTTCATGGTTCAAAGAAGAAGTGCGTTATTACACAGGTAATAAACAATCGCGTTTGTTGTGTTCATAAACCATTACTTAAACTTTTGGATAGGGTGAAGGCGGTATCCTTCTAAGTACACTGGGTGTAAAATAATTTGCCATATTTCATATTCCGTCATTGGTTCAATTTAGTAAGGTGTGCCTTTGTTGACTTTCAGAAAAAAATAATGATCCTCTAGAAGACTGTTTAGCCGATTTCACCAGAGAAAACCCAGCTGGTGAGTGAAAGCATATATTTCGGTTTCTAATAATAGTGGTTTGTGAAACGAAAATTATAAAATTATTTCCTTTGACATGAAACATATTTATCGACATAAAGTCAGTATGTAAAACAAAAATAGGCTACAGTAGACTCATGAACATAAATCTGATACGCATATCATCTTTTATGCAGTGTAAAATATTGAATATACGGTGTCAATTGTTGATCCAATTTTCTCTTTTGTAGAAGCCGCTAGTTGAATAAAGGGATAACTTCGATATTTGAGGTTCATTCCAATTTTCAGAAATATTCGGGTAAGATAATACTGCAGACTATATCACTGACTGGAGTTTGCAAAATGCACAGACATTTCAAACATGCAGACACTTCTAAAATGAATGTTCGTGTACTCTTGAATAAAGTATTTGAGTTGAATTTCACCCGTTCATTTTCCTGTTAACATCAGTGTTTGTGTCCGTAAACTTTCAAAGAGCAAATCAAACGAGTATAATCCCAATAGGCAAACCTAACTATTCATCATCTATTTTGTAATTCTAGATATAAAAATACGTATCATTAATGTTGTATAAACTCACAGTGAGTTACTTATTTGTTCAAAATGAAAATCAACATTGAAATAATATCTGTGCAAATGATAGACTGATTCTTCTTGGTGTCAGCTTACATTTTTTAATAACTCACACTCTTACTTCTGTTCTCTAAGTCAATCTGTATAGATAAACATGTGATAAAGTGACTTCAATGACGTGTGAAAAAGGAGTACGGTGTGCTCTGGGAAGAATATTCATTTGTGTGTTGAAACAACTGACAAATTTGACAGCTGGATTTGACGGATGCTTATTGTTCTTGTCAAGATCAGATCGAGGTCTGAAGTCATGAACTGACCGATGTGTGGTTTTCATTCTCACTCTGTATGACCAGATGCTACAAATGTTTATTACGAAGCAAAAGGAGATGGTAACATGCTGTGAATGCGTTTGTGATAATCGGATCAACGAATTTCTCTGTGGAAAAAGCCATACCAACTTTCTGGTTCCAGACATTGAAGAACAGTTATTTCAGATTTACAACAATCAGAACGATTAAAGTGGTGCTGCATGTTCTTTCTTTCTTTGTTCAATATGTTACCATGACATTGGTACATTCTCGTCACAGACGTGTTGGATGAAGAGTACTTCCATTCATTGCATTTTCATTACAGCTGATAAAAGGAGACAATAATTTTACATTTCTGCAGCCATGAATTCGAAATATAACTCATGGTTTTCACTGATAAGACTTCACCATGAGTATGCTTTGCATTAAAGCTGACATCTGTATTGATTTTTACTGCAGAATAGGCTGCTGATATGTCACTGTGCGTTGTGATGTAATCTACTCTTATTGAAAAGGCCAAGAATGTTGGGTATGAACCTCATCAGTGTTGAGGGAATTTCCTTCCTTCAGCTGATGAGGCTTTCATCACACTTGGACTCACGAATATTTGCTGCAAGAAGACCAGTATGATGTCCAATTATCTGAAAAAATGTTGATGATACAAACAATTTGTATTTTCTGACATAATTATTTTCTGATGAAGAACCTTCCTTGTCAAGCAGTCTGTCAATGGTTTGTCGAGATAATCAACTGACATCGGTTAGGTTGGGCATTGATGTTCTCATAGATTGGAGTTGTCTTTCGTAGTGGTGATCACATCCTTTCTCTCTCCAGCAGAAAGAAGTAATGATTAACAGACTGGTGAAAACGGTTTACAGAGAGGTGAAGTCGTATTCCAAGAATGAATTCTCTTGGATAAATGCGTTAGACTAGACTTCAAGAATTGTGTGTCAATAAGGCAGACAAAATATATCCCCAACTAATATATTCTTTGTGCTGTTGAAAAACACTCACATTGCTGCATATTAGTTCGCTTGCCTCCTTACATTTGCAGATAAATAAACATTTCATTTCTTTCCAATTTTTTAGGGAGAATATGAATATTAGTTGATATCATGAAATTCGTTCCACTAAGTAATGAAATTGTTAAATTAACAGACGATAACAAAAATGTTTAAGTTGTGTAATCTGTTTTTCTGTAAAAGTTAATAATAAAATTCTCATTTCCTTCTGAAAAGTTTATACTAACATTGACTGTGTTAGATATTTGATGGATTTTAAACTGGGATAATCTGTCTTGTCAAGATAATAAGAAAGAGGAGAAAAAGTGTGAATGCAGTGACATTATTACATAGTCAATAGATTATTATGATAATTCCAGCTGCATTTGCTAAGGCTACGTAAGTCTCAAGGTGGGTTAGTCAAAGTACTCAGGTATAACTAAAAAGTGAATAATGAGCTAATTACAGTTACATATTGAAAGCTCAACTAAGTTGATGCGCTAATGACCAATAATTTTGCATTGAAAGATAGTGAATCGATTCAGATAGCTTATTACTTAAGCTAGACAGTTAAACGTCGATGAGAATATATGTAGTATAATTGCCAATGTGAGAAATAAGATTGTTTCATCTTTGAATAGCGGTCGAATCGAAGTGATTGAATTTTTCTCAGAGGAAATATTTTGAAAGTCTATTGTAAACTGTGGAGTTAATTCAAAACCAACAGGACAATGGGGATATGAGCAGACAAAATTTAGACAGAATTCTTCATGTATCATAAGCATTTTTCTAAGTTGAGAATTTAAACATTGTCTGAGGTGGCGTCCACTTAGCTCAACTCAACGGTGGACATAGACAGACCGCATGGCTATCTGCCATCACTTGATAGAAGTCCTCTTGCGATATTCACAGAGGAATCATAATATCTGAGGTTCTAGATTCTGTAATCACTAGATGCCTGAGGGGAGCTCGGGAACAGCAAGCCCAAGACAACCAGACAGGCTTCATACCCGATGGTGGGTGCATCGACCAAATATTTACACTTGACTGGGTTCTGGAACACGGGCACACTGATTATAGTAGGTTTTGCGGTAGACCTACAATACATAGATGATATAGTCCTGTTAAGGGAAAACACTGACAGTATACAGAGTCTTCTAGACGCCTTGAGTTGTAATTTTATAATGCTTATAATGCTTTTCTGGTCACCCAAGTTCAAGTGGTTACTGCAGGAGCAATCTCCAAAGGTACCCCGGCCAACAATAGAAGGTGAAGTAGTTGGGCGCGTTGAACACTTCAGTTACCTGATAGGTCGGATCAGCCCTAGCGCATTTGCCGGTGGCCAACGAAATCTCTGCGCCCATACGAAAGCCTCAGTTGGTTTTTCCCAACTTGCGCCATCAGTGTCGCCACCGCGACATACGATTGTCTATTAAAGGTCGAGTGTATTGTGCTGCAGTCCTCTGTGTTCTACTTTATGGCTGTGAAACATGACCATTAGAGTAGAAGACATGAGAAGGCTTCAGGTGTTTGACCACCACTGCTTTTGTCGGATAGAGCGTGTCACCACATGGGTAACGCAGAAGCCAGGCGTAGAGTTTTAGGCGGGAGAGTTAAGACAGTTGATATGGTTGTGAACCTTCATCGACTGAGATAGCTGGTTGAGACATATGTTATGTAGGTCTAACCACTGTTTGGTTGGTCGCACAATGTTGGCTGAAGTAGATTCAGGCTGGATAAAGGTTCGGGGCGGTCAGACTAAACTATAGCATCAATGCATGAAGTCGTTGACTGTTGGTTTAAGTCATATAGAGCAACGCACACCAACCGGTTGGGGTCCGTTGGACAAGAGGAACCAGTTTTTGGAGACTCTAGATGATATGGCTGATAACAGATGTCCTCATCTGAACCGCTATACCTAATGTCACCATATTCCCATTCTTCCTTCTTCTACTTCTACTTCCTATGTTGATTTTGATGATGCTCATATACTGACAGTAATTAAGCTGCAGGAAAACTCCTTCTCAGTGGTCTTTTGATTCTTGCGTCTATCCGCTTGGATATTTAACTTCCCTTGAATGTAAGGCGTGCTTATTGAAATGGAACTAGACATACATTGTACAAAAGGGGGATAAGTGTTTCATCTCGATTTTGGCAACCGTAGAAGATCATGAACCTACATCAGTTGGAGAAACATTGGGAAATTGGGATAACTAGACAGTCAACTGTTTCGCGCTAGTATGGTACTCCTCAGGAGTGCGCATCCATGAATTTCAACCTGAAGTCAATTAATAAACCTCCACAAACCTTCAAGTAGAAGATCAGTTTGCTAACACTTTTTACCGAATGATACACTCATCAGTATATTTGTAACTAAGGAAGTCACATCGTGTGACATCGATATGATCTATTTTGCAGGAAAATTCAAATATATCCTTAATACTGTGGATCACTAACTTACTTTAAATGGACTCTAAAAGTCCTGTTAACCATTTTGCCAGTTTTTCACATGGCAATTTTCAGATTAGTACAATTTCATTCTAGTGAAAGATGTTGTCTCCACCAAAACTTGGACGCCATATTCATGGCTTTGAACGTTGGAACATTATCCCCTAGACGACCACTTAGGCAAAAAAACTGCTTCTTATATAACGGGCCTTCGTTATTATAAATTTTGGAGGCTTATAATCTCCCACTGTTATGCTGGATACAGCTAATCGACTACTGGATCCCACTGCTAGCCAGTAATAAGTAAACTACAATGTAATGAATATTCAGACACTATCGAGACATCCTTATAGGAGAGAAAATGCCAACGTATCAGGTCGACCAACTGATAAGTATATAACTTCTTTCCTTGTCTCCATTTTAGTTGGAACACTACTGGAATGATGCAAACGTACTGCAGTACGTCAATCACAGACTATTATAATCTTGTGATGTATGTAAATATTGTTGTGTAGATTAAGAAGATGACACTGACGAACTATCACCCGTTTCCTTCAGATTGTTCACTTCTAGATCCTCACAAAAATGAGAGGAGTTTCCATTTCAGTGTTGTATTCTCGTATATTTCGATGATACCGACGGGGAATGAATTCCGTACTCCCTAGGGACTCCGAGGAAATCATAAAGCACTGAGGAGCTGTTTTGCAGTAGTCTAAGACTAATCAGTAGGACAGCCCCAGTGGTTTTTTTACGAGATCCAGCTCATAATAATTCAGCTATCGATTTCCAAAAGTTACTCAGTAAGGGTAGATCCCTCTGGTGAGTATCGGCTTATATTATGTGACATAGTACCACATGATTAGTATTGCATCGAAAGAACAAATTAGCCAGCCATGTGGACTCTAACGTGCATTTGAAAATGGTATCATTAGCACCATCCATCTTCTGCTTTCAAGTAACCTTACTACCACAGAATTCAGACTTAGTAGAATGCTAGTAGACATAAGTATGCGCTCTATATGTTTGTGTTCTATTTATACTACTTATCAGTAGGCACAACTAATTGGTAAAAATTTGAATTTGAATATTCTGGCTTTCATTTAAACAGCATAATTTTTCATTTAACATGGTTGAATCGCCATTCTAAATGTTTTCTAGGGATCAACTTTAGAAAGAAAAACGAAGAAGTTCCAATCTTATAGACTTGGAAAGGCGAGTCGTTTTAGCTGATGATCCCGCATTGGTGTATGTCCATCAGATCTTTAGTAATATGACACTGAATGTCCACCAGTAATGGCATCTTATTCGAACTGCGAGAAATCCCTAGATGATCAATGTACAGCAATTTAATTTGAAGGTTTTTGGGGATTTATTTATTGACTTCAAGTTGGTATTCACCACGGACTGACACTATCTGAAGAGAACGATTGAGAACGGGTCGTTCATCCTAGTGTTGGTCTGCTTAACACAGAGCACCAATGACCACAACAGTTGTCATACCTAAAACCTTCGAGCTTCATGGGGATTACATTAGCATTTACCCACTGGGTCGGAATCAAATGGTCCATATTTCCCACTTCTGTCACTTCCGAATTGAATTTATCTAGAGTCCACTGGTGATTAGCTTCGAGGGGTGATTCCCAAAGTTCCAATGACAAGTCGTTAAGTGACCAGTCTAGTCAACCAAGTGGAACATGAGGAAAGGTACTCAACTGAAAACACTGGATGTAAGTCGCGCTATATCGTGAAGTGACAGTAATAGGAAATTCGGACCTCTGGATTACAACCGAGTGGCTCAGTCGTAAGATGCTGGCCACGGGACCTGAAGGTGGTTGGTGCGATCCCAGGTGATGCGCGATAACGGTGGCGCACTTCTGAGGAGGAAACAGCCAGCTGTCCATTGCTGCCAGGTTTCAAATATTCTTCTGATTGATGGCATTACATGGTGAATACCAATTGAAGTGCCTACCACTAGAAGTCACATCAGAATATTATCCTCGAACTATGGGACGAATCACTTTACCATACACCATAGATATCTCGAAAGCTGTCGACCCACTACTCCACCAACCAATTTCCTGCAGAAAATCTAATGTAAACTGGAGGATGCATTCACAAAAAAAGACAAAATGATTATAGTCTAGAGAAAATGTGGGGGAATAGACGGTTAACATAATCGTGTTGGCTAAGCCAGTCATCAAGTAGACCAAAGAATTTATGATTATTAACTTGTCATTAAACGATATGATATTTCATAATTGGTATTGATGCATTTCTATAGAATAAAATCCCCAAACTTTGAATGTGATGACGTTGAGATAATACTACAACCAAGCTGAAAAAACTTCAAGAGAGTTACTGAGGGCAAAGTACTCGGATGAAGTGGCAATCAACAATCAAATGAACATTGACCCAATATCTGGTCTATTAAGAAAGGATCAGCTAACTGAAATGAATCATGCTAACCAATCAATAATCAGACATTAGGTGAACGGAATAGAAAAATTGGTCACATCAGTTATAAATATCATTCCCTGATAAAAATCCAACATATCACTCCTATCCACAAGCCAATAAAACTCTACTTCGATAAATATCCTTCACTTAAAACTGCCTACTATATCAAACACGTAATTCTATAAGCGGAAGTTAAGATACTTTCGATAGAGAATGTATTACACGGCAACACGATACAAATTAACACTTATACAATTTTGATCAAAGTAAACTCAAAACTGAATGTCAGCCTTCTGTTTTGATCAAAACACTACAAAATTATAATCTGACCTATGTAAAAAGTGTCAAAATACACAGATTTTTTTATTCGAAGAGTAGTTCCATACTACTTGTTAGTAGGCTGATGATGAAATATTTCAAAAAACTTTCATGAAAGATTTGGTAGGTGAATTCATTTTTTATTCAACATAATTTGAAATTTAGAAGCAGGATAGCGGTTGACAGATAACTTTACACACCAAAAATTTATGAATATAGAGAATTTCAACAAAATAAACTATACAGACGTGAAGTCAAAAGTTGGGTCAACAATACTGACTGTGTAAAACTGATAACTTTTTCCACGAATATATTTGAATGTATTTTTTCATAATAACCTGTTTAGATCAAATTGACGAAAAGCTTTTTCCCGAAGAATATCGTTTCTATTAAAAAAAAAACAGCACATATACTATTTTTAGAATTGTATTTTATGCTTCTCATGAGTAGGCAAAATTATTCTAAAAATATTTGAGGAGGTAGAAATATTTGGACCACACTGAAACCCAGTACCAAGCAAAACTGCCATAATTAAATTTGACTGTTGTTTAACATTTTGATATCAGTTGGTTTGTATATCCATCTACATCATCGTGGGATTGGATATTTCTACACACAGTTTTTTAGTTTATTTAGCTCATGTCATCACTATACCAAGGTAGGAGGCAATGAGATGAAATGCAGAGAAATGAGGAATAAGGTTGCCAGGAGAGGTGAAAGAAATGCAGCACTTATGAAGTACAGTGTGGCAGATCAGATTCAGATGATGTATGAATGTATCTACATCACTGAGAACACATTTGAGCTATATATCATCTAGAGTCTTCAACCACTGATTTCGATTGTTACGTGGAAACCCACTAAGCAGTCTGGAGGGCTACATTGTAATCAGTGACAGATCTGTCTACATCCAACCTTTTCTCATCCTGAAGCTACTTCAGATAAGGTTGCACTCCACGGTTAACATTTCCAAGTCATTCAGATTGTTGAAGGTTCAAAATCTTATCAACTTATTGATATAGAGCTGATACCGACACATGGCCTGTAGTATGGAGACACTGATGTTTGAACACCTGAAGCTTTGTCATTTTCTTCAAGTTTCGAGATCCTGAATCAAAAAAGAACTGGAACACAGTAAACTCACCCTCCAAAAAGGTAGTAGAATAACATGACGGCACCATAAATGGCATAATTTAGCGACTTTCCAAGTGAGTGAAGTAGTTGACAAGCATATCCATTTCACTACCCATTCCTAAACACCGAATCGAATGTCACAAACTTATCCTAAACATACTTGAGCGCCACTCAGAAGTCTCTGCATCTTGTCACTGTCTTCATCTAACACGACTGTATATCTAGTTAGGTGTCTCTTTATCTGGAAGTGATGGATGGATAACACAACGATAAAACATGAATTATAGATAGATTTTCGATTTAGTTAACTAGTTGTAGGTAAGGTAAAATTCGTTCGACAGCACAAGAACATTTAATTAGGAGTTTTGTTTGGATCTCACTGTTACTGAACGCCAGCCAGTGATTAAATCACTCTGATCTAACTAAGAGTAAGACGGTACGTAGGTGTAATTGACGTTACATGTTGTATCTTAACCTGGACGTTGCGTATTAAGTGATCTATGGTTAAGATGGTTTACCAATTCGCATGATAATCCATAGCGGTAAGCATCTTGAAACAGACTAAGGAGTTGAACAATGACATAAGTGCTCCTAGGAAGTGAGATTGGGCCTCGGCTGATGAAATCCCACACCATGTATGAACCTACCAAGGTGGCCCAGATTGCCAAAGAGATGAGAAGGTACGGCATGGAAGTGCTTGCAATCTGCGAAAGCAGATGGAGTAGAAGTGGTTTCTCGAAACTGTCACCTAGAGAATCAATAATCCACTTCGGTCAACCAGGTGACAATCACGAACACACTATGGGTTGTCAACTATCACCGATGACCTTCCTGATTGTGGTCGACTTCATTGGACTGGATTTGATCATGAAGAAACTATGAGGAGCGAAAAGATGGCATACACCTTTTGATTGATGAAAAGACATTAAAAGATTTGGATTTCTCCCATGATGATTTATGTCTAATGTCATATGTCACACAGACTCGAAAACCAAAAAGTTGGCAGAAGAGGTGGGTAGCGAGAACTGGAATTCCTTCAAGTGAACATAGAGGAGACAGAGGAGATGAAAATACCAAACCATCACCACCACCAACAACAAAAAGCACCAATCAGCAACAACAGGGAAAACTCTTAAGGAGGTTTTCTCTTGCATCTACCAACGTAGGCAGTCTCGTTTCAACTACAGACGGTATAAGCACAGCTAAGGATGTCAAAGCCAGTATCGGAAAAGCAAGACCTGCCTTCATTAACTTGAAATCAGTATGAATATCTACTGTACTCACCATAAAGAACAATATACGAATTTTCAACATAAATGTCAAGTCAGAGCTTCTGTGTGATGGTTGACAGACTTAGCGCGTTACGAAAAGCATTTGTTACAAACTAAAGACAATCATCAACAGCTGCCGCTTACACTCACTCAATACTGAAAATGGAGATCAAATGGCCAGAAAGAATAAGTAACAAGGAACTCTGGTCTGACTACAAACCAACGAAACAAGAACCCATCAATCAAAAATATGCAGAAGAAGAAATTGGAGATGAATTGGACATGCAGATACTTAGAAGACCATTTGGGGGCATCACACATTGTTAGGCCAGGTCCTCGAGTGGAACCGAAAGAGGGAACGACGAGTTGTGTGTCCGAGGTTGACATGGAGGAGATTGTGTGAGGAAGTTTGTTGGCAGTTGTGGAGCCAGGTTGAAAGGAGAAGAGAGAAGAGAGTGATATGGTGACGTGTTAGTGATGCCCTATATTCCACTAGAAATCCAAGGGAAAAGTAATTAATACATCAAAATTACTAGTAGATAACTCTCTGGTATTAAAATTAATCGTCACCTATTTAGAGTCCAAGTATGAACAATATTATTCACTAGAAGGCAGGTGTACATCCAGCTGATGAGTCTCAAAAAGGAAGAAACTCGTGTCAAGCTGGATTCTCCTACAAGCTACTCTCCGTCAACAACATACTAGTGTTGAGAATGCAGATTAACGTGTGATATAGAACAATCCATCAAAAAATTTCAAGTGAATACATTAAAAGGAAACAAACCAATCCGGATACTATAATTAAAAAGCAATCAACAAAGATTTCATTATCCATTTGTCTAGTTGAAAAGAAAGAGAACAGTCAAAAGTAGCTACAATCGATGATAAATTGTTTATTAGATCTGTAGTCTTGTGACCAAGCCTAAATCCACTTACCAAATCCACTCTACATCTCTAGACTAGTGAATTGAAGATGTCTGTACTCTTATTGTTTATTTTGTTGTGGTGGTAATGGTGGCATAGTTGGATTACGTTGACCTAAATATTTTCCAACTGTTCCAGGAACTGGATACATTGGCGGTGGTGTATTTGAAGTTATTACAGGTGAACCAGGTGGAATTTCTGAGGAAATCACAATAGTGGGATAAATTTTAGATGAATTTGGTACACCTCCAATATCTGATTTTAACTTCATATCTGTCCTCTCATTGGATTTCATTTGTGAATCATTTACGGAGATAATCGATGCTGCTATTAGGAAATAAAAAGAAGAGATGAAGTAATTTCTATAGCAAATTTATTCATTAAAAAAAATCCCGATTGATAGCTGCTCCTACGGTGAAGTGTTTAGGCTTGTGTATCATAATGACTCAAAGAGCTACTTTGCCTAGGAATCCTTGATGCTTCAAATTGTATTATACTAGAAACGCCTGTTAGATAGTGATGAGACAAAATGGCAGTTACTTTTGTACTTTAAATAACTACACTAGGATGCGGTTTCCTGAGCAAAGTCATCCTTTGGCTTGGTTGTGGATGTGATATCAGTTAGGTGTTTCCTGGGGATGGGGAGCAATTCATACTAATGTAACCTTTTCTATGGCAGTTTAAGGCTAGAAAGGAACTACTTCAACAGTAGCACACTTCTCCCTGCCCTGAGGTATTCCGCTAATGATGGTAACGGTTTACAGCTGGATTTTAAAAAAAAATATCTCAGGAAATTCTTATGTGACTGGAATCTGCAGACATGCATCACTGTTATCTCAAGAAGAGGTAACCTTCCACAGGGTGGGGAACTAGAAAGTGTCAACCTACCATGCAACTCTGTCAGTACTCAAGTTCCTACAAAGATTTGACTAGGTGTACAGCAATCAAGCCAGTATTTGAACAGAAATACTTTTAGAAGATATCAATCTCAGTTATAAAACTCTGCAAAATTATTACTGATAAAATTTATGATCATGAACCATTTCTGAGTGAATATCTTCAATCATTTTAGCGAAATTATTTTGACAATAACCTCTAGCGTGATGCTGAAATGTTTTTCAATATCTTTACTCATTCAAAGCTTTAGGTTACTCTTGAAGGAAGTTCTAAACTGATGTCGAATTCAGTGAATTTAAGTTGTATCACGTCCACTGTTGAGGTGAGGTCGTCTGCAACCCAATCTCTTGCACCATATTTATTCATCAGCAGACAGTAATGGGTATTTCCAACAAACTACAGACAATCATCAACAGCTGCCGCTTACACTCACTCAATACTGAAAATGGAGATCAAATGGCCAGAAAGAATAAGTAACAAGGAACTCTGGTCTGACTACAAACCAACGAAACAAGAACCCATCAATCAAAAAATATGCAGAAGAAGAAAGTGGAGATGAATTGGACATGCAGATACTTAGAAGACCATTTGGGGGCATCACACATTGTTAGGCCAGGTCCTCGAGTGGAACCGAAAGAGGGAACGACGAGTTGTATGTCCGAGGTTGACATGGAGGAGATTGTGTGAGGAAGTTTGTTGGCAGTTGTGGAGCCAGGTTGAAAGGAGAAGAGAGAAGAGAGTGATATGGTGACGTGTTAGTGATGCCCTATATTTTACTAGGAACCCAAAGGACAAAATAATAATAATAGACAATAATGGACTGAGAACTTCGCCTTTTTCGATTGATACTGAGATGTGTACTGAGTGAGCTTGGGACAGTGGCGATCAGTCGACTGTTAAGCACCACTCATATGCACACACACACACACACTCAGCTGACTATCAAACCTAGATTAAGTGGAATTGTTGCCTTGCTACCGAATAGTCTTTATAATTCAGTCGGTGAAATGTTCGGTTGGTAATCTAAGAGCTGGTGATTAGAATCTGACAGAAATCAAAATATTCTTTCACCCTCAATCATCGCCTCCATGGCTTTCGTAATGATGTTGAAAAGTGGCATCTTGCAATAAATCAACTTGTGAAACTCCTGAACATTAAGTTATCTGAATGAAGACATCTTGTTTTTCAATCAACTGGCTTATGAAGAAATGATTTTCTAAATTCATTATAACACAACGTAATCATCTTTTAGTGACTTAAAACTCTTTAAAAGTGTGCATGTCTAACTTCATGAAGGATTAAGACCTAGATAATCAAGTCAAGTAGGAATTCAACAGTCCATATTTCAACTTAGTGATTAATTAGTAAGACAGTTCACATGAAACTTTGGTATCCTGTTTACAGTCTAGTGCTTAGTCGTAGGTATCGACTATTTAGGAGTCTCTGATTGATAATAATCTATGGAAAGATTGAAACTGTAGTGAAATTAATTTTTATTTGATACTTGTAATCTCCTATTTCGACTCTTATTCGAACTATTCTACCTTAGTTGGCGGATGGACTTCTTTGCAGTCAACTTGATACTGAGTGAATATTCATTATGTTGTAGTATATTGATGAACAAATAGCTCTTCCTATTCATGAGTGTTGTTGTTTCCTTTTGTGGAGAATCGAAACCGATACCCATTATTTCAGATGTTAAAGCGTTATCCATTAAGCCACTAAGGCAGCATAGCCACCTCTTGTGCAATCGATATCAGTTGTTATTTTTATACATGACGTCTAAAGCGGTTGGTAATCGGTTCAGGTCTTAGTGGGGGGTGGGCAGGGATACAGGTACACTCGGCTGACGAGCCCCAAGTAAAACGAAAACCGCATCAACCTGGATTCCACTCCTGGCTCCACAGAACAGACATCAACAAAATTAGTTTTTATTTAGCAAAACATTTCAACAGTTTTCCTTACCATCTTGTTTTCTTCGTTTTCTTCTGCAATGATAGACGATGATTACAGCGATAAGTATTATTGACGCCAAGGATAAGACAATAGTGATTGGAATAATGATTTCTTTTCTCAATTTAGATACACTTTTGTAATGAAAGAGAGGTAGATGTTTTCAATTAAGCATATGAATTAAATCTGTTTATTTACAAAAATTACAAGACGTTAGATCTACTGACATTTAAGTGGAGAATTAAGGCGCTCCGGCAGAGTGTAATTCCATATTGGCATGGTCTATCACAGCATAATTAGAGTAAAGTTTGCTGCTCCTAATCATATTAATGTTATCAAACAACTTCCTGGTTTGGTTTTTATGGTCCTATTGTTCTTTTCATTTATCGATTTAGTTGGTAGTAAAGTGATCCACACATCTAGAATTGGTGTTGTCATTTTGATTACACGTGTTAAACATTGAATAGATGAACAGAGGTTCGGTAACCAATCTCTCTCTCTCTCTCCAATTAAGTAAATTAGCCCTCATGATGTATTGTGTGGTTGTACGTTACCGTATCCACAGTTAACTGAATTCTGCTATAGATTGTTGATTTTCGTACAGTCCATTACCCAAGATATTTGAAGTTGGGGTTTTGTGGGGATTAAGTGGTTTTTTCAAGTTGGTAATCGTCATGGACCGACATCAGTTTAAGGAACATTGGGAATCAGGGAGAACTGGACAGCTGCTTCGTCCTAGTATGGGACTCCTCAGTAATGCGCACCTATGACCCCAACTCGTCAGGAATCGAACCCAGGTGGTTCATATTCCGTAGCACGACCATCACCAAACGGCATACTTGAGTTAGGTATACCAGCTTGCCAGCTTCAGTTTATCCAAACATTTCATCCCCATAAAATCTCCAAGCTGAATGAACCAACTGCTCATTGGCGACTTGCTTCGAGAGATGATTCTTGAAGTTTCAATCAGAAGCTGTGACGAGTGGGGCAAACCTGATGGACGTGAAAATAAATATTCACCAATGACCCAGTGGCTTTATGGTAATGTGTTGACTACGGAACCTAAAGGTTCTCAGTTCGATCCCTGGCGAGGGGTGACGGGTATGGAGTACTAGGACGCAACAGCTGTCCAGTGCTCACAGTCTTCCGGTGTTCCTCCAGCTGATGTCAGTCAGTGATGAATACCAATCTGAAAAATCAAATTTTAACTAGGTCCCTGTGTTCTCCTAATCTGACCAACAACCGTTCGGATAGTTTGAATTGTTTACTTGACAGGCACAGTAGTAGCAAAGAATTTGGCGAGTTAGATTATCCTCTCTAAATCCTTAAGCCAACAAAGTTTGTTTCCTAGGATTGTTGAGAATCCTATGCAGGGTTTCTAATATCTCTCCCGTATACGCCAACACTACACAGGACCGGAATTCTTTCTTAATTGTGTTATAATCATTATTCACATCACTATCTTACCTCTTTTCCTCCATTCTCATGTATATTTCTGGATAAACTTTAGAGGATAGTTGCTAAGAGGTATGGTTTGTCTTATATATTTCATTTCTTCATTTAAATGATCTAACTTACTGGATTTCAAGATTATTAGCTCGATTACGTAAACAGATATAGACTACGATGGTTTTAACCTTATAAATCTATCATCCAGATATCTTCACCGTAATTTCGTCATAGGATATAATGTTCTGAGGGACATATATTCCCAGTGGTTCATAAAAATATCTCTTACGACTAAGAATATTTGCGACCTATAGCTGATCATTCCGTTTGTTGACATATTTTATGCTGCAATTTGAAGAATGTAAAGGTGTAAAACTTAAGTGAACACCTAATATGATATAACCTCAGTTCCATAAGTGAGAGTCAGATCATTTTGAACCATACTGATTGATATATTAGCATGCAAGACTGTTTCATCAAAACGAATCATTCTTTTTACTGTTGTACAACTAAACATAATATAACCATGACTTCATTTCATATGAAGCAGTTAGTTTAGATTTTTGATAGTTTCTAACAGAGTATAGTATAGACGTCTAATATTTAAATCGTTCACACAGTTGGATGTTCTTCAGGTCATACAATATATCCGGATTATTAGTTTGAGGCATTCAAGTAAACTTCGTGTTTATTCAATGATACACAAGTCTCATTTCTTCCTAACTGAGACTCATCAGCTGGCCTAGTGGGTAACGCTTTGGTGATTCAAGTGATGGGCACCACCTTCGAGTCCTAGTAGGAACGACATTACTCATTGGAGTGTGAATTCATCAAGTTGATGAGTCCGAAATAGGATGAAACATGCATCCTGGATTGAGCTGATAGTGACTGTCCATCATTAATACGATTTGTATAGCTATTTGGGACACCTCAGGAGTACGCACTCACGACCCGGCCAGAAATCGAACTCAGAACCTTCAGGTTTCACGTTGAATGCATTGACCATTCAGCCACTGGATTGGTTTTTAGTGGTTCACAGTTTCCAACTGCTATCAATTCACTGCTAAGGAGTCCCATACTAGGACGAAACAGCAGTCTAGTGCTCTCAGATTTTCAGTGGTTCCCTATTCATTTCAAAAATACATAAATGGTATTATCAACATTTAAAGAAACTGTAGTCATTTATAGACTAAAGTGAACACCTTTATCTATTCTCTTAACATTACAAACACTTTTTCATCATAGAAATAAAAGTTATCTGTGAAGAATTGAAATGTTGTCGATTAACAAGCACTGGTTCTCATTAATACATACACACACACTTTCACAGATATACCAGTTGTAGATTAAACGTTTTGAGTACGTTTACTTGATTTGTTGCTTTCTATACTAGTTATCGATCCAGTTTCTTACAATCTTCTAATGAGAATGTTTAGCTACCTATTTTGACACTACTCTACTTGAGATTATGATACAACGTATCCTTTCCACTCCATCATTAGGTCAATCACAACAAGGAATACCTTAGTCATAACCTTACTGATAACGGTACTGGATATTGCAACTTGGAACCGTTGAGAAGACTCCAGTTCAGTTGAGATGATTACAGGTACAGGTTGCTGACGACTGCCGACAACTACGAAACTTAAGTTAAACAGAGTTTCATACTCTTGGTTTTATTGTATTCTCTGAGCTAAGTTGTTTAATCGTGAAGCTTTCATCTTCCTTCTAGACGATATCATCAGCACTAACTTCAGTATGAAGTGAGCTGTCAATATCTCTCCGTCAGTGATTCGGTAGCTTGCTCTGACGATGTTGTCTATGATTGGTTGTTTCTTTCGATTGTTGTGTCATTGACTGTATAGACTTTCCTGTTGGCTGTTCCTCTGCTTCACATCTCACCTTTCTGTCGTTATCATCTTTCTTATTGGCTGGTAGATTGGGTCTATGTCTATACATCTGTTGATTGCTGACTGACTGACTGATGTGAATGCCAAGCTTCGAGGAATTCTCTGACATTCTCTGTGTTTCCTCTGTCTAAAATTTCTACATTGTCGAAATTGAATTCATGTCCATAGTTGTTTTCCACGTGCATTGAAATGAGTGATGAAATTTCGTGGCGTTTAATAGTCGATTGGTGCTCATGTAGACGAAGGCGACCACTTTGTCCAATGTAGAGTTGACTACAATTATTGTAGTTATGGACATGAATTCAGTTTCGACAATGTAGAAATTTTGGACAGAGGAAACACAGAGAATGTCAGAGAATTCCTCGAAGCTTGGCATTCACATCAGTCAGTCAGTCAGCAATCAACAGATGTATAGACATAGACCCAATCTATCAGCCAATAAGAAAGATGATAAACGACAGAAAGGTGAGATGTGAAGCAGAGGAACAGCCAACAGGAAAGTCTATACAGTCAATGACACAACAATCGAAAGAAACAACCAATCATAGACAACGTCGTCAGAGCAAGCTACCGAATCACTGACGGAGAGATATTGACAGCTCACTTCATACTGAAGTTAGTGCTGATGATATCGTCTAGAAGGAGGATGAAAGCTTCACGATTAAACAACCCAGCTCCTCAGAGAACACAATACAACCGAGACCATCCACATGAGCTACAAATATTCTCCACTATTTCAGAGTTTCATACTGACTGCTTCCAACCAAATTGTTTACTGCACACAACAGTGCAGTATTATTTACTCAATGACGTTTCGGGCTGAAATTATCGTTCATAATCACATCGAAGTAATCATATGACTTTCAAACTTTCTTTATATACTCCAGCAGTTACCTTTTTTATTTTAACTGTGATAGAATATTCCTGATATTTGTAATCTTGGAGGAATCACTCCTGATACATATGAATTAGATATTGACTCAATGAAAACAGATTTCATTGATCGATCTCTCTGCCTCCACCTAGAACTGTATTAGATTTTAGACTAAACTTCAACATACCATTAGCTTAAATCACACCTGAAGATGTCACCCACAGAATGCTGATCATGAATGTGTACAGTATGCACTAACACTAAGACACCAAAAGAAAGAGGAGGAGGAAGAATTTGAGGAGACCAGAAATGTTGCCTCTGAGAAAATTATGAAACAACAGTAGTATAGTAATCATTAAACGTGACAAAAGCTACTCAAAATTAGCCATAAATAAGGAGGATTACTTGAAAAAAGAGAATGGAAATACAGAAACAGGACCATATGAGAAAACTGAAAGACCTACAGACAAAGTTATGAATTAGATAAATAATAGTCCAAAGCTGATCTAATAAGCTGTATGAAACCATCTCTCAGAAAGTCTTAGTGGTTAAATCTAATGTTTTACGCTAAAATTCCTCATAGAATTGGAATGAAACACAAACTAAGTAATATTCAATTAGAGGAGGGAGAAAAGATGGTCAGTTTCTATGTGACGAGCCTCTATACAAATATGCTAACTAATACAGCACTTGACGCAGTCAGAAATGAACTCACAACTGATCATGTACTCAATAATAAAACTAAAGTTCCAACTGAAGTAATTACATTAGCGATATGATTATATCTAACTTCTACAGTTTTCAAATTCCAAGACAAAATATGCAAAAGAACAGAAGGAGTGTAGCGATGTAATCTCCAATATCACCGATTTTACCAGATATATTCATAGAAAATTGGGAAGAGGTAGGATTAGGAATATTTCATCCGACCCCGAAGGTATGATGTCGATATATAAATGGGACTGGAACTAGAAACTGAAGAAGGAGAAGTATCACGATGTTGGATTGAGAAATTGAGAGTTGACAACATGGAAGCTTCGATAGTATGGTGTATAGGAGACCGGCACATATGAATAGATACTTGGACGCCAGATCATCTCACCCTATATCATCTGTCGAGGTAGGCTTGATAAGCTGTTGAAGTAATCGGCAAGAAGTTTGACTACTAAGTCAGACAACCTCATCAAGGAACTGAAACACATCAAACAGACACTACTTCCTAACAGTTACCCTCCAGAATTTATTGATAAGTTTTTAAGGACTGATAAGAGAATGAATGGTAATGTTAGTGGTGATTTCAGTATGTCTAAGAGGAAATTCATATCTTCTGTAGTGTGTGCCGTATAAATAAGGCACATCAGAAATTTTACATAGAATTCTTAACACTGTTGGCTGGGTTTAGAATGTCATTTAAACCCACAAACTCAATCGGAGACAGACTTTGTAGACTGAAAGATCCAGCTTAGTTAATCAGGCGAAACAACCTAGTCTGTCGAATATCAGGTAATGATGAATGTGTGGTTAAGTATATAGGTCGAAGCAGACGATCTTAGTCAGTCAGAATAGTGAAGCGCAAACATTTAGCGAAATATACAATGGTAGACCCTACTAAGATAATAATAATAATAATAATAATCGCTTTATTCCAAGCAATATATATGACAGTGTAGAATTCTCAACATGTAGTTTTTCAACAGATTCACTCTTAGAACGATACCTTCAGACAAAATGGTTATTGTATCTGAATAATGATAATAACAACAATATTCAAGGGAATAATGAGTAAGTTTGGTGGTTATGGTTGGTTCAGCCGACACAAAAAATCTACAACTCAAGGTGCACATCTGACGGATAGAAATGTGATGTACTTTTATGTAGGGAAAAAGTCCACCTGAATACAACGTAATATTTTCTCTCTGCTATGTTATTGACCAGAGAAACGGAGGGTTGGAAACAGTCTAAAAATGATACCTTCAAAGGACATCTTTATATGAATTAAAAAAATTGAAAGGAAACAATTTCATGAAAGATATTTGCTGGATAATTTTGGTAGCCCAAAGTTCAAGTAGTCCGTAAGCAATTTCGAAGAAAACTCTACATTCACTATACAGTAGGTGGGATATGGCATAGCACTTCTAATAGCCAATAAATCTCTAGGTGGAGGGATAGATTAATCATAGTACATATATGACAGAAATAATTCATTGGAGATTGCAGAAATCTAAAAACTTTTACTACTAAGGGAAGTTTGATTACTCTAAGATATGAATATGAGCAATAAACTCTGATAGAAATGTTACCATTCAGTAGATAATACTCTATCACTACTGTGTGCTATATCAAATAAAAAACCTAATGTAGAATACTTCTCATCATTGAATAACGGTCTAATTTTCAGGGAATGTTGTAAATGAGTGGTAAACTCTTTAATCCTGAAGTTTACAAGAAAACCGATGAACCCACAGGAGACAGATGATACCAATGAATTCAAAGGGTTGAAGATGTTAACAAAAACCAGTCAGAACTCATCTTAGTTCATGTGTGACAAGTTGCGGAACTAAGTACATTAGAGGATCACGAAAGAAGTTGACTGTATCAGATTAAGGGTAAAAAACAAATTTTTGGTACAGCTTAGCTTAGAAGGCAGTCTTATTTACCAGAGTAGTTAAATGTTGGTAATACTTCTTTTTTGTTTACAAAAAATTCGTCATAATTGCTTGATAACTCTCAAATCGATAAAGACAAGTAGTTGTTGCCGCAGTTTCAACATCATTTCCTTCTCCATTACTCATAAAATCCCAGCTTAAATATCTTGATGACTACTGCTGAATGTACAATTCATCAGTGCCAACGATTACATTCATGTCATGGGAATAATTCACATTTTCGTTTGGTCAAAAGTTTTCACTCTTATACCAACTTCTGAGTGAAGAATTACGTCGCAATAAATCAAGTTGATAATACTCAGTATTGAAATTACCCACTTATCATGACACCTGACAAAGCTATGGTACTTGGTCATCAAGAGATGGGTCATACGTTTGATCATTGCCCCATTTTCTTAGGTCTGAAAAGTCAGGTAGAATCATTGACCCTCACACAATACAACATGTAATTGCTGACCACACTAATGAGCTGCGATAATTACCTCCTGCTGAATCGAAGTATTGGTATAAAAATCATATAAGCCAACAGAGTCATACGACTTCACTATCGTCCGTCACCAGTGAAAACCTTCAACACGTCTAATTCTATCTGAAATCCATTGAACAGTATATACCCGTCAAAATAAAAAGGCTCAGTAGAAAATGTCATCAGGAGTAAACTCCAGACAACTGAGGAAAATCAGTGTGTATAATTAATTCAATTTGAGGGTTGTGGGGATTTATTTATTGATTTCAAGTTGGGCCGACATCAGCTGAACAACCGTTGTAACCCTGGGAGGATTAGGTACTTGTTTCTTCCTGAAGTGTACCCATCCTCTCATCAGAACCTGAATCCATCCAACTTTACGTTTCGTGGCGATTAAGTTACCATTCAGCGAGACACTGGTCGGGATCTAACACTTCACACTTTTTAACTTGTGCCAACTCTTTATATAACGTGACCTTCATTGAATACCATGGTTGGATGTTTGTTATCAAGTCCAACTTGGTCATATTATCGCGAAATAACAGAAGTAGGTAAATGTGATCCATTGAGCTCAGACCTCTTAGACTATGAGTAATGTGATCGCCATGGGACCTGTATGTTATGAGTTTTCGACTCCCAGAGGGATTGCGGATACATACTTCTGATTTTGACTTGTGCAATTACTTATTGATTGAAAAGAAATCGAACACCGGAACTGTGACAAAGTTGTAACTAACTGCTAAATGGGAAACGATCACACTATTTCATCAACTAATCTTCGAGACCAAAATACTGATCAGTTCTTGAACTTCATTCAGGCAACTATGGTTTTTGCTTGGGTATCATGAGACTAGTAGGCAAGTCGTCATTATCACATTAACTAGCCACTTGTATCTAAGTGAGCTAGATGACAGAAAGGGAGAATGATTGATTAATAAACACAGAAACTAAAAGAGATAGTCTTTTGTCGTAAAAATATTTTGCCTATCCTACCACTTTACTTCTAGATTAGTCCTTTACGGTTACAAAAACACTGTGAAATTGGACCCGAAATCGGCAGCTGAAGTTATTTCAAGCTCGAATCAAGGTCATACTTATCTTCAGGATTCTACGGTATACCAAAGATTCACAAACCTCCATTCCACTGAAACCGATTGTGGACTTAACCCACACACCAACATAAAACATCTCCAAATATCTGGCTTCGATGCTTAAACCCTTTACTAAAAACACTCAGAATATACAATAAAGAACTCACTTGATGGCTTTTAATCCAAGAATTCCTCATTTAAAATTGAGGAAGATGAAATTACGGTAAGCTATGATGTCAATTCTTCATATACTACTAGTCCAACTAATGACAGTCTAGATATCATTTATAATTTATTAGACTCAGATATGTCACTGACAGAAAGATCTCCAATTCACACATAAAAGAAACCTATACATATACACTAACGGTGTTGTCATGAGTCGACCTGTTTCACTCATAGTAGCTAACGTATTTATGGGTAAACTCAAAGAAAGTGTCTTCACTCACTTATTAAAGCCAAACGTTTGTCTGAGATATATAGATGACACATGCGTAATTTTAAAACGTGAATTATACCAGGGATTCTTAGATCACCTGAACTCAGCTAACAAAAAAAAACGGATAAAGTGGAACTGCCTTTCTTTGATTGTTTTGTTTAGTGGAAAGAGAATGGACATCTAGTCATAACCATTTTCAGGAAAGCAACATATTCGAACAAATATTTAGATTTCAGCTCATCACATCGAATCTGTGCGAAAGTTTCTGTTTCCGCCTCTAGTCTTTTATGGAGAGCATACACTCTAATAATGGATGAAAATGAAAGAGTTGAGAAATTAAAATATGTGAAGAAAACACTTAGAATGAATGATTACCCGGTATAATTCATTCACAAAATAGGAAATAGTATTAAATTAGATCGTAGAACTACTCCTAATTCATGGGCCTCAACAATAGTTATCCCTTACAGATCACGCCCACATCGGATGAAATTAGGAGAGTACTCAACAAATACAATATCCTCAGAGTATTCTACAGAACATGAAACACATTGCATGACACCTTAGTTCATTTAAAGGATAACATCTTCTTGGATTCATAATGTAATTGTGTTTATAAAATAAATATGTTGAGACCCCCTAGAGTGAAGTTGAAAAAGTCTGAAAATACTTCAACCAAACTGCTATGATTTCAGGTGACAAGGTCGATTTTAATAATGTTGAAATTATACAGAAAGGCTTTAGAAATTATAAAGAACTTCTAATAGTAGAATGCCTTCACATTAAATGGAATCATAATTGTCTAAATAGGACTGAGGGAGTAAAACGTAGTTTGACGTGGTCTCAATCCAACCCCACATACTGATACAACCAACATACACACACGATAAGAACCATCAACACATGTGTACATATAAATCTCAGCTTGTATCTCATACACTCCTCACAAACACATAACACACTACAGATGGATATTATGTTTATTCTACAATTCTGACAACACACAATTATTCATTCCGAAGAACACTTATCAAGTTATCATATATACAAACTTGGGAATATTGTAAATTCTGGTTTTTATCATAACTTTGATAAAGCTGTTAAGTAGATAGTAAGTAGAAAAACGCGAGAAGAAAAAAGTTTATTTTGTTTTACATTGTCATTTAGAAACACAAATACCAAGAATAATGAAAATCATTCACCCAATGCCCAGATTTTTTCAAACCATTAAATCCAAACTTGGTTTGGATATCTGTGTACTTTTTAGTAAGTGGATATTTTTAAAATCTCTTGTCAGGATCAATTTAGCTCTACTGCTGTATTTCGGGTAACATATGCTTCAAATTCTCAAATGATTACATAGATTGCATCACTATCAAATGCCACCAAAAACATTTTAACAAGTATCGCTTTATTCACATCACAAATATTTTAATGACACCTGGTTGCAGTTACTCTAAATTATCCAGTTTCTCTGATATATTCAAAGAATTCACAGCCACTATACTCTGTGTTTCCCTGTCGATAACACGTGGTGTTTTCAGTTCTTTTAACCAAAGCTTTCTCTGACGAAATCTCTGGTTATCATAACCTTGTTAACTTCACAACACGTCAGGATGTAACACTAGACTTAGTACATATAGAACTAGAAAAAGATCATTGTATTATACATGTTTGGCTCAAAATATATGGCAAACTACACAAAGTAGCCTTCACATATAAGAAAATTATGCATCGAAACTGCTCACATAGTAACATACTTCATCTAAGAGAAGTGCTACAATGTACAGATTGGAATATATTTGGCAGTGACGTTTTGAACGTTACTACTGACATGCTATCCCAAGTTTTGTCTAGATATCTGTTGCCTGAATGAAAAACGTTTCCTACGCTTCGATCGCATCTCTTCTGCTCAACTTAAGAGACTAAAAAGAGAAAAAGAAAGGCTGTATAAAGGAAGTGATAATGCTAATGCTTATCGATTGATCGTTTTAATTAGGTTGAAAGTTAAACGTCTGAGTGTAGTGTATAACCAGAAACTTTTGTAATGCAAAAGCTCTTCCAGCATGTGGAAACGTTTTAAATAACTCACCGGTAGCAAACACCTTAGTAAAGAAGCAAGTGTTAATGTCTGTAGTGAACCTCTATGCCTTCCAAATAACACCGCTGTGAACAAATAAATTAACTCTTGTAAACATTCACTAGGAGTTATTCTATCAGATGTCCAGCGTCCTGTTTACTCAAAGCACTTTATGCATCGGTCCTTAGGCAAGACCAGGAGTAAGTATATAAGACTTCATACACGTACTAATTAGTATGAAAACTCTATAATACCATATAGTACTTAGCTTGTATTCCGTGCAAAGAAGAAAGTGTCAGAAATGAGCTAACTAGACAACATTTGTTTGTTTTGAAAGCAAACTGATTTAGGAGTGAACAGCTTGCTGTTATTATTTATGTATTATGAATCTAATTGCTTATGTGACTGTTTACCTAATTTAACTCTAAATCTTCAAGAAAGTTGTAGATGGAGTAAATATTCTTATCTTTTATTTGTGCAACTTCTACTTATTCCATTTTATTATATAAACAACATAAAGACTGTTTCTATCCAACTGGTGCCGTATTATTATTATTATTATTATTATTATTATTATTATTAGTCCGTTGGGTTCCTAGTGGAACATAGGGCTTCAGTAGCACGCTTCCAGTGACCTCTGTTCTCTGAGATCTTTTGAACCTGGTCCCACGACAGCCCACAAGCTCTCATTCCCTCCTCGCACGATCTCCTCCATATCACCCTTGGACGTCCAACTCGTCGCTTCCCATGGGGATTCCACTCGAGTGTCTGGCCTGACGCATGATGTCCCCACTCGGTCTTCTCAGTGCATGCCCAATCCATCTCCACTTCCTCCTACATATTTGTTGCTTGATAGGTTCTTGGTTGGTTCGTTCCCAGAACTCCTTGTTACTTATTCTTTCTGGCCATCTGATCTTCAGTAGCGAGCCAGCGTAAGCAGTTGTTGATGAATGTCTGTAGTTTGTTGGAAATCCCTTTCGTGACGCGCCAAGTCTCTGAACCATACAGAAGCACTGACTTGACGTTGGTGTTGAAAATCCGTATCTTGTTCCACACGCTGAGTGCAGAAGATCTCCACACTGGTTTCAGGCCAATGAACGCCTGTCTTGCACTGGTACCGTATGACATACTGGAAATAGTGTTTAGTATTCCCGAAATATCTTTCAGAATAAAGCAATTATTATCACGTATTTCTGGTGGGATTTAATCACCATGAGACCTTTGTGCTAGGCTTCGTCTTCGTTGACACTCATCAGCAAAAGGGGACCTGTAACTATGAAGAAACGAGTGTCCTATCGGTAGCCTGAAACTGTATCATCCAGTACTTAGAGCACAGACCTGACCAATAAACTACCCAGGCTATGGCAAAAACTCCCAGCAGAACTGGTCATCATTGAATAACCAAATTAAGTGTCTAGTCCAAAGTGTTTAATACCGGTCGAAGTTACGAATAGCTTGTGAGAATTATAGAAAGTGTGAAATATACTCATCAGGGATATCACCCTCCCCCCACCCCGCCTTAAGGAATTTTTACTTAGATACACATTCAGCGTTCAGTTCACATTTAATGACAGAAAGGTGGAATCGCCATGAGATCCCTACTACGTCCACTACTGACAGGCTGTTTTATGGCCAGTTTGGAGAACGAACTTTTGAAATCAACAAGTGAAGGTTTGCAACTGTACAAAAGGTACATAGACGATACTTTTATTCTCTGTGATTACCAACGTGATTTGAATCATGTTCTGCAAATATTCAATTACTCTCATTCAGCAATTAGATTAACTGTTGAGGTCGGAGATCGACCGAAAATTCACTTTCTTGGTGTAAAGCTGACAAGAACAGCTGATGGAACGCTAAGTAGGTCAACTCGTAGAAAGCCACTGCGAAATGATCAACTGATAAACTTTAATAACTGGGTCCCTGTGAGTTGTAGGCGAAATCTCATATCTCTTGCCCCTAGCATTGAACGAATCTTCAGTCTCGATGTGTTAGAAGAGGAAATTTCTGTTCCAAAGGTGATTCTGCCGATGAGACTAAAAAAGAGGATGTCATAAGCTCTAAGGAGAACATTCTTTGCATCAGTGCTGAGACTAGTACTCTCTTGTCGCCTCAAAGGAAACAGTTTCCCATCTGACCACTTCTATGTGCATATATCAGTTCATCTGCTCTTGCAGAGCCAGGTATTTAGGTCAGTCGACGCGACTGCTATCCAAAAGGGTTTAACAGCACTATCCCGCGTGGTTACAAATAGGTAACAATGGGACGATAAGGAGTGCTATAATTGAATACATCGTGAACACGAATCCCCCTATCTCAAGAACCTCCTCGTTTAAAGTAATTTATGAAGTAAAAATAAACCTTCGAAAAGCTGTATGTCTTCGTATTGTCTGCATGGCCGAAGCTCATGTCATCCACAAGGAGAAAGCTGAACTGTGTATGCAAAAGATTGTTCAATCTCTTCTCCTTTCATGATCTTAGTTTTCAGTCTCCTCTACCTCAACCCACCCCCATCCACCTTCTCTTTTCATTTTTCCGTTTTGACACTATTCCCTTCTTATGCAATTTACAACTTATTCTCGTTGCTATGCTCTGCCTGATCACAGTTTACTTACTGATTATATCGTCATGTTACGAAACGTATTTTTGTCCAAACTTATTTGATTAATATTCCCTATTCATCAGTGATTCTTTGTCAAACTTCCAAAGAAGGGCGACCTAAGTCTCTGCAAGAATTGGCGTGGAATCATGCTAATGTCCACTCCAAGCAAAATATTAAGCCGCATCATCCTGGAGAGACGGAAGGATGCTATCGATTCAAAATTACGACCGAAACAGGCTGGCTGGCTTCACGAAAAACAAATCATGTGTGGATAAAATTATAACGCTACGTTGTGCATCATCATATAACAGAGCATAGAATGGCAGTCAACCCTCTACCTCAACTTTATCGACTTTGAAAAGGCATTCGATAGAGTCAACCGAGAAGTAATTTGGCAGCTGCTTCAGCACAACGGTTTTAGTGCCATAATACTTTATCAACCTTATTCAACAGCTATATGTTGAGGCCACATGCCAAGTGATTCACAATGGAAAGCTCAGCGACACCTTTGAAGTGAAGACAGGCTGACAGATAAGACAGGGCTACCGCCTACTATCACCGATGATCTTCTTGATTGTAGTCGACTGTACTGTACTAGATTATGCAACAAACTGTGAGGAGCAAGAAGATGGGATGCGCTGTTTGATCGATGAAAACCCTATAAGATTTAGATTTCGCCGATGGTGATTTATGTCTAATATCCGATATCCTACAAACTCGAAGATCTACGGGCAAAAAGTAACAAGTTGGCAGGACACGCAAAGCAACGAGGACTGGACTTCCTACAGGTGAGCGTAGAGGAGACACAAGGGATGCAGATACCCACCCATCGGCAACAACAACAAGCACCGATCACCATCAACAGGGGAAATCTAATGAAAGTTGCCTCTTTCACCTACCCACCTAGGCAGCATCGTTTCAATTACAGGTGGCGGCAGCGCAGATAACGATGTCAAAGCAAGCATCGGAAAGAAGGCACGACAGGCATTCCTTAGTTAATCTGAAATCAGTGTGGAGATCTAATGCACTACACTGCATTCAACATAAAGAACAAGATACTGATTTTCAACACTAATGTCAGTCAAGCCAGTGCTTCTACATGGTTCAGAAACTTGGCGCGTTACGAAAAGCATTTCCAACAAACTACAAATATTCATCAACAGCTGCCGCCTACACTCACTCCATACTGCAGATCAGATCAGATGGCCAGAAGGAATAAGCAAGGGGAACTCTGTCTGACAACGAACCAACGAAGCAAGAACCCATTTCCCAACAAATATGCAGAAGAAGAAATTGGAGATGGACTGGATTGGACACAGACTTAGAGGACCGTTTGGGGTGATCACGCATCAGGCCAGGTCCCCGGGTAGAATCCAAAGGGGAAACAACTAGTTATGCGTCCCAGGGTGACATAGAGATGGTGTGAGGAAGAATATAAAGCTTGCGGGCAGTCATGGAGCCAGGTTGAAAAGACTGCAGAGAAGAGAGTGAATGGCGACATGCTACTGAAGCCCTATGTTCACACTGGGAATCTAATTGACAAATAATAATAATTCATCAGTGATTGGTTCTTCGATTTTAGTGACAGCTAACACGACTGACAGTATTTCTATTGCCTACTATGCTTGACAAACCGGTTTTCATCTATCGAACCCTTACACTAGAAGAAAATTGTATGAATTTGTGATTTTACAGCTTTGAAAATGAAATCATTGGAAGGACTCTTTGTTGAAATACTTATTTGCTCTTGTTTTAAATTATAGATAGGCCAAGGTTAAATCTACCCACATTGTAAGTCATGTGTACAGCCAAGACTATAGTATTTCAAGCGAATCATATGATGAAAAATATGACAAACTAAACAAATGATACTTAAACAGGTATCATATTATAAAAAGTTCAAATGTTTTTTTAAAAAAACTAGAAAATGAAAAGCTTTTGTCACACTTAGATCGGATACTTAGATCATGGGATCATTTCAGATTTGACTCATTCTTGTATTAAATCTTCATCATTAAGTAACTAATTTCATGTTGTCTAGCTCTAATTGGTTATCCTTATCATCATTTTGTGCAATGTCATCACTAGACTAGGAGATTTACCAGGGTTATACATTTTGATAGATGTTAAATAGCTGGTGATTAACAATCTAGATGTGTGAGTGGAATGAACTTAACTCTAAATGAGTGAAACAATCACCTAATGATGAGGTTAGTGTTATCTGGCTGGTGAAATGTATAGATCAGGTTTTGGGGTTTCTAACTAACCGCCTGAATATTTCCCTTCCATCAACTTGACTAATTGCTCTTATCGAAAGATAAATTAGTGCATGAGATATATCTTGCTTTCTGGATCCAACAATAATTATGATTTATTCGATATTAAAGAAGTTCCAGCAGTTACACACGACATGAAATGTCATGATTTAGATAATTTTTAGTACAATCACCAGAAAACGTCACCTAGTTTACTAGCCGGTTCTAAGCACGGATAAAGAGGGAAGGTTGAGCATAGGGCTAGCAACCCTACCTCGTAAAACCAATCAAACAGCTAAAGAAACTCCAAAGCACAAACAAAATATAAAAAATAAAAATAAACTTATTCCTCTCTGGAATCGGGGAGACGAAATGACGTCGATTGGTGAAAGTCTTCGAGAAGCCAATTGGCCGATATGTCTTCTCCTATCTCAATGAAAGTAATAGTAAGCATGGAGACATGGAAGGTCCACACAATGTTTGAAGCTGACTAACAAGGCTTCCCAGATCGCAAAGGAGGTGAGAAGATATAGCATAGGAATCTGCGAGAGCAGATAGAATGGACATATGAAGAGGAAATAAAGGCTTCTGGGCAGTCATGGATCCAGGTTGAAAAGACTGCAGAGAAGAGAGTGGAATGGCAACATGCTACTGAAGCCCTATATTCCACTAGGAACCCAAAGAACAAGTAATAAAAAATAATCACTAGACTAGGAAACTCAGAACCACGTGCCTTAAGATTGAAACAAGAAGCCCACAAAACTGAAGATTGGTAAGAAGCAGTAACCGTAGGCATGACCAGTCAAAGTGCCTAACCTAGTCTTACGGGAGGTCAATCACAATTCAAGCATCTCAGTAATAATGTGCTAATCTGTAGCGTTTAGTGTCACGGGTTCAAACCTCAGGATAGACATCACTCCTTTCATGGTTGCAGATACGCATTGCTGACGAATGTCAGCTAGTAAGAAACAAGGTTTCCTGTCAATCTGCTGGCACTCAGATGTCTTAAGTTTTGGATTCAAAGGTGACCAGTCATACTGAAGTCTAATATTTTCAACAGTTTCAATGGTGCACAAAAGTTTTCTGAGCCTAGAACCAACATAACCAGAAATGTTTTGGGATTTATTGAAGAGATACAGCTGAGCTGTTGGGATAACTTCGATGTCTTCTGACTGCTAAGTATCTGGCAATCAAAGTTAGTCTTTCGATGATGCTGTTTTCTCTGAGCTGGATGGTTTATAATCACGAAGTTCTCATCATTGTCATTATAGACAACATTATCAGCACAAACTTCAGAAAGAAGAGAGCTGTAAAATGGTTTACCTTGCAAGTGGCTTAGTAGCTTTTCCTGATAGCTTCGTATGTGATTGGTTGGCCTGCTGATGTGAACTCAGGCCTAATTTTTGCATCACAATGGTTGATTAACGACTGACATGAATCCCAAGCTTCTAAAAATTCTCTGCCATTCTTGATTTCTCCTCTATCCATCCACAATTTCCACATTTTTCCACGTCAAATTCATGTCCACATTAACATAAGTAAACATATATCATGACACTTGCTTCATTGTTGGTTGATGTTCATGTAGACGGATACGAAGTAGGCGGACGACCACACCGTCCGATGTAGAGTATTTCTAAGTTTCTGAAGTTTTTTTTGTAGATAATGTTTGGTTTATCTTCCATTGCTATAGTATACTTTGACCTCCATAACAGACAGTGAAGGGATTTTGTGGACTTGTGGGATACAGCAATTCTCAAAGGCTTTAATAATCTAGTCGTGATCTTGGAGACGTAGTCTATTTAGGGTGGGTTGACTTTTGGTTAGTGATGAATTAGGCAAACATCCATTGATGAAGTTGTGAGGGAAACAGTCATCAAATAGTTATCTTCTTTTTTTCTCAGGGTTGATGTACTACAGTTTGTCTTCAGTCTTTTGAAAAATGTTTTCATGCAACTGATTTTGTTTACTGTTTTATTATCGCTAATTCAGTTGGGGATTGTAACAGCAAAGGAAGACAAACCAAACATTATCTGGAAAATAAACTGCATAAAGTGAGAAAAACACCATATTGCATAGAGTGGTCACGCGCCCTCTTTGTATCCGTGTACATGAATATCAACAAACAGTGAAGCATCGTGACAAATCTTCGCTCATATCAATGCATATTGACAACTATGGATGGGAAGTTGGTAGGGAAATTGTGAAAATCCTGGATAGCAGAAATACAAAGGATGCCAGAGGATTTTAGAAGCTTGGTATTCATGTCAGTCAGCAATTAACAGACACATTGACATTGATTCGATTTATCAACCAATAGGAAAGGACATGAAGTCCAATATCTTTTTACGAGCTAGTATATACCAACTGATTTCTTCGTGGTCGCTTCTAGGTCTTGCGAAACGGTTCCAGGTACTTGATGGATTTCGATGCCTACTCGACTGCTGTAGCTCTGGTTAGCCCAACGGGTGGTTGGGTGTTGGTTAAATTTGTAGAATATTGTCGTTTGTTTGTTTGTTTCTTCCACGGACTGCGGTGCAAATGGGTTCCTCAAGTGTCGTCCCGCAGACAGTTGGTCGAACTGGTTGTAAAAAGGAGATGGAAAATATGTCCACGGATATCAAGGGAGAGAAAGTGAAAAGAAAAACAAATAGAAAAGAGAAATGAAAGAATAAAGGGGAAGAAGATTAGGAAAAAAGGAACGTCAAGTCAGTAGGAAGAGGAGTAAATAACATTCTAGGATGGATGGGAATAGGGAAGTATAAGGTTGAGCAAGGTTCCCAGTGATAGTGGTATTACAAAGTGTTCAGTAAGGGTTGGCCGTAGCGAGTTAGTAGGTTGTGTCAGCCTAGTCCACATCCCAGTTGGATGAGCGCGTCGCTGAGTAACTGTCCAACTTCTTCTTGAAGCTGGAAACAGACGGAGCAGTAGCGATTTCAGCAGGCAATGCGTTTCAGTGTCCGCAAACTCGCAGAGAGAAGAAGTGTGATCGCACACGGGTTTTCGCCCTTTGATGGTCGATTCTCCTTGGGTTATCACGGGGATCGCCATAGTGGTTGTTCGGTAGGATTCCACTGTTCGGATGACTTGGGTCACTTAGTATTTTGTAAGCCGTTATCAATTCACCACGTAATCTACGGTAGCTTAGAGAGTAGAGCCCTAGATCTTTCAGCCTGTCCTCATAATATTTTTACCTCATTCCCATGATACCCTACGTAGCTCATCTTTGGACTTTCTTTAGGAGGTTAACGTCTCTTTTCAGGTATGGTGGTGCAGTGACGTTGTGGACCTCTAGGTGGGGTCGTATATAGGTCTTGTACAGCTTCAAATTTACTCATCATCAGGACAACCAATCAAAATAAATATGGAGAGAATGCCAAGACCTTGCCAAAGACAACTAGTCACACACAAGACTCATCACTAGTGTTCTCAGGCTTCCAGTGGTTCTTCAGCTGACTCTAGTCCATGATGAATGGCAACTTGAATGATGAATATCGATGATAATTAATAATTCAACAAAAATAGTTAACAAAAGGGCATACTGAACATTGAACAGAGAAAAAAAGTAACACAAGGTTAACTCACTCAGCTTCCACTATAATTTGTGAACGGAAAGAAAAAATAAAACAAGAAATAAAGTTTAGGGTAATGTTTGTTATTGAAAAAAGAATTGTTTAAACTGATTAAAATTTTGGCGGTAATTTAAATTGGTTCAATCTAAGAGGATAATGGCTATATATTACTGTATAGTGCTCATGGGTGACTTATTTCCAGAAGGATATCCTGAAGTTCTAATGCAAAGTGGCTGAGTGGTTAACGCATTTGCCGTGAAGCCTGAAAGACCCTGGGTTTGATCCTTTGCGGTGTGGTCTTGTAAGTGTACACCACTGAGGAGACGCATGCTTAGATGAAACGGCTGTCCAGTGCTCAAAGATCCTCTAACTGTACATAAAAGTTTCCTTACTTCACATTGCTGTGAAAACTTGTGCACAGTGAAATCTATACACGATAAGTTTGTGATTAAGGTAGCCTTTATGTAGATATGAGGTGATTATTTAACATTTTAGCGAGTAATCCTATGTGTAACATGGATAAATGGTAATAATCTATCAGTGCTACTGATGCAACTGTCTAACCATCACATTTAAGTTGGAAGATAATATGAATTAACAGGTAGTCGACCAGTTTCGCTCTCAAAATATTATCGGCATCTGTTGGAATAGCTGGGTAGGAAATTTCTATAAAAGGAGGCAGAGTAGGCTGATAAAACTGTGAACCATCATTTACTTAGATAGTTCATACATGAGTTGGAAATATGAAGCCATTAGTTATATGGATAAAGTTGATATTGGATAGAATATGCCATTAGAGTAGCACATTCGAAAACATGACACCAATAGGCAGAAGATCTATCAGACAATTGAGATGAGTAGTTGGAGGCTAAATAAAAATTGTAATTTCTCGGCGGTTTACTTTATCGCAGCAAACTAATAAGTCTCTTATGACACAGCAGTAATGGCTACTGGTTTGAATTTTCAGTGGGAATACCTAAAGTAACATGAATATGGATATAGTGAGCTGACAACTACCAAACAGTATAAAACATCAGTAATCTTCAAACGAATGATAATAGTTAACGATGAATTTTCAAATGATTTACACTCCATCTCGACACTTCTCAAAACTGAGTAGTTTTTCAACTGACATCCAACTGTGGCTTTCGACACGATTTCCGTTGATAACTACTTGACAGTCAGCCAAGATCATAAGAAGCTGCCACTGATTAACTTGAGTAGTTAGAGACCATAAGTAATATTTTGCCAGGCAGATCAGATTTATCTTAACACTGGACGGCCGTTTCAATCAGTTGGGGCCAAGTCAGCTCAGCAGTTATGCATCCGGACAAATCCAGTGCGTATACCTGACTTGTATGAACCGATATACCTTGATTTATAGGTCATACAATCCAGGCTGAAATCACTCACATGGAAGTCAGCCAGCCAGACTGACGTCTTCCAAATACACTGCCGAGGAGTTCGACCAAGTATAGGCGAAATAGCTGTTTGGTGTTAGGATCATTTTAAGCCGGCTACCTAGGAAATCTACAGGTAAGCAGTAGTGGTTTCCAACTACTCAGGTTGTTCAGTAGAATATCCCAACAGTTGACAAGTTTAAATGGTATATGACTGAAAACCAATTTGCTTGGCATAAAATGGAGCGATATTTAGGGGAAATCTGCATCTTAGATACCTCGTTTCTCTTTTAGTCCCACATTATTTCTTATTAATTGTTCTGGTGGTAATTTTAGTGGTTTGGAAGAATGTAAAACAGTGGTGAATGTTATATTTCTCTGTTTATGAAAAAAGGAAACCATGAATAGTTATCTTTCATTGATACTTATAATTTCCACAAGGCTCGCTTTTCGTCCTGTTTCAGAATCATCAGCTGAGTGCACCCACACTGAGACAGGGAAATAGTACTCACTGCCTCAAAAGCAAAATAGGTCACAACTTAACGAATATTTTAGCAGTGTAGAGGCATTCATATCGGAGTGCATATGCCAACAGGAGTTGAGGAGTTCGACCCAGTACAAGAAAGCAAAATTAAAAGTATTGAAGTGATTCTCATACCTAGTAAATGACAAACGCTGTGGCATTTAAGGCGATGGGTAGTTGATTGGAGTATCAGAAGGGGTAGGTACTTCAAACGGATGAGCCCCATGCAGGATGAAATGTGCGTCCTGGATTCTACTGCTAAACACCAAATAGACTATAAAAGACCATTAATAGCTTTACTTTTAAGTAACGTTTTCTTGAGGTGAATAAAAATATGACCTCATAGTGATTGGCTGCATGTCGTCCCTGACACTAACCTTGACTAAGTACTCATTGCTTGAAGGTCAGATAATAGCTTTGACGATATTTTTGTATGTTGGTGACTTCCTAATCTTTTTTTATTAGAAAACGTCAGCGAGCATATTATTAGATTTCACATACACAACCAAATGTGTTAGCCTATCTCTTAATTTAACCTTGGGATAATCACCAGATTGTTATTCTGCGCTACATCAGTAATTTCACCATTCGGTTTAGCGCATAGTTAATTAGGGCATCAAATCACTAAACCTTCAGATTTGACTGATCAGTTAACCAGTTTGAAACACTCAAGGTCACGTTGGTGATTTAGTAGTGGTAGATACTTTAGGTAGTAACTTCCCTACGAACTAGCTTCAATGGATTCACTGAAAACTGAAGAAGTACAAAAGTGATCTTCACGAATTTGTTGCTTAGTACATCCGCTTCTACCATCTTGACAAAGCTCAGCAGAAGTATAGAATCCAACCCGCCTTGAGTGAGTAGTGAAGGACCTTGAATCAACCAGTCAAACTGCTAGATGATGATAATTCCAACTGAATCGAAGCGAATTATTTCCTATTTGATTGCCTCGCACTATTTTTTGAATTATGAGGGACGTTTCATGTGGCTGTGTGAATTTTTATTTTAGGCAGAAGAGAACAGGCGAAACACTTGACATATTCTTAAACATCTGCAGTAAATTTCATTCCAACACTTTATCAATCAGACAAAATCGACTGTTTTTTTAAACGATACTTTCAAGGTCATTTAGTAGATGCTCAAGGCCAGCAAGATTATATATATCTTCTTTGCTCAAAAGCTCCCGACCATTCTGGATAACATCCATGAGCAATACTTCCTCCTAACGAAAAAGTAATTGCTTATGGCTGATGAGTGGAGATGAAATGAAAGTCTGTGTCACTGAAGAATTCAAACCAGTGGCTTCCAGGTTACTAACACGATGCACTAGTAACTGAACTACAAGTTCCAGCTAATCGGAAATACTATATATCACAGAAGAGAATAATTTCCTAACTAGATTACCGAAACCTTACAGTAAATGACTATTCTTCATTTTAGTTGTGTCCATTATGAATAGTATTCAGTTGGAGAGATATTGAAATTTTGGCAGGACTGGACACGTGTTTTACTCGCGTATAAGTCTCGTCAGCAGTGCACGATCGTGAATCTGCCACAGATCGAATACAGAAACTTGAGACCTCGTGGCGAGCCACTAAATCTAAGTTCGAGGTAGATTTTGTATAGGACTGATGTTGTTGGGTTTTCAGTAGTTCCAATCAGAAGCAATGACCTGTGGGGTCAACCAGTTGGAGTCGAAGCGCATACCAACTGAGTGCCTTGGGTGACGGTCGCGTTATATCTCGAATTGACAGAAGAAAAGGAGCTGTAGACCGCTGAACTCTGACTGAGTAGCGCGTTCGCTTTGAAACCTGAAGGCCATTAGTTCGATTCCTGCAAGGGCGGAGTCATGGGTGCTTACCGCCAAGCAGGATCACAGTAGGACGTAACAGCTGTCCTGTGTTCCCAGTTTTCCAATAGTTCCCCAAATGACGTTATTCCGTAAAGAATACCAACTTGAAATGCGAAAATAAATTTAAAACTACCAGGAAAGTGTATTTCAGCGGTACCTCATGAATTCAATGTTCAATTTGAAGTTGTACTTTGAAACAAACAGCTTCAATATTTTATCAAAGTGGAAAAAATTTCTGGATCACTCGATATTTCTTGTGCAAAAATGAATTCAAGCTGTACAAAGTATATCACTAACTGATATGAGTAAGTCTTGACCACCCATACATCAATCGTGAATGTATGCTAGCCTAACTATGACACTGAAAGATCATTTCACTCGTTTAAGGCCCAGCTGTTTAGCAATCTATTTGAACTTATTCATCACAGACAGCCGTACGGTCCAAATCATCTGAATTCCGACTAACTACCTCAGCTGACTGCTGCTATGTAGAAGTGTTTGCAAAATATGCAACCTTTGGGGAGAAATCTGATTATGGTTTCCAATGGAGATCAAAATATTCAGATCACATAATTTGATCTGTTCGACACCGTGGGTGAGATCTTAGACAGCAACGATTAGCCAAATCAAAGTCTTTGTCTGTGAGAAAGTTAACTTTAACCTCGTCTAACCTACAGTTCTAGTTCGTAGCTCAGTTAGTAGAGCATCGGGCCAAAAACCTAATGATCGGCTGGCCGAATCTGCTTACGGTCCAAATTCTCATTTCACCTTCAATCATCACCCTGTATAAACACTAGCCTGCTAAACTACGCTTACCTTAGATAGCAAAATGATAGTCAATATGATGCCCACCACTACTCTCTTTCTAATCCACTTAAATTTGGATTGGGATTAGAAGCCCTGACTCTTGGCAACCACTGTGAGGTGGTAGTAACACATCATGAATTCACAATTCGTCCGGGGAAACCCATGCTGGTTGAAACGAAATAAACGTCTGGTCAGCAGTTGAACCTTGTAGCTCAGTTGGTAGAGCATAAGGCCGAAAACCCAGTGGTCGCCGGCCCGAATCCGTCCGTGGTCCAAATTGCCTTTTCACCTTCAATCACTACCCAGTATAAATTCTATAAGTGACAAGAAAGTAAATTAAGATGATTCTGATCACAGATACACTAGACATTCTGTATTTTAAGTTTCACTGAATACAAAGACTCAAATGAAATGTTTCTGTGTAGTTTGTTAATGTTTTCTACAGAAGGAGACCATCTAAGAACTGTCATACAACGTAAACTTTGTCACAAAGTTCAAGGATTACCTGTCTATGTATCTGCTCCGTATACGCCTCTTGCGTGGATACACTCATATCGGTATTGCACCTGACTTGATTATTTTCGATGGTGGATATCAGGATTTAATTTAGAAATTGTCCTTCGTTCTACATTAAACTCATCATTCGAATATGTCTCCATTCTTTTGCCGTTTGATGATTAGTTGAAAACAAAACTCTATTTCAAGCCGCATTGAACAACAGTAGAGTGAAGATAAATGAAAAACCACTTGCTTTGTTAACAATATAATGAAAAAATCATTTTGGATTTCATTACCAATGTCACCCTATAAAAACAAACAGTCTAAACAAGGTACGAAATGTTATTAATGATAGATCATCGCTAGCAGTGGAATTCAAGATGCGCATTTCGTCCTATTTGGGACTCATTGGTCACCTGGATGTACCTGCTTCCCGGTGAGTGGTGTTGTGACGATGTTTACTGGGAAGCAGGTACATCCAGCCGACGAGTCCCAAATAGGACGAAATGTGCATTCTGGATTCCACTGCTAGCCGTGATCCATCATTAATATAATTAGAACGCAGGCAATATCGAGGCATCCGCACACGAGCCCATATGCCAATAGAGACCGATCAATTCGGTCCAATCAACGACGATATCGTATAAAAACAATTATACTTAAGTACGAAATGTTGCCTATTAGTTGAACTACTAATTACCTCACAAAGAACAGATTTTTCCATTTTAATGATCAGTTTCTTTTAACTAGTCTTTATTGAATCGATTTATTTATCGTAATTTTTCTTTAATGAAAAACAAACACTTTTATATCAGTTGCCTGGTGCGTAATAAAACTATCATAGATTCACCAGTATTGTTCTCAGAAGAGACGAATCATTTAGTTGCTTGGAGGTGACTGAAAGAAAGTCCTACTTGAACCAAGTTTCACGCTTGTTGGCACCCTTTAACAAGGTGTATTTGCAATCATGAGGGGACTGATATATTCTGTGAGTCCCCAACTAGCTCAGTTGTGCGGTTCGCAATCGTGTCACTGAGCTGTTTAAGCTGTTAATCGTTTTCAGATGTCTGAAGATGGTTCTTAATGAGGTTGACCGTGTAACAATCTAGTCTGGATTTAATTCGAAGTGGGAATAACATCATGCACTGGAAGGTAGGCAGGTATGTCTAGCCAACGAATCCCAAATAATACGAACTGCGTGTCCTGGACTTCACTGCTATTCACTATCGATTATTACTAGCTCTTTAAAAATGCTTACGTTAGACTGTGGAACAAAAAATTCATAATGGCCACATAGTTGCTTACAGTTCGTTTTTGAATGTGCGAGAAGTGGACAATTTTTGAAAGCTTCAAATAAGAGGTTTTAAATTATACACAACGTTGTCGTTTGAACAGGTAATTCTAAGAAGGTGTGGAAAAGATAGTCTGTTCATTTCGTTGCATACTGAAGTATCTACCTTATATATATATATATATATATATATATATATATATATATATATATATATATATATATATATCACCACTGTGAACTATTATTTATAAAACAGTCAGTTCATTTCATTCTGTATTTTGGAGTCAGATACCGAGAGTTAATTGATAGGAAGTTTCGGCTCTCACCAACACAGTTTACCTTAAAAAATAAATAGACTAGTACTACTTGTGTGATAACCTCACCTGGTTAACTAGTTAACTAGTTACTAGCCGGTCCTAATCCCGGATAAACAGGGAAGGTTGGGCATAGGGCTAGCAACCCTACCCCGCAAAACAAATCTAACCGCTAAAGTAACTTCACAGCACAAACAAAATATAAAAAATAAAAACAAAACTATCCCTCGCTGGAATCGGAGAGGTGAAATGACGCCAGTTGGTGAAAGCCTGCCTTCGGGAAGCCAATTGGCCTATGTGTCTTCTCTTGATGAAAGTAAAAGTAAACATAGGGATATGGAATGTCCGCACGATTTTTGAACCCAGCAAGGCAGCCCAGATTTCAAACGAGATGAGAAGGTATCACACTGAAGTGCTTGGAATTTGCGAAAGCAGATGGAATGGAAGTGGACTCTCCAAACTGTCAACTGGAGAATCAATAATCTACCCCGGTCAGCCAAACGACAACCACGAGCAGACTGAGTTTTGGAGTGGCCATCATGATGTTCCCTCCCAAGAGCATCGAAGGCTCTCATGCAGTGGAGACCAATGTCCTCCAGGATCATAACAGCAAGTTTCAACTCAAAAGGAAGGAAGGTCACAATCATACAATGCTATGCACCTGCAAATAATGCAGATCAAGAGAAGAAGCAGGAATTCTACAGACAACTGCAATCAGTACTAGACAAGACCGCATTCCAGTTGATGACATCAAAATTCTAATGGGTGGGGTGGCGGTAGATTGGCATGCACAGTACATATCCAAACCATCTCATTCGACTAAGGTTCACAATCTTGTCAGTCGATTTGCTTATCCTGATTAGTACCTTTCGCGCAACCCCGATCGACTAGTCAGCTGGCGTCAAAGATGACGCCGAGCATTCTCTATCCAAGAGCAATGTTGTTGGATTAAATCGCCCACAATATTCTTTGCTTTCCGACAACACTTAGAATCTGCACTGTTTAATCGACCAGGAGACAAAATCTAAATGTTATCTGAGCTTTTATTTCATCTTACCAGTCAGGTAGTAGCGACGGTTCTGGAAACCTTACGATGACGGAAAATGAGTCATTAGGAATCCTGTTCTCTGAGAGATATATGTTGCTGTTCACATCCCAATTTATTTAGATCTTGAATGCTTGTTTCGTCTGTTTTCAGAGCAAAGCACTTTGATGGTGCCAGTAAATTGATTCAATTCAGAGTAGCTATATGACGACGCCACATATCAAGTGATTAACAATGGAAAGCTCAGTGACGCCTTTGAAGTGAAGACAGGAGTAAGACAAGGTTGCCGCCTACCATTACCGATCATCTTCCCGATCGTGGTCGACTGGATCATGCAACCGATAACTGTGATAAGCAAGAAGATGGGCATACGCAGTTTGACCGATGAAAAGAGCCTAGAAGATTTGGATTTCACTGATACTGATTTATGTCTAGTGTCGCACAAACTTAAAGATCTACAGGCAAAAACCAACAAGTTGACGGAAGAGGTAAGGCAGCGAAGACGGGACTTCAAGTGAACGTGGAGAAGACAGAGGTGATGAAGATACCCAACCAACACCACCAACAACAAGAAGCACCAATTACTAATCACCGTGAACGGGAGAAATCTCAAGGACATCAGGACATCATTTACGTCGAGGTCGCAGATACGCCTTGCTGATGAGTGCCAAAAAGCACGAAACCTAGGTCCAGGGCTACCTGCAGATTGCCTCCAATCAACTAACAGGAAGTAGTCCTTTCGCCCACCTTCCTAGGTAGCATAGTTTCAACTTCAAGTGGCACAGATGAGGACGTCAAAGCCGGGATTGAAAAAACAGGCTTCCATTAATCTGTGGAGATCTACTGCACTGCATTGTACTCAGCATGTGGAATAAGATCCGTATTTTCAAGACCTATGACAGTCAAGTCAGTGCTTCTATGTGATGGTTGAGAGACTTGGCGAGTTACGAAAAGCATTTCCAACAAGCTATAAACATTCATCAACAGCTGCCGCCTACACTCACTCGATACTCAAGATGGAGATCAGATGGACAGAAAGAATAAGTAGGGGGGAACTGTGGCTGGCGGCGAACCAACGAAGCAAGAACCCATTGCCCAACAAATATGCGGAAGAAGGTGGAGGTGGATTGGGCATACATCGAGAAGACTTGCCAGGGACATCACACGTCACACCAGACCAGGTCCTCGAGTGGAATCCAAAGAGGGAACGACGAGTTGGGTGTCGGAGGTTGACATGAAGGAGATCATGTGAGGAAAAAATGAAGGCTTCTGGGGAGTCATGGAGCCAGGTTGAAAAGACTAGATAGAAGGGAGTGAAACTGAGATGTGCTAGTGAAGCCCTGTGTTCCATTAGGAACCCAAGTGAAAAACAATGTAATAATAATAAAATATTTAGGATGATTTATCTTTCTTCATCGTATTAAGCTGCTCAGCGTTATCTATCAGCTTCCACAAGATGAACAAGTGATGAAATACTTCATTGGTATATGGTGGACAGCAGGAAAGGAAGTGGTTGAGTGTGTTGAACACTTCACTTACACTAGAAGTCACATAGATGTAAGTGAATCAGTTACCAACCAACTTACACCATCTAAAACAGTGTCGTGTTTATCTGACTGCCTACAGTGGAAGAGAAGTGAAGCACAGTTTTCTGCTCTGAGTCACAGCATACTGCATATTTCGGAGACATTACGTTAGTATTGTATAAGTTAGTTGCACAGCAATAGGTAAAACTTAGTAACAAAGTTTCCGAATCAACCTCTGCGTAAGGTCAATTGTCATTTCAAATTTGTAACCAGTTCAGTGATCCTAACTTTTACTTTCTGTTCCACAGTACATGGGTTAAAAAATCACGAGTAGCATTGGCGATGCTCTCACTTATATGGTTGAACTGTCAGCTATCTTAGCTAAGTCAGCCGCGAGAGGTTCGACTCAATGAAACTGCTTGATAGCAACTTAATTCAGACTTTCTTTCAACTTCTTTCATTTAAAGCTTTAATGATTGTTTTGAATACTTTCTGAACTGATGAGATATTTAATCACAAGAGAATAAAGTAGGTGACCGTTTACCGTCACCGTCTAAAATCTTCTAGCTTATTTGTGAACAATACTCATCTCTCTCAATTTTTACAAAACATTAATAAAAAGGGTTACCTGATAAGGACAATACAATTCACAATACACATGAATATATGGCCATCTTATCTGAAGAAAAATTTCGCTACTATCCTTGACGATGTGTAGGTTAAAGTAGTAAAGAAATCTGTATTTCTTAGGTTAAACATAGAAAGCCAGGAAACACATGAGTTGGTTATGAGAAACCAACTGTCTAGTTTACTATCAAACAAATGAACCTATTGAACAACTGAACAAGAATGTAACAACGAAGGAAAGCTTCTTTTAGACAACTTCATGTAGCACTAAAGCTGTGTTCAATCAATCGTATTTATAGGCATTGAAGCAAATAACATTAACGGTAAACAGCGTCAAGTTATTAAGCGTATTTTGGAACAATGCTCAGTTTGGTTACTCATAGAAAACGATAGATATCTGACCTCCCCTAGTAATTCCTACAGAATAACTTAACAATTGCCTCTCCACAATTCCAAACGCCTTACAACTGCGTCATCTGTATACTGCTGAGACACGAACAGTTCACGATCTTAGTCATCAAAAAAGTAAATTTTCTTCGCTATGACACCTTTGGTATACTACTTAAAATAGATATATTTCAGTATAAGCACTTGCAGATTAAATCATTTAGAAATCTTATGGAAACTGTACAATTATCAGTTTATTTACATTGGAAACAAACTATATGCAGTGTAACCACATCCTTCATTCCACCAGCACCTAATTGATCAGTTTCGAAATAACGTCTCTAAATCCGCAGTTAATGTCTTGGTAGTACTGCTTGCGTTTGGTGGAATCAGCGTGTCAGCAATGCTGAGGTCAGGTGAAGAGTACTAGATAAAACTGGCTGGTAAGTCGACTGACAAAGTTGTGAACCTTAGTCGACTGAGATAGGTTGGATATGTACTGCTCATACAGATTCACCACCGCCTACCTCGGTGTGTCATCCTGAGAGAAGCTGCTAGACAATGATGTGCCACCAGTTCACGAAATCTATGACTGTTTGATATGAGTCGTGTGTGAAGATTGGGGTCTCCGAGACGATAGGAATCAGTGGATGAGAAGTTATGAAACCAGTCATCCACAGTTAAATCAAACACTATTGGTGTATTAGAAGGGACCTATTACATTCCTTGTAAAGTAACAAAGTGGTTGTTTAGTTCTTTCTTCTTTACTTATAACTTTCGCCAGGGACTAAATCGACCCACCAAAAAGTTTACTTACTGTGAAGCTGTTGAAGATGAAGGTTAGGTGACAGGTTTTGACCCTGGTTTCTTTCTTTTTGACATCCATCAGTCAGTTAGTCAGTCAGAAAGTGTAAGATAGTCTGGTAAATATTCTGCAGTTGGATGTGATAGACTCTGTGCAGCGATGAGCATAAAGTAGTAAATAACCATATCAGTTCCCCACCGGTGTTCAATTCACTTAGATATTTATGATAAATTTAAACAGAGTAATTAGATGAGTATTATCTGAAAGATGTGTGATGTATTAGAGATATACACATTTCGAACAATCTGATGACACATGAACTGGTTGAACTATTTCTATGAAAATTTACGAAAAGGGTCGATGAAGTTAATAGGAAGAGAAAAAACTTTAATCACGTTACTCTTGGTATGAAAATTAAAATCAATACTACCAAGGTAGGTTCAACGTGAGTACACATTGTTTTTGTATACATAAAGGGGGTTTGAATTTACGGATGGCAAGAGCTTGAATAAATTTAAGCACTCGGCTCTAACCACTTTTATGTAGTACTTTAAAGGCTGTTTTCATGTCTATCCTATAATTAGTTTCTAGTATATGTTTAACGATAGACGAAGATGGATATTTATCACCTGCTCTTATCGAATCTGTTGAGGTCATTTGTTTTTTATACCAGGCGCTTAGGTACATGTTCAACCTTCCTTGATTGCATATCACGATTACTGCTTCATATATATATGAGTTCACATATCCTTGTAAATTGATAAACACAGTGCGATGTGACGTAATTGTTTATATGTTGTTTTGATTTATGCTGTAACATGGACTTTATCTTCTCTACAGTGATGACCTTGGCTGTATAATATGTTTTACAGATGGCCGGTTTAAGTCTTTTCCTCACAACAAAGCTATGTAAATCACCTCTAAATGGTAATGAGATGCAGACACTTATCTTAGCAACGGAACACTGTGTACTTTTCAATGGTAGATAACGTTTGCACCTGTCGCTAAATTTCAACGGGTAGTCAGCCATTCTATATCAATGTTTTCGTCACTTAGATATTCTAAACCCTCACTGGCTAAGCAACAGTATTTCTGACTTTATAGAGCAGGTTGGAATTACACAAGTAGTACTAGTCTATCTATTTTTTAAGATAAACTGTGTTGGTGAGAGCCGAAACTTCCTATCAATTAACTCTCAGTATCTGATTCCAAAATACAGAATGAAATGAACTGACTGTTTTATAAATAATAGTTCACAGTGGTGATATATATATATATATATATATATATATATATATATATTTACGCTCGCTACTGAAGATCAGATGGCCAGAAAGAATAAGCAACAAGGAACTCTGGGAACGAACCAACCAAGAACCTATCACGCAACAAATATGCAGGAAGAAGTGGAGATGGATTGGGCATGCACTGAGAAGGCCGACTGAGGACATCACGTGCCAGGCCCTCGAGTGGAATCCCCATGGGAAGCGACGAGTTGGACGTCCAAGGGTGATATGGAGGAGATCGTGCGAGGAGGGAATGAGAGCTTGTGGGCTGTCGTGGGACCAGGTTCAAAAGATCTCAGAGAACAGAGGTCACTGGAAGCGTGCTACTGAAGCCCTATGTTCCACTAGGAACCCAACGGACTAATAATAATAATAATGATAATAATATATATATATATATATATATATATATATATATATATATATATATATATATATATATATAAAAGGTAGATACTTCAGTGTGTAACGAAATGAACAGACTATCTTTTCCACACCTTCTTAGAATCACCTGTTCAAATGACAACGTGTATGGAAGAAATGAAAGCATCTTGGGAGTCGTGGAGCCGGGTTGAAAAGACTGGATAGAAGAGAGTGAAATGGAGATGTGCTAGTGAAGCCCTATGTTGTAGTAGGAACCCAGGGGAAAAATAATGATAGTTATTCAGTGAGTATTTATTTGATAGTGAAAACTACTAACTACTACTGCAATCATCAAAGTACTTAGTATGTTCTTTTTTCGTTCACCTGAGAAATAAAGCTTTCCTTTTATAATGTACTCTTTAAAAAACAAAACAACCTGCATACAACCTGAGTTAGAAAGTACATGTTCATTATATTTTCTCGTTTCTGAACTGAATATAACCATATATTATAAAAGAAAGGGAATGTGAATTTTCATGAAATGACAAAACCTTATTTTTTTTGTCCTCAGCAGAAATGTGTTCAATTTCTTAAAGTGAAATTACTCTGGTTACTGAAATGACTCCGTTTTATCCTCTATATTTCACATTCGTATTATTGTATAATGTATTTGTAAGTCAGAAGTTAGAAATGATAACAGATTCTTTTAAGAGTAATGTAGAAATCAACTTCAATTTTAATTTTTTAATAACAAACAAGGGAGATGTCTGTCTTACTTCAGTGGTCTAGCAGTTAACACCTTGATGATTGAGTCGATATGTACTGGGTTCGAATCTCAGTGAAAACACTGCCACTAACTAGGATACAAGTACACCTGACTGACGAATGAATGCTAAATACAAAGGAACACACATTTCGAACTCTATTACCAACTACTATCAAGTAAATTATAATATCAGAGATTTTTAAGTTCATATTTTAACAGAGATCAGTAATTTCGAGTCAACATAACAGTGGCAAACTTTAAGTAAAACTTAACTGGAAAATATTTATTACTTCTATATTTCAATGTTGTATGTATGTATGTGCAAAGGGCCTAGTTGTTATGTGGGTGACAAACAAATGCAAGAGTGCGTACTTTGTGGTTCTGACTTTCCAAATGGAAGTAATTTATTCACCATGGACTAACATCAATTGACGAGTCAATAAAAATCTAGAATGCGACTCAATTGCAGTGTGTACCCGTTATATCGTTAGGGTCAATGCTAAGTTATCCAACAAGGAATCTAAACCTCCTAGGTTCTAGCCTTGGTAGAGTCATGGGTGGACACTGTTAAGGAGTCTCGAACTGGGAAGAAATAGCTTCTCGATGATCTCAAGTTTTAGTGGTATCACACTGTGATGAATACTAGCCTGAAATCCATAAATCCCTACAAACCTTCAAATGGAACCAAAAGATTTGGGAACAAACGCCGGAGAGGATGGTTTTATGTAGTTCTAATGATTTTGTTAACGCCCATTGTCAACAGTTATATAAAGGCTTTAGGGAAATTGATAGTTTCTCAGAGAAGTTTGTTCATAACAGTCAAAATAGCCTTCATTGACTGGGATGTTCTTGAAAGTGTATTGTAATGCCAAGCCACCACTTGCTTAGAAGTGAGATGTGAACAGATTTGGATTGAAGGAAGGCATAGAATCGCCAAGCCAAGAAGTCCCAGCAGTCCGTTAGTCTGATTAATGTAGGAGAATGTAAGCTACTTGTCTAGGGATGTTTTACTCTCTCTCTCTCTCTCTCTCTCTCTCTCTCTCTCTCTCTCTCTCTCTCTCTCTCTCTCTCTGTCTATCTCTGTCCCACATGCTTTTTTGCCTACAGTAATATCACTCCTTTTCTATCTACTTTTTTGGCATATTGCTTTGAAGTATAATAATTTCAGTCAATGGATATCTCTGCCAAGTTCTCAGTTAATTTATAAGTCACCTGTACTGATTGACCGTAAACAGTAAATTTGTTAAGAAGGTACTTGTATAGATTCAAAGATTATGTAAGCCTCTCTAAGTATCAAGGTTGTGCGAGGGGATAAACAGTTTGAAGATGACGGTTAGTACAAATATTCAAGCTTTAGAAGATGTTAAACAGTGAATAAATGTGCACCAATGTCACTGATTTTCCTCCATGTCACCAAGAAACATCATCCACTGATTTGTATCGTCTTCAGGACGCCAGTCAGACAGTCCACATCCATCCACATGACTAAAACCAACAGTCAGAGACTTCAAGGACTGATACCACATCTTGGTCTGACCACCTTGAACCATCTTTCAACTTAATTCAGCTTCCCCTACCATTACACATCGAAGTAAGCGGTGGGTCGCCATACTCAGTACACGTTCAAGGTATCTCAGCTGACTAAAGTTCACAACCTCATTAATCAACTTGTCCATCTTACCTAGTATTCTTCGCTTGGCGTCAACAATGCTCACAAGGTGATTCCACTAAACGCAAGCAATGCTACGGAGATATCTGTAATCAAAACCCAGTAATCGCTTTCTTTCTTCTCTTAATGGCCATGTCTCACAACCATACAACAGGACAGAACGCATTGCAGATTGTTTGATACTTTGCCTGGAGCACAATCTAATATTTGACAGTCACGAGCAAAACGCGTCAAAACATACTCAAATTTCTGTTCGACACGGCTCAGAAGACCCTGAATATTGTCAGCGTCTTCACTCAGCTGGATAATAGCGTCTACATACTCCAAGTCAACCAGAAAACCTCCAGGGAGTAGGTCAATTCCTGTGAAGTCGGATTTACCTAAGGTAATGTCCGTTAGTACATCTATGACGAAGTTAAATAAGAATGGTGACACTGAACATTTCTGGAGAACAGCAATAGTTATCGTCAATTCAGTTGACAACACTCCATAAACTCTTACATGGCTGCATGAGTTTGAGTAGCAAGCTTTGATTAGTGTACTAAAAACTTTGACAGGTGATATTTCATGCTGATAATTCATAGAAATCAGATGAAAACAGTACATTAAACAACAAAAAGGTTCATAAAACTTCCTATTCGCTGTAAAGTAAAGTTTTATGGGTATGAATAAGGTTGTTGTGACCAAATTTCAAAGTACCTAGTGTATCTCGTTGCATTCTCGTCAACTGTTTACAGGCAATTACTGGTTAAATAAGGAGACAAATGAACTAGACTAACCCTTTTAAGAAATCAAAATGTATAACCTCATGGATGACAGTTAGTTTTTAGCAAGCTGATTTCAGTGCATTTGAGCATTGAACTCAAGTTGAATCGATTGTTATTGTAAAGCCCAAGGTTTTGTTTATTTGTTCATTTTTATCACCGTAGGTAATCGTTCTTCCCTAACAGAAGGCTATAGCCATATAAAAAGAAACAACCTCAAAAATTGTACTCATATTTGTTATTTGAATGAAGGCAGTCGAGAGAAAGTCCTTAGTACCATCTAAGTTTCATACTTGCTGGCACTTTCATCAGTAAGGCGTACATGTAACCTTAAGGGAACTGAAGTCTTTTCTGAGATTCGAAGCCCTATATCCCCGATGTCGCAGTCAGTGACTTAAACACTGAGCTTCCCTCCTTCAACTATTTCGTAGTGGATGTCAAACTCGGAAGCATATTATTCCTTATTCGTTTCATTACTTTACTATGAATGGCCTGTATGCAGCTGAGAAAGTTGAAAAGTAAAGTAACGGCATCTATGCAGTAAAATCTTTCCTGTTATTGTCTAGAGGTAGACACTCTGAAGAATACCTCAAGATAACTTTAATGTACAGTATGAAGATTAATCACTTGGCAAACATTTAGGTATTTCCTAATTCACATTAAGCCTTGATAACATCACAAATCCATTGACCAGAGTTCTTCATGGAACCCGAATGATCACTCGCCATCGGTATGTAGACACAAAATATAGATACCTGCTGACAACGACAAGAAACTTTTAAGTACCCTAACTCACTAGCTTACAATCTTAAAGTACAGGCGTCTTAACAGATTGATGTTGACCAGTGAAAACAGTAATTTGAGAGAGTAGACAGTATGGGAGCAAAACGTGAGCACTGTAGTAGGTTGATTATCTTTTTCGGATCTATTAATCTTGATTTAGCTAAGCTTTTGTACTCTGTCATTCTAACCTAGTCTGGTAGACTATTTTGATCTATGCAAGGGATTTGGTAAACCGAACTTTGGTTGTATTGTGTTTTCTGAGTTGGGTTGTTTAATCGTGATTAAACGATTAAACAACCCAGCTCAAAGAACACAGTAGAAGCAAGACCATCCACCTGAGCTACAAGTAAACTGGATTATTTTGCCTCATTAAGTCAATAGGATCTTTTCAGCTACAGAGCTTGTTTCTTAGTGAGTTTGTTGGTCTAAATGCCACTGTCATCCCAACCAACCTTATTGAGAATCCTATGTAATGCTTCTAAGGCATCTTCCTTGCATGGTAATAAAACAGAGGCTTTGAATTCCTCCTCCTGTTTTCCATTTTGTAATTATCTTCATTTTGTTTAGAAATTGTAAAATAAAATGTTTTTTTCATCAAATATACACCGGAAACCTTGAATTTCTTTTTTTCTCTTAAGTATAAAAGGGAATAGTCATGATAATTTTGTTGCTAGAACGACTTAATTAATTGAGTAATTCGCTTTGAAGTTGTTGCGCATAACTTCAATGTGTTAAATTGAAACATATAAACAAAAATTGACAATTGAATTATCAAACTTTGAGTGGGGAAAACATATATTCAGTAATATTTTCTGTTTGCTTGATTTCGATGATAAATCTATCAATTGTTTACTATACCGACCAAGAGATACTGAAGATTGATTGTTCAATTAAAGTACTTTTATTGTTTTATGAAATGATTCCGTTTAGGAAATGATATGTGATTCAGTAGTATTGGAAGCAAGGGAATAGCAGATTGCCTTCTAGTTTTAAGTTATATAAGAGAACATATTCATGACCCCTTGTGAAATAAACTCAACAACAGTCAGATTTCTCAGTAAGCAGGTTAACATTTTCAAAATCTATTCATTTACCAATGTCTGGGTGGAAGTCTTTCTTAACTATTAATTAAATTGTGTCAGGAAGTGACAGGACGTAGGGAAAACAGAGGTGATAAAGATATCCAACCAACACCAACACCAACAACAAGCTCCAATCACCATTAATGGGAGAAACTTAAAGGAAGTAGCCTCTTTTACCCATCTAGGTAGCACCGTTTCAACTACAGGAGGCACAGACGAGGACGTCAAAGCCAGGATTGGAAAGACAGCAAGACAGGCCTTCATTAACCTGAAATCAGTGTGCAGATCTTCCGTACTCAGCATAAGCGTGAATAAGATCCGTATTTTCAACACCAACGTCAAGCCAGTGCTTCTGTATGTCTCAGAGACATGGCGGGTTACGGAAGGCATTTCCAACAAACTACAGACATTCATCAACAACTGCCTACACTGGCTCGTTACCTAAGATCAAATGACCAGGAAGAATAAGCAAGAAGTAACTCTGCTCTGGCAACGAGCCAACCAAGAACCTATCGCTCAACAAATATGCACTAGAAGGAAGTTGAGGTGGATTGGGCATGCACTGAGAAGACCATTCTGAGACATCACGCGCCAGGAGAGGCACTCGAGTGGAACCCAGATGGGAAACGACGAGTTGGGCGTCCGAAGCGAGGGTGACATGGAGGAGATCGTGTGAAGAAGAAATGAGAGTTTGTAGGATGTCGTGGAGCCAGGTAAAAAGATTGCAGAGAACAGAGTGCACTGGAGACATGCTACTGAAGCCCTATGTTCCACTAGAAACCCAAGGGACAAATAATAATAATATTAATAAGTGACAGTTTGTCATTAGAAATTCCTGATACATCTATTTCTAAGTATGCCCATTTTAAACCTTAAATACTGAAGTGATCGAGTGTACGAAACTGACAGAATAGTACCAAACAGAAGAACGCTACTAACACAACAAGGTGATCGGACTTTATTTGACAAAATTCTCAAGTTAGAAGTTGAATACTTATTTTGATTGGCCAACTGCAGGACAAATTGCCCAATCAAGTTTATCCTTTAAGGTTATAATCTAAGACTTTTACTTGAAGACTTTGAATGCTTATTTCGATTTAGACCGCTTTCTGTCAAATCCTTGTTCATTTATTCAGCCTTTCGAGAACTGATCAATGTAAGATAGTCATCAATTGGCTAGATATCAAATGAAAACAAGATTGTAACACTTGAAAGAAAAAGGCTTGCTATGAACGCTAGAATTTCTTCAAAGTAAATATGCTATCTATTAGCAATACCATTTTAAAGACATGCTGAAGTATATCAATAGGCAGACAAGACAAGTCCAACAACCTATCAACAGCTGTTTAACACAGACAGGCAGCATAGCGACTACACCAATCCGAACACAAGCCACGATCTCAAGCAATCATCTTGGACTAGCAGTGGCATGCAACAGCATTACCAAGATCTAACTAAATGCTTTTTAACTGCAGAAAAAGCTGTTGACAAAAATAGATTTTAAAACTGTGTAGTGCATGCTCAGGTAATAAACTACAATTTAGACAGCATTGTAGTGGGCGTTGCTGATCAGAATGGATATAAGTAGTATACGCTGAGACGACAGTAGGAATCATAGGCAATTACCAGCAATGGGTAAGGATTCTACCAAGAAAAATGCAAGAGACAACTCGAGCGTATTAAGAGTAAATCAATGTAGAAGCCGAAGGGGGAATGAAGTACATTATTCAAATGACTGTCTCAGTGCAAGGTGTAATCTATTTGATGACTACTGTACCAACTAACAGAAGTTGGAAATATTGACCATTGGGTTCCGACCCACTAGCTCAATGATAACGTGCTGGCCGCGACACCTGAAGGTCGCAGGTTCGACCCCTGGTGCTGCGGGGTCATGGGTGCGCACTGCTGGAGTCCCATACCAGGATGAAACAGCCGTTCAATGCCCCCAGGTTTCCTTTGTTCTACCAACTGATGTCAGTCTGCGATGAATAAAAACCTGAAATATTTCCAAATCTCCATAATTCCCTCAAAATTCTACTGTACCATATGTTAGTAATAATCATTCATTTGTTTGTCTCTATATTCTCGTTTCCCTCAGTACTTACCAGCTGATACATAAACCTCCAAACAATAAAATTGGATTCGAACAATTATCAGTTCAAAAGCCGCATATTATTGTTGGAAGGTAACTTAAAAGAGACATTCCTTCGCTTACATTTTATTCACGTTCTTCAAGAGTCTCAAATTAGAAGAAAAACAACATCTCCATACTTTAAAAAGTTCCATCCTTTACAAGTCATACTGAGAAGTATTTTGGAGTATGGCTTAACATCAAATAAAGAGTGTTTAATGATTTGATTACAAAGAATCTTGTTACTTCGTTTGATGAATTTTTGTATGCATTGTAAAACATCCCAACTGTTAATTACATACGCCAAATAACTACCAGTAAAATAGCGTATTCCGAATTGGTGAAAGCAATCCAATATTAGAACACCATATTGTGATAAGAAAGGAAATCTGAAACAAAGAGAAGTTAGGAAGCAGAGGTATGAGCATAAGTTGTAGTAGTAGTAGTAGTAGTAGTAGTAGTAGTAGTAGTAGTAGTAGTAGTAGTAGTAGTAGTAGTAGTAGTAGTAGTACTGTCAGTAGTAGTAGTAATATTAATAATATTTATAGTAGTAGTAGTAGTAGCAGTGTTAATAACAGTACCAGCAGTGGTGGAAGTAGTAATAGTGACAGTAGTAGTAGTAGTAGTGTGAGTGTAGTGGGCGTTGCTGATACGAATGGATATAAGCAGTATATGTTAAGAGGGTGACAGACATCATAGGCAATTACCAGAAATGGTTAGGATTCTGAAAAGTCTTCTTTCCATCTCCACGTTCCACGCCGTCATATGCTACTTTCCTTCTACCCCTCAGCAACATGCTAAGCACCACAACCTTAGCTCCTGGATCCTGGATACCCACCAGCTCCACGACCGACTCGAAGTCCCTCAGGAAAACCTTGATGCCTCCACCCTCGAACACTGCACGTCATGGAATCTTCGTCACGTCCAGAAACAGCGACACCAATTCGAAGGTAACGAGAAGACAGAGACGAAGGAAGGAATGTTTATTGTTAACAAGTGGTACAGTAGTCGTTATATATTGTACACCTTCCATTAAGGTAGTCATTTGCAAAATGTGCTTTATTTACTCTACTGCTTCTCTCTTGATTTGCTCTTCATACGCCCGCGTTGTCTCTTGCGTTTTTCTTGGTAGAATCCTTACCCATTGCTAGTAATTCCCTATGATTTCTGCCACCCTCTTAACACATACTACTTATATCTATTCTTATCAGCAACACCTACTACAGTACTAGGCAAGACACACTAGCAAGTCGATTGGTGAGGTTGTGAACGTTATCCAACTGAGATAGCTTAAACATGTTTATTCTCTCACACTACTTTATCTTCTTCGATATCAGTTATTTCTGTCCACCCGTTCTTTGTTTACTAGTGTGAAGTGTGGCAACTTCAGGTGATGCACTTGTCTGTAAGGTTCTACTTTGATCAGTTTATACTTTGACAAAGTTTCTCGGTTTTACGCCAACGATTAATGTCAGCTGTAGCTCCTAACGGCTGTTAAGTATGACAACGATACCTCCCGCACACCCCGACTTCCCATTTCAACGTTGTCTAGTTCACGCTACTGTGACTAACAACTTTAGTATCTGTAGTCTACAACTGCAAGTTACAAACAAAACAACTATGTAGATCTTGGTAGCATAACCCGAATTCAATCAACATTAGGAGGTTTATTCAAGTCTGACTCAAAAACAATGTGGGACAGAAACAATTGAATAAAGTTGCCTTGAAAAAAATTCCATAGCTTCATATTATTACTAACAGAAGCAATCAATAGAAGTCTTTTGTAAACAGCGCTTGTAGAACAATACAGATTCGACAAACAAATTATTGAGTGATGGAGGGATCACTATCAAATAAGTCAGGGGGTATCTGATCTAAGTTGACACACAATTGGAAGTAGGACAATGATACCAATATTATCAGAGTTACGGCAAAAAGCAGAGGGGAAACAATCACAGACACAAGTAAACAAATATAAGATATTTTCAAGATTCACATCTACACAACTATATCTGATACTGAATGATATTTAGACGTCGATTTTGATTTGCTCGCCATTGTAACACACCTCAGCTCTGTACGCGTTGGTATACTGTACATACATATATTATGTAGGAGTAGGAAAAAAAGCCTAGATGAAGGAGGGTACAGTAGTCATCAAATAGATTACACCTTGCACTGAGACAGTCATTTGAATAATGTACTTCATTCCCCCTTCGGCTTCTACATTGATTTACTCTTAATACGCTCGAGTTGTCTCTTGCATTTTTCTTGGTAGAATCCTTACCCATTGCTGGTAATTGCCTATGATTCCTACTGTCGTCTCAGCGTATACTACTTATATCCATTCTGATCAGCAGCACGCACTACATGAGTAGTAGTAGTAGTAGTAGTAGTAGTAGTAGTAGTAGTAGTAGTAGTAGTAGTAGTAGTAGTAGTAGTAGTAGTAGTAGTAGTAGTAGTAGTAGTAGTAGTAGTAGTAGTATATATAGATAGTATCCCTTCTGTAATTCAAGGCTATTTTGAAGAAATAATGTTTTGTTCATTCTGCAAGCATACATCTTTCTGTACACGACAGTGGATTGCTCTGCTTATCTCTTTTTCACTAACTAGGGCATACAGGAATGGATTTAACACGCTTCCATCTTATTTTCAGACTCATATATGGTAAATATCGTATGTCCATACAATTGTTCCCTTACACGAATTTGAGTACAGCAAGAAGAACAATAATGTAGCAGAACTGGCATACATGAATTTCGTCGATTCTCCTCAGCTGCTTTACAACTTATGGATTATAATGCTCATGATGAATTATATGTTATACACAATGTACTTTAATAAATTAACACAATCTTATCGGAATTGAGATGGAAGATAACAAAGATTTAGGTTGGCCGACACTGATGAAGTTGTCAAGACTAGTCAAAAGTGGACTATTTATACAGTGATAGAATGAACATTACAGACAAGATTACAAAACAATTGTATATATGCATATAAATCGGAGGTGGTTGGGCATTATATTGTTCTAGAATTAGCAAAAAGGACTCCATAGTTAAGTAAACGTCGTAAAACGTCAACGGCCGAGGAATCTAGGACGAGCGTTTCGTTCTATTTGGGACTCGTCACGTGGGCGATTAATGTTGTTCCCATTGAGATTTGAATTTCGTCCTCGTTGCTTCAAACGCCAACATGCGATACACTATGCCACTGAGGCAAAATGAAGGCCTCACAATTTGATGCAGTATAATAACGGTAAATTACAAGCATATCCTAGACTAGCAAACAGGTTATCATTATATTGAAAAATAAGATGAATACAACTCAGAAGAAGGTAAGTTTTGAAATAAATTGAAAGAAAGAAATGTGAGAAGAAAAACAACTGAGTGTCATGAAATCTTGTACTTACAAATTTTGGAGATTCAAATTACCAAGGTAATGCAAGATTGAGAACACTATCATCTTTCTGAATACATAGATCAAGTTTGAGTATTTAAATTGTATTTGTTTGAGCAAACGGCGAAAGAGTAGGTTTCCATTGTATACTGATCACTTTGAACAAGCTTAATAAGTCAACGTTATGTCCAGTATCAAGTAGATGTCAAGGCATTGGACTATTTAAACGCTAGGGACCCTTAGAACCCAAATTCTTCGGGAAAAAAAATGCAAAAATGCCAACAAGAACCCTTTTCTCTGTTTTTCCAACGTATGGGCTTCGGCACATACATGTGAGTCGGTAGATACAGTTGGAGATAACAAGAGTTGGAAACTTTGTACAGTTAGGTCTATCTGAATTACACAGAGACTAATTCGACGGCTGATTAGGTGACTTTTATTGCAGTACTCAGTCTATGATTCATCCTCAGGATGATTTCATCTCCTTTGAAGGCATCATATAAACTGTCCTACCGTACTTCTCAATGAACTTTTATTAGTAACCATTTTTGCGCGGACAGTTTTCGAAAAAGGTCAGTTTTTCTTGTATATTTACTTCAGAGCGTAGTTTACGCATACGGTTGCCGATTTAATAAAGTGCTTTGTATGTGAACATCATCATAAACATTATATTTTATAAGTTGTAAAGAAGCTGAGGAGAATCAAAAAAACACATGCATACTAATTGCGCTACACCATTGTTTCTTTTAAGCTCAGTGTAACCCTTGAAGTGAAGACAGGAGTAACACAAGGTTGCCGCCTACTATCACCCATCATCTTCCTGATTGTGGTCGACTGGATCATGCACCAAACCGTGAGGAGCGACAAGACTGGGATACACTATTTGACCAATGAAAAGACCTTATAAGATTTAGATTTAACCCTTGATCATTTATGTCTAATGTCATATATCACACAAAATTGAAGATATATAGGGGAAAACCAACAAGTTGGCAGAAGAGAAGAAGCAGAGCAGAAGAGCGAAGACGGCACTCCCTTCAAGTGAACGTAGAGGAGACAGAGGTGATGAAGATAGCCAACCAACAATATCAGCAGCAGCAGCAACAACAAGAAGAAGAAGAAGAAGAAGAAGAAGCACCAATCACCATCAACGGGAGAAACCTGAAGGAAGTTGTCTCGTTCACCTACCCATCCACCTAGCCAGACTCGTTTCGACTACAGGAGGTGGCACAGATGAGGACGTCAAAGCCAGGATCAGAAAGAGAGCAAGACACACCTTCCTTCATTAATCTGTGGAGATCAGTGTGGAGATCTACAGCACTACACTACACTGCACTACAATACACTACACTACACTGCACTCAGCATAAAGTGTAAACAAGATCCGAATTTTCAAGACTAAGTGATTCAAGTCAGTGCTTCCATATGATGGTTGAGAGAGTTGGTGCGTTACGAAAAGCATTTCCAACAAACTACAGACATACATCGACAGCTATCACCTACACTCACTCGATACTGAAGATGGAGATCAGAAGAAGATCTTTCAGTGACATCACGCGTCAGGCCAGGCCGTTGAGTGGAACCCGAATTGCAAACGACGAGTTGGGTGTGTGAGAGTGACATGGAAGATATCATGTGAGGAAGAAACGAAAGTGTATGGGTATTGTTGGAGCCAGGTTGAAAAGACTGCGTAGAGCAGAGTGGGATGGAGGCGTGCTACTGAAGCCCTGTGTTTCACTAGGAAACCAAGGAACTAATAATAATAATTGTTTCTTCTTGCTATAATCATATATCACAAGATTGGTAAACATTACAGCATGAGAAGAAGAAGAGAAAGTTTTATTTACTGTGTGACAATTCCAATAATCAGACTGAAATGGAATTGCAATCTACCACAGTGTCTATAATTTTACTCCTGTAGAAGGATGTTTAGTTTATCTGATGACCATGTTATTGGTGACTTAAGTAGCCATTGAATGTTGACTGTCAGAGCAAACCAAATTCCTATTCTCAATTCTAACTCTGTTTACCTATATAGTCAAGACATCCTATAACTATTTATAGCGTATTTCACATGGCATTAGTATAGTAAAGAATTTCATATTGTCTAGGCTAAAATACAGACCGAATCCTATTGGTCAATTTCAAACTGTTTCATCTAACCGAGAGATTCAACATCTCACCACACTTTGACTGATAGTATTTGGTTTCGGGAAATCAGAGAGAAGCTTTTCGCTAGATATACTTTTTTTGCTGGTTGACACTCTACATCAAGACGTATTAACACCGTAAAAGAAAACTGATGACCTCCTTGTGATTCTACACTTTTTTATGCTTTCACTGAGTTAATCGGGTCATATCTACCTACTGCAGAAACAGATGATGGAACCTGTTCTGTTAATGGACACTAAACAACTTCATTTCATCTAGTCACAAATGCTGTGAACATTCCAACAGTCATTTGCAAGAAATACATCAACATGAACAGGTGATACAGAGGCATTTAGATGGGAAAGAACACACCTCATGCAAATGAGTATCTACCAGAGACAATAATCACTTTGACTCCTTCATACGAAACAAAAGCATCTATTGATCATTAGCATGGTAACCAGTGAAACGTTGAGCACTGAATTATTATCAGTAGTGAGAAATTCACCTGAAAACTAACCAAAAAATAAAGACCTAAGTTTATTAGATATTTTCTTTTTTTTTCTTCTTCACATGTTGCAATTATCTGCATAAAAGCTTTCAGCCTGAGAAAGTGAAAATTTCCTCTTACTGTTGTGGTAAAGAAGAAATTAGCAAAAAACAAGGGATTTATTCCAAGAAAAATGTACACAAAAACACTCAAATGAAGACTTTATATCCTGGTTGTTTTACAAAGAACAAAAGTATATATAGAATAGATGAATTTAACTAAGAATCGTAGATGAATTCACACGTGAATATGGTTCAATGTTTCAACGGTAACAAAAAAAATCATTGAATGTATTCAATTCATCTCTATCTTTAAAGTGTGAATAATTTAGTTCCAAGTGAATTTATTCAGCCAAATAAGTATCCAGTTTTGAGGATTTTGGAAATTTGTGGATTTCAGGTTAGTATTCATTGTGGATTGACATAAGTTGGTGAAACATTGGAAACCTGGGGCACTGAAAATCTGTTTTGTCTCAGTATGGGACTCCTCAGTAGTGCGGCACCCAGGGCTTTCAGGTTCCATGGCCAGCACGTCACCAGTAGGCTACTAACTTGCAAACTAATGTTCCAAATTTCCTACTTCTATCAGTGCATGATATAGCACTGTCTACATTGAATGCCGTCGCTGGGTAACTGTCCTCATTTTCGATCCCTGATAGAGTCACGATAGTGAACTGCTGAGGAGCCTCACACCAGGACGAAACAACTGTTTAGTGCTGACGTAACCTACATCCTGGATTCCACTGCTAGCCACCGCGGGAAAGATTACTAAATAAGCATGATTATCTGTGAAAGGGCAGTGATAGATAGTCAGCTTTCGAATCTGATTAAGTTCTAGTATAGTTGCTTGTATTATACCGTCGTTGATTGAACCGAATTGATAGGTCTCTATTGGCAAATAGGCTCCTATGCGGATACCTCCATATTAACTGTGTTCTAATTATAGTAATGATGGATAGTGGCTAGCAGTGGAACCAAGGGTGCACAGTTCGTCCTATTTGGGACTCGTTAGCTGGATGTACCTGCCTCCCAGTGAGTGTTGTGGATTCGAACTCGGGGCCGGTCGCTTCGAACGCCAGATCTCTACTCACTACACCACCGAGCCACGATGGCCACTTCTTGTGGGAAGGGCGTAGTTTTAGTATAACGGCTTGTATTACGTATTCGCAGCGGTCGGTCCCGAGTCCAAATCCCGGTGGGAACAACATTACTGACCGGGAGGCAAGTACATCCAGCCAACTAATCCTAAACAAGACGAAATGCGCACCCTTGATTCCACTGCTAGCCACTATCCATCATTACTGATTAAGTTCTGTTGATCCCATTTTGCAGTGGTACAATCAACTAAGACTGATGAGTTTAGTGTGACTGAGTAGTGTAGCTACTAAGGAGGTTACATGCAACTGAAATAGTTCAACAGTTAACTTACTGAACGATGAAAAAAACTGTGTAACAGGAGTTTTAACAGCTTAGGATAGATGAATTCCCTTGATATCTAACAAAGCACTTACGGAATGAAAACGTGTTTATCAGCTGGTTTGAGTGTCTCAACACATCTGTGCTCTACCAACTAATCTGCGCAGATTAGAATTCATGACTTATATTTTCAGTGGTTTCCTATAATCCTTAAGAAGTTATGCTTGGACTTGGTTCTGTGCATTTGACATTCGTCAGTAAGGTCTATGTGAAATCTTGAAAGTACTGACATCCTTTCGGAATCAGTGCTTACGTCAGAAATGTTACCAATGGGCTGGAAGTTGTGGAACTAGGTTTGATGCCTGTTAGCATTCTCCAGTATGATGTATCTACAATCCTGAGAGAAATAATGTCCCTTCCGAGGTTCTAATCAGTCTCACTAACTGTTACAGTCACAGACATTACCAATGATATTTCCCAGCCACGACTGACATCCTGTAGGAAGCGATTAGATACAATGATGAAGTCATCTAACTTGGTTATGAATTATTCAACAGTAAACCTCAAAGCCTAGAGATTGCTTCTTCATCAGTTGAAAACTCTTTGGGCAGTTCAACGGTCTTTCAAGAGTGTGAACTTCATGAAAGACCTTTCGATACCAGTCTAGACATACACCATTGATAGTAATTCATCAAAGGAGCTTTGAGAAGTAGTCAAATACCAAGACAACATCCATTTCAATAGGCTTCTATCCATCATGCTAAAGTATGATCAATCACACAGCATAGTTGATTGTATCGAGGTATTTTGTAGTAGTCACAGACCGATACCAGTTGAAATACCATTTGAGAACCTAAGAGCATTGGACATTGAACTCGTCATGAAACCTGAAGGTGTTCAGTTTGATCCGTGGTAGGAAGAGATCGTGGCTACGTAGTGCTGAAGAATCCTACAATAAGACGAAACAATGGTTTTCAAAGGGGAATATCAGCCTGAAATGAACAAATAAATTTCCAAAAACCCACTGAATAAATAAACAACATTTCACCTCTTAGAGTTCAACGTGCATAATTTGAAGGTTTTGTGAATCATGCATAAAGAAAGTTGATTAACGCGTAGACTGGAAATAATCAATTGATTAACTGCAAGGGGATACGTCAAAACAAAATCGAAAGTTAAACAGCAGTATGAGAGTAGTCCTACTAGAACACCTAGTAACTAATTTGTCTACATAATCCAGTCCTTCGAGGTCTCTGTCGTGGCCTACGAGGACTAATGGTTAGGTTTTTTCACCACGGGAATACTAGATTCCTCATAATCCTAGATTCACACTCCTGATGAAAGCTAGATACAGCTGAGTAGTGCAGATATTGGTTGCCTACTGGTAATGAGTTCATTCTTGTTCAAAGGTTACTAACCTTGTGACCAATTTAAACATAGAAACTATTTACCTGATTAGTTTGTTGACCCATCGTCCTTCAAGGAATAATTTCATACCTGTGCTTAATATTTGGGCAGTAACATTTGATTTCAGATGGCGCAAGTAGTTTTCTGATTTTTACAAATAAATTTTACACATGACTATCTATCTTTAACTAAGATGATATGGAGGAATAAGTCAACATAAAGGGATTAGACTCATTTTCAGCGGTATCTGTAGGTAGTCAATCACACACAATTCTATTCCACAAACCTAGTCGATTCTCAAGAAATGACTTTAATAATTACATCTGAACAAGTAACAATATCAAAGGTAGCTAAAACATCTTGGATAATATGAAGTTCAGTTAGTTAATTAGTAAATCTCAGCTTCAAGAAGTTAATAGTCAGTTACATCTTAAAGTATCAGGTATCATAGTGTGTAATACCACTTTCAAGATTCTTTAAAAGAACTAGAACTCTTTTTATTACCAATCAATACTATATATTTATATATAACCTTACAGTTCATTTCCTGTTGTCTCTTAGCCTTTGGCTCTTTCCTATCAATTGGGGGAACTATTGACAGCCTAAAGGCTTGAGACATCTATTCCGTCCTCAAACGGGACTCTTCAGGACTACACATTTACCACACTAAGGGACTGAACTCAACACTTACAGATTTCATGGTGAATGTGTCAAACATACATCTACTCCATCGGTTGGTTGAATGTCTCCTATTTCTGTTGATTGTCATACAACGCAACTATCAACTAGAGTTTTCAGTTGGCATTCGTTTCGCTTCCAACTGGCTAACCCTACAAGTCAAGGTTTCCCATACACATTGATGTAGTTCGATGCTAGTAAGGATGTTAATTTAAAGGTAGTATTCATCACAGACAGACATATGAGTTCTTACACTAATAAAAGTCATCATCATTACCTAGATGATATGATAACTATTACAGTTCTAAATTTCATCTGTCTACTTTGAAACTTCAAAACAAAACAATCAAATAAAACAAACAACTTTAACTAATTTGTAAAACTGAGAAACTATATAATCAATAGAGTAAACAGTTGATAAGTTAATTAGCATTTTATTCCTACCTATTGTTGTTATGTTGTTGTTTTTTTTGTTTTAACTTATCAAATTAATTTTGATACAACACAATACTTTTTTGAAAGTAAACTTTAGAAACAGCTGGAAGTTGTGAAAAAAACAATTCAGCGAATAAAGTCTTCTTTCCAACCAATCATTTTCAAAATCTTTAATAACATTTACAATAATATATATACATATTTCTATCAATAGTTGATGGGTCAGTACAAAGTCACCAAAAATAATCAATAAAGTCCCAAGGTGATAATGGTTAGAAGGTCAAATCAAGGTCATTAAAGGTGAATAAACTATCTCGAGGAGATTACAACCAAGGCAAAATTAAAGATTGAATGAATCTCTTTTGAACACAAAGATTTCACTTGTACTGCTGGATTTTCAGTGTATCCACTCCCCTCGAAATGTTTGCCTTTACTTTATAAATGACTATGAATGAAGACTTTCGTAGAGTACAGTGACCTGAAATAATCAGATGTTCAAGAATCGAGCTGTTGATGGCTTTACACTACTTTTTAGACAGCCATACAGGATAGTGTTCGGAAATGTGTTTGAGTGGAACATGCTTTGTACAGCCTATGTAATCAGCTTTACAAGAGCAGGTGACATACACTGAAGTTGCTCAAAGCTGAAGTTTATCCTTGACATACCCTCGAAACAGTTCTTGACTGGAGAAAAGAGTTCAAAGTTTGACGGAAGAGAAGATCTCCTTCAGTGCATTTCACAATCGATTCTTCAGTATCGCTCCCAATGTATCTCCCATGATGACTTTGTATTGACCCATTAATCATTGATGAATATATACATTTTTTTTTGGGGGGGGGGGAGGGGATATGTTTCGTCTCGGTTTTGGCTCATCAACCGCATAGGCCTACACTTTATTAACTGTTACCTTTCCTGCGAAGATATGAAGCCACTAGCCAACACTTAAGACACTCGGTTAAATAGAGAAATGAGTTATATAAGTTGCTTTGCGTATACCAGTGAATACTAATTATAAACTGTGTGCAAGTTGAACCTTACCTTTCAAGGGGTGCACTTGAGGAAAACGACTATTCTAATCGATATGTTTGTAAGAATATGCGAGAAAGATGTGCAAAATCAGTCATCAGCTCAGTTTCGGAGAAGACTTTGTTCATGAATCTGAAGTTTAAAGGTGATGTAGCGTCAGACGTTCTGAAAAATAGTCTTCCAAGGTCAACCAGTAGATCTTTTTCTTGGCGAAAGTTTATCTGACCTTTACTACATGTAAATAGTTCTCCGTCTGTGTAATAGACATTATCTTTTGACTGGCCATCTCCATCTGTATCTACCAGTTCTCATGCTCCTGTGGAGCGAGAGTATATCAACCGTAGTCAGAGATTTGTGTCAACAAGTACACCAGAACAGATTCCTATCCGGCTTTATAAAGGTGAAATGAAATCTATTCGAAGTTCTCTCACTGAATATTTAGTAGATTTCAATCATTCAACCGACCACTGACAATGATTTTAAGGTTGACTAAGCAACCGAATCAAACATTTCATGTTTTTTTCATCTTCAACTTCGAAAAACACCAGATGCCTTGCCTGTCATCCATAAACTGAAGTCTACCTGACCTTTGTGTACAAAAGAAGTACGTGCAGTATAGTCATTGTATCTACCTTGGCTTTAACTTATGTATGTCTGTAGTTTGTTGGAAATGCTTTTCGTAACGCACCAACTCTCTCAACCATCATATGGAAGCACTGACTTGAATGACTTAGTCTTGAAAATTCGGATCTTGTTTACACTTTATGCTGAGTGCAGTGTAGTGTAGTGTATTGTAGTGCAGTGTAGTGTAGTGCTGTAGATCCCACACTGATCTCCACAGATTAATGAAGGAAGGTGTGTCTTGCTCTCTTTCTGATCCTGACTTTGACGTCCTCATCTGTGCCACCTCCTGTAGTCGAAACGAGTCTGGCTAGGTGGATGGGTAGGTGAACGAGACAACTTCCTTCAGGTTTCTCCCGTTGATGGTGATTGGTGCTTCTTCTTCTTCTTCTTCTTGTTGTTGTTGCTGCTGCTGCTGCTGATGTTGTTGGTTGACTATCTTCATCACCTCTGTCTCCTCTACGTTCACTTGAAGGGAGTGTCGTCTTCGCTCTTCTGCTCTGCTTCTTCTCTTCTGCCAACTTGTTGGTTTTCCCCTATATATCTTCAATTTTGTGTGATATATGACATTAGACATAAATGATCAAGGGTGAAATCTAAATCTTATAGGGTCTCTTCATCGGTTAAACTGTGTATCCCCATCTTCTAGCTCTTCGCAGTTGTTTCTTGAATGATCCGGTCCAGTCCAGTCCAGTGCAGTCGACCACAATCAGGAAGATGATGGGTGATAGTAGGCGGCAACCTTGTCTTACTCCTGTCTTCACTGCACTTAAAGGCTTCACTTAGCTTTCCATTTTGGATCACTCAGCATGTAGCGTCATCACATAGCTGCTGAATGAGGTCGATAAAGGTTTGTGGAACTAAAACTGTAATGTTGAAGCAGTTGAAAAATTGCTTCTCGGTCGACGCTGTCTAAGGCCTTTTCAAAGTGGATGAAATTGAGGTACAGGTACAGTCAAGTGCCGTTCCATACTCTGTTCTATGATGATGCGTAGCATTGCAAATTGATCCGTACATGACTTGTTGTTCCTGAAGCTAGCATGTTCCAGTCACCTAATATAATTGTGAACTATTGTTCTGAGTAGACTATTGCTCAAAGTAAAACGTTAGGATCTAGAGTATTCTGCAAACGAAATACGCTTAATTTCGTTAGCCATCTTCTATAAATTAGAAGAGTATCCAGTCTTTGGAAGACTGAGTAGATCAAATAAAACATTATGCTAAGTGTTAGTTTCAAATAACGATGAGAAAAACCTTGATATGTCAACCTATCATCCTCATAAATAATCTAACGATGAATGTATATTGAAGTGAAACGTCAATCGTTTCGAATGAGACTGAAATCAATAGAACAGATCCAACATTTTCAAATGACCACTAAAACATACTCATGTACACTGGGTCTATAAAACTGAGAAGAAGATAAAGTTTACATATTAAAAGGTTACAGATAAGAGACGTTGCTTGGGCTTTCGACTAATAATTCGCAGTTCAGTTTGACGATTCTTGTAGATTTTGTTGACTCCAAGTTGGTATTCATCATTGACTGATGGGATCTTCAAGTTACACGGACAGTAGGTTACCAATAAGCCAATCTGGTCTATATTTCCTAATTCTGTCCGTCTGTGATGAGCCATTACCTTCGAGGACTTCGGGATTCTCACATTGAAGGTGGCACTGTTTCACAAAATGACAGAAGTATAAAAACCTGAACCACTGAATTTCGACCCATTGACTTAATTATAACATGCCGACCATGTAACCTGAAGCTCTATAGTTCAATTTCTAAATTTGGTATCAATAGGATTTCCGTTGGAAACCACCTGTCAGCCAAGATCATAAAGTGTGATCCAAACTAGTATGTCTCTCAAAGCTGAATTTATCAGGGTACACCAGCGATGGGCTTGACCCTGACTCAGCGTGTTCGAATCATACTGTTCTGGTTGGTAAAGTCTACAGATCAGAACGAGTGGTATCTAACTACTCAAATTGTTCAATAGTAGTATAAATCTCTTCTCAATTTCAACATAATATCTTTTTTGATAATCATTTATTCATTCATTATAGATTACTGATTAACAACTCACCAATATCCAATAAAGTTCCCAAGAATATTATACACCATATGGTGATTAGTTTGAAGAAATGAATTTGTTTTGGCGCCATTTAAGTTCTCATCACTCTCATCCCAAATTGACTATTGATATCACAGTTTAATTTAATATCAAATAATATAATAATAGTAATAATGGTGATGTTGAAATTTTCGTAAAGAATAGAGATTGTCTTTTCATGCAGTCAACTGATTGATAGTAAATTTTGTTTAAACTGATTGATCGACAAAGAGACGACTGTGTATGTGTTAATGATAGTTTTGTTGAGAGGAAATTGAATATATACAGACAAGAAACATGTCTATTCTAATGCCTATAGTATAAACAACCCTAATTTCACTTTTGTTTCTAAGCCTAATGTTTTATATATTAAATTTATCAGTTTTTAATCAAGGTTAATTATCATGTTTGTATGTTTATTTAGCATATATTCTGGTTCATTCAATATATTTCTCCCTTCACCTTCTTTATCATGTATTTGTGCACAAGCCTTCATATGCATTTAAATAAGTGTATTCGCCTGTTCAATTCTCAATTTTCAAGGTCATACAGGTTTGTTCAACTATGCCTGTCTGTCTATCTACCTATCCTAGATCATTTTTATGTCTGTAATAATAAATCTTTTCTTTCTTTCTCAAATTATATTGTTTCTGTAAGGTAATTAGGTACTTAGAGGACCATTGAACCATCGCTAATTGGTAATATACATCAAGAATGATTTTCCGAAGTTATGACCTTTAGGGTCAACCATATCAGAAGTGAAGTGAATCTCTAGTGATGATACTGGATGGTGATTGGTTGCGCTAAATCTTGAATTGACAGGAATACGAAGATTGTAAATTATCTTATGATTGATCAGCATTGATCTTTATTGAGACATTATGGAAGATGTTGGCGACGACGTAGGATAATCTGCCTCGGTGTACGATGAATGTACTAAGCCCCACAGGAGCAGACGAACTGATGTTTGCACAGTCATCTTTAGTCTGAGTTTCATTACTTCATTTGCTGCATCTCCATTGCATATATGCGGTTGATGGGCAGTATTCAAATGTAGGTTTCTACTCATGGATCTCTGGTAATCCATTTTCATCTGTCCCTTTCATATAAATTTTCATACTATATATCTTTCAAGCAGAATAGTATGGGAACTGAAGGTCCTGATTTAATCTATGGCGGAGTGGTGGATGTGCACTGATGAGCAGTCGCTTTTGGGATTTTGATGGTCATCTGAATAACGTTTCTCCGCGATGAATACTGCCTTAAAATAAGGTTTATGTTCACATAAGGTTGATGTGGCTCATTCTTGAAAGAAGTATATTTAGAAGCCCCTAACTTTAATTTCATGCTTATAAGCCCTAAACAGAAAGACACATTCGCAATCTCCACAAAACTGTTCTCTCTTCCATGATACAAACCTGAGTACATATGTCCTCACTTAGAGTTACAACCAGAGAGCTATTCTCACTATATTAGTCTGTTTTAGGATTGGATTAGAGACACAAACTGATTTCAGTCTCTTAAGTACCGACTCCATTTCACTAATCAAGTTAACACTGTGTTCATCAAGCCGTTAGACTCGTATACAGAACCTTATTCTTCACCTTAATCTGTAGCTCAGTCGTAATGAATCTATCTTCAGCACTATGCTGTATGAGTATGACCTATAATAGAGCATCAGTCCCCATTAGGGTTTGGAATTTATCTTACTATTCATTGCCAGCACATCCAAAGCCTAGGGGAAGGACAAAATTCTGAACTGAGTGAACCATGGTGGTCAGTCTTTCAGCTTGACAAATGTATTGAAAATTGCACTGATGATAGAATTCGACCAGCACTTCTGAATAAACAATGATACATTTCGTCTCATCATCATCAAGTCCTTCAGCAGACGGAATACCTTAATGGTTATACACAAGAGTGCAAAGATATACTGCATGATTTCACATCTTACCGTAGATTTCAGCTTCACTATGCACATATGTAACCAACACCTGGATTTGCAACTTTGACAAAAGTAAGTCTACGAGTCGCTGAGATGTGTCAGACAGAAAACTTGATGACGTCTTTACATTGGACATCAATATACATGAAGTGACTTGTGTCCTACTATTACCAAAAGTTAAGGATTGCTGTGTAGCTGTTTCTGCGTGCAGTCAGGTCTTCGTTAGAAGTGAAGACTTTCGATCCAGCGAGACGGAAATTGGAAAAGCTTTGCCTGTGCCAGTTACCAGGTTGATGATCCATTGAAAATGATACCAAGAACCAATTTCGCCCCAGGATGCAATACCACTACTACTACTACTACTCACTAACATCAGTTATGCAACTGCCGGAAACCGAGAGGTACTGAACGGCTCGCTCTCCTTTAATGAGACGCCTTTCAGCAGTGCATACTCATGACTCTACCCGGAATGAAGTTCGGTTCTTTTTAGTTTCCAGCCTCTATAAACTGCATCAGATAGCTGAGGTTCGACAAACTGTTGTTACGTGATGCAAGGTGATGATTCAAAGCGACATGAAAACCTGCAAGCAATCTCATGGCTACGCTTCCGAATTCTACCAACTGAATTACTACAGCCAGCTGTGATCCAATTGTCAAGTTTACTTAAATCGCTGAGGGCTTTGCGCGATTACAATTTCAACTCATTTTATTGTGTGAATATCATTCAGGGTCAGTGGTCAGTATCTTGTTTAGAGTCCGAGGGTTTGTGGAATTTATTGATTTTTCATGTTGCTATTCATCGTGAAATAATATCAGCTGGAGGAACATTGGAAACCTATAGGTCATCTCGACTCCTCAGCAGTGCGTACCTATTACCTCTCCCCACTGGATGTCTTACCCATAACCTTCAGGTTCTGTCACCAGCACGTTACCACTGAACCACTGAGTCAGAACCGAATGGTCCATATTTACAATGTCATCGTTGAGTATTTGTCCTCACAGCCACCATGATTGCCTCATCAGTCACCACTTCTCATTGGAACTTCTGGAATCACCTCTCGAAACTAGTCACCAACGAGTATTAGATCAATTGAATTTGGGATTTTGTGAGTATTTATTGATTTTCAAAGTTGATATTCATCATGGACTGAAATCAGTTAGAGTAATATTAGAAACCTTAGAGGACTGGCGGGGTGATGGGTGCGCAGCTCTGAGGAGTCCTATACTAAGATGAAGCAGACGACTGTCTAGTTCTCCCAAGTTTCCATTGTTCCTCTAACTGATATCAGTCAGTTCATGATAAATACTAACTTCATTGCTCTAATAGCAAAGTAGTTTTCTGACTGTACAACTGCGGTATATACAAGGTTTCCGTTGGAAATCACTCAGCTGGACAGAACGTGTAATGTTTTACACCTCTCTTTTGCTGACCATACAGGAAGGTGTTCTTTCGCATGTTGCATCGCTGTGTTTTCATAGTACATCTGACCTAGATGAATTCATAGCAGCAACTGAATTTATTGACACACACATACACTGGCATGGATGCATGAGAAGTTTTATTTGTCTAAATTGACAGTTCAAAGTCAGTTTTACAGTGGCTGCGAAAAAAGTCTTGCTGAAGTTCTTTTTACTGGAATGTGACAATCAGATTTTGTTACTATTCAGTCTAACAAACAACCGAGTTGATTTTCTGTCAAAGTTAAATGTAACTTCAGAGGCCTTAATTGTAAATACTTTAGATGATCTTTACCTCTGAAGGAAGCAAGAAGACAAGTACAAAGGAAGGAACATTTATTGTCAATAAGTGGGACAGTAGTCGTTAAATATGGTACAATTTGCACTAAAACCGTCATTTGCAAAATGTGCTTCATTTCCTCCACTACTTCTCTCATGATTTATTCTTTATACGCCCGCGTTGTCTCTTGCATTTCTTTTGGCGGAATCCTTACCTATTGCCGGTAATTCCCTATGATTTCTGCCACCCTCTCAACATATACTACTTATATCCATTCTTATCAGCAACATCCACTACACTTCACCTGATATGGTTTGCAGGATACCTGAAAATGGGATTCCTCTTGAATTTTCTAAATCATGAGAGAAAGGTACTCACCAATGAAATCTGTTGAAAATTTATCATGAATTCATCTGGCTTCATCTTTATAGTCACATATAATACAGCTATTCTTCATGTATCACCGATATTAGTCCGGAGACACTATATTGGGCTTAGTAACACCCCTTTGTTCTGTCACATATTCATAACTTTTATTTCTTTATTTGTGTACCAGGAACAATCAGGTTTATCAAATATTCAGTGTATGTAACTTGGCAACAATAATGTATATTCATATTGGGTGATGATTGAAGGTGAAATGGGAATTTAGACTATGGCCGGATTCAAAACAGAGACCATCAGGTTACTAGCCCGACGCTGTACTAACCGAGCAGCTAGGTTTGAGGGTTTGCCAGATTTTTATTTTATTTCAATCACAAGTGGAGTTTCACCCAACTACCACAGCTCGTAGCTCGCAGTATACAACCGGAAACCTGACGGTCGCTGCTTCGAATCCTCCCATGGTACAAATTCTCATTTCGCCTTCAATCATAATCCATTATCGATACTGGTCTATCAAACCACGGCCGCTATCTCATATAGTCGAAGTGATAACCACTATGATGCTCTACCACCCTAATTCAGTTAGATTGGGGTTGGGATGAGAAGTCCTGACTACAAACAGCCAGCGTAAATACGATCAAGCGGTGGTAACACGTCACGAATTCACATGGTGGTCAGACAGACCACCCTTGGTGGTTGAAGTGAAATAAAAATTTAGTCAGCAGTTAGACCTCGTGACTCAGTTGGTACAGCATCGGACCGGAAACTTTGAGGTGGCTGGTTCGAATCCGGTCATGGACCAGACTTTCATTTCAGCTTAATCATCGCCCATTATCAACACTAGTCTGTCAAACTGTTGCTGCTATCTCAGATATTTAAAGTGATAAAAAGAAAACTCATAGAAGAAAATTTCCCGTGATCATAGTTACAGCAAAATGTATATCCATCAATAGTTAATGGGTAGAAAAAATTCACCAATCAAATTTATTCCACACCTGCACACTCAGATATAAGAATGTCAGGTAACTTGTTATCAGTTATGCTCCAATAAGGAACAACTGCATTTCTTCGTCGCTACGATCTGATTACCATAGTTTACATTGTGAAAACCCAGTTGTTGGGCCGTTCGACTGCACTTCACATGTTGAGAAGAAATAAACAGCCCGGTACTTAATAATCAGACTAATAGGAGAAAATCGAGAAGCAAAAATACATCAAGCAATAAACATTACTTCTAGCGATCGCCTTAATCATTCCTGTGTAAAGTTGACAATAGATCAAACAAGCCTATTTCACTCAGTTACATAGATAGTTTCTCCTTTGAAAAGTGACGGATCTTTGAAGAGTCATTTCCAAAAGCTGTACAATCATAATCATAGTTACAACCTACGTATATATATATATATATATATATATATATATATATATATATATATATATATATTATATATCACCATCTAATGGGTCAATAAAAAGTCAGCAAAGCCTGGAAATTATTTCGGCTAGAAGGTCAACTCAAGGTAGTCTAAAATTATTTATTGGATTATAATAAATTAACGAATGGTAAACAAAGAAATGAATATAGTGTCTTAGAGAGATTATGACCAACGTAAAATTAGAGACTAAATGTATCTCTTTTGAACACATAGAATGAACTTGTACTACTGAATTATCAACGCCCCTACTGTGTTGAAGTGTCGAATACGCAGTGGCTTCTACATGTTTGACTTTGAAAGAAGACCTGAGACCATTGAGCTGTTGACAGCTTTACACCATCCTTTAGACAGCCATACAAGATAGTCTGAGGAAAAGCGTTTGGATAGGACATGCTTTGTACAGCCTATATAATCAGGTGCACAAGAGCAGGTGAATTGGTAAATGCACATGCAGGTGTTTTGTACAGCGGATTCTTCAGTATCTCTGCCAATGTATCTCCCTTGAATCTAATATTCATAAACAGTGTCTTCTTTGGAGTACTTAGGCATCATGTTCATCTCAGTGAATCTTGAAGGCATTGTTTCGTCCTAGTATGGGACTCCTCAGAGCTGTGCGCCCATGACCTTGCCAGGGGTCGAACCCGCAACCTTCAGGTTCCATAGTCTAATGTCAGTCCATGATGAACACCAACTTGAAAAATCACTAGATCCCCACAAAACCCCAAATTTAATTGATCTAGTGCTCATTGGTGACTAGTTTCGAGAGGTGACTCTTGAAGTGGTGACCGGTGGGGCAATCCTGGTGGTTGTGAGGACAAATACTCAACGATGACATTGGGTGATGGTGGTGCTATGCTATGGTTTGACAGAGGAAGTTGTAAATATGGACTATTTGATTCCGAGTCGGTAGTTCAATGATAACGTGCTAGCGACGGAACCTGAAGTTTGTGGGTTCGACCCCCGGTGGGAGGGGGGTAATGGATATACACTGCTGAAGAGTCAAGACGGCTATCCAGTGCTCCCAAGTTTCCAATGTCCCACCAAAATGATATCAGTCCATGATGAGTACCAATATTCTAGGTTTGTTTCCTGTAAATCGATAGCATTATGCATTAATTATTCTTCCACTTCTTGTCTGTCAATCACCTGGACATATTTCACATTTAGTTCTCCAATGGATTACAATGTGAATGATTGACAACGCATAAATTAGCGAGGATTTTATCTCCAGTGTAATGTCAAAAATTCTCAATATTCATTGAAATGAATATATTGTATGCTCAGATGTCAACAGATATTGCCGTTGTTGACATGTCAATAACAAGCGAAGAACAGAAGGTACAGAGGTTGTCAGAATCATTTCAGCAAACTAACAGTTACCAGTCTGGATAAAAGACCAAATCAAACATTTGACATAACATGAAATGATACACCCATTGTTCATTCACTAAAGTGACACAAGAATTTAGTAAACAAAGACAAGACAAAAGTGGAAAAAACCTTTATATCATAAGATGTAATATTGTTGTTAGTATAATTGCTTGTATTATACCATCGTTGATTGGACCGAATTGATTGGTCTCTATTGGCATATAGGCTCCTGCGTGGATACTTCTATATCAACTGTGTTCTAATTATGGCAATGATGGATAGTGGTTAGTAGTGGAATCCGGAATGCAAACTTCGTCCTATTTAGGACACGTCAGCTGCATGTACCTGCCTCCCTGTGAGTGATGTTGTCCCCATACAGGTAATATCGAGGCATAGAGGAGCCCATATCCTAATAGAGATAGATCAATTCGGTCCAGTCGACGACTGCATAATACGAGGAATCATACCGAAACTATACCCGTCGAACAAGAAGGGGCTATAGTGGCTCGATGGTGTAGTGGATAACGCTCTGGCGTTTTGTCTTTTATCTCCAAGGTATTCTTTTCCCGCCACCTCCAGTTAGCTATGGATAACATATAGAGCAGAAATGATTGTAGGTGACTGACAGACAACTTATATCATACTAAATCTTGTTCATCTTCGATTATTTTACCAACAAAAACTGTTCACATAATTCACTGTCATTTTATATTTTTTTAAATGGTGTTGGTTGATTTCTGTTTTATATATGCATATCTCAAAAACATGTCACCACTGGATGTGTTGACCGCTAGTAACCAAAGATAGGATGCTATTTTACAATGACTGAAGTACATTACTTGATGCATAAACCTCATCAAATATCGATGGATATACAACAAAAAAAATGTCTCCATTCTTGGTAACTTCTAAGACTGACAACTTAAGGAGTAGCAAACTGAGTTGTCAGTGTATATTTTGAATTACCAGCAGTTAGTTTTCCGCTTTCAAGTTTCGGAAATAAAACATGTGGTGCGAAGATCTGTTACCTGTGAGATGAGAAACTGTTTGTCAAACTATGTGAGTGAAATTGGTTACTTTGACTGATTGTCCTCTATGTTCAAGAAAGAAAATATTGGTCATTAAATAAATAGTGTGGAATCGAATAAACAATCTGTGTATTATTATTATTATTATTACTACTATTATTATTCGTCCTTTGGGTTCCTAATGGAACATAGGGCTTCAGTAGCACGTCTCCATCCCACTCTGTTCTCTGAAATCTTTTGAACCTGGCTCCACGACAGCCCATAAGCTCTCATTCCCTCCTCACACGATCTCCTTCATGTCACCCTCACCTCGGACGCCAAACTCGTCGTTTCCCATCTAGGTTCCACTCAAGGGCCTGGTCTGATGCTTAATGTCCCCAGTCAGCCTTCTCAGTGTATGCTCAATCCATCTCCACTTCCTTCCAGTGCTTATTTGTTGAACGATAGCTTCTTGCTTCGTTGGTTCGTTGCCAGAGTGAGTCCCTTGTTGCTTATTCTTTCTCGCCATCTGAGCTTCAGTAACGAGCCAGTGTAGGCAGTTGTTGATAAATGTCTGTAGTTTGTTGGAAATCCCTTTCGTAACACACCAAGTCTCTCAACCATACAGGACCACTGACTTGACGTTGGTGTTGAAAATCCGGGTCTTGTTCCGCATGCTGAGTGCAGAAGATCTCCACACTGGTTTCAGGCTAATGAACGCTTGTCTTGCTTTTCCAATCCTGACTTTGACGTCCTCGTCTGTGCCCCTGTAGTTGAAACAGTGCTGCCTACATAGGTGCAAGAGGCTACTTCCTTTAGGTTTCTCCTGTTGATGGTGATTGGAGTTTGTTGTTGGTGGTGGTGGTGGCGGTGGTGTTGGTTGGGTATCTTCATCACCTCTGTCTTCTCGTTATTCACTTGAATCCCCGTGTGTAGTAGCGGAAATTCCTTTCTCACCACGCCTTCTCAAGAGAAGTTGATGTAGCTGACTGATTTTATTGAGTTAACTCAAGCAGCAAACCGCCTGCTGACAATAAAAGTGATTGATTTTTTGGCGGTAAAAATGGATATCAATCAGTGATTTTTACACCGAATTCTTGGTAGTCTGTCTAACTTTTGATTAAACTGTAGGTGAGTAAGAAATGTATCTATGAAGAATTGATTTCTGTTTAATGAAGACACTAGTGACAAACTGAGATTTTGTTTGTTCAAAGCGTTTATCAGGCAAGTGTGATAGAGATATACATTTTGAAGGTTGTTTCCATTTATATTACACAATATTCTTTAGAAGGTTAGTGTTTCTTCAAATGCAAACCGACATTTAGACAGTTATTTTAAGTTATGCCCCATTTGATGGTATCTCACACACCCACATCAAACGATAATCGATACTGTCTGGCGTGATTCAGCTTCTCAACTCAACAATGTGTGTTTTCATAAAAGTCCAGGTATCATTTATCAGCTGCAATAGCTCAGTAATGAAGTCGCTGACTTCAGAAGCAAGTGACACTTATTTGGATCTATGTGGGGACATCAAAGTTTTTGTTTCTTATCAGTGTACCCTCCAGAATCCTAGTTCACTCAGACTAATTTTCCAAGTTGGTATTCAGCATGGACTGACATCACTTGTAAGAACATTGGAAACGTGGGAGCACTGGACAGCTTGCTGCTTCGTTCTAGTGTGGGACGCTTTAACAGTGCGCACCCACAACCCCTTCCCCGTGGGGGTGGAACCTACAACCCTTAAGTTCTATGGCCAGGACATTACCATTGAGCCACCAGACCGGAATTCAATTGTCCAATGGTTCCTCTAACTGACGTCAGTCACTCTATGATGAATAACAACTTGAAAAAATCACTATATCCCTACAAATCCTCGAATTTGGAGCAGTTTGTCTACTGTCTTTAATCACCAATGTGTTTTGTGATCGAAAATCTTTTATTTTCTCATTTCGAACCCCTTCTGCCTGGGTACGAAACCTACTTTCAATTTATTTTTCCACGAGATATTCCACATTCAAATTTGAGCAACAAAAGTAGGAAGTGACCATTGTACTCCTGAAATAAAATCTGTTGAATGTGAACGTTCAACAAGGTAGATAGCTATTCTATCATACGCAAGCCAACGATTCCTTCAATGTGTGCAAGTGTATGTTCAATGCAATAACCTTCCGAAAAGTCTCTAATCTATGTCATATATACTTTTATTCCACCATGGAATGTAAATTCAACGTCAGGTTGGAATTTTCAGTTGATCTGCGTGTTTAAACAGAAGCAACTATCGTCAATCTCTGTGTATATTGGTAACCCTTCAAGACTGTCATTTGATTACATCACCCTTTGTCAAATTTAAATGTTTATTCCCGCAATCTTATTCATTTACATCCTCTTTTATTCATATTCAAAAGCCTACTGAGCTTAACTTATAATATTTTGTTAGTATGTGATGACTGAAGGTGAAATGGAAATTTTGACCACGCCCGGACTCGAACCCGTTGGTCGTAAGAAAAATTTCACTAATATTAGTAACACAGATGTTAATAGTAGCAATAATAATGTCGATAATGGTTGTTGCAGTACTATGGAGCGAAAATTCAAGACCTCTACGGTATTTCCATGCAAAGAAGGCACCTCAAAAAGACTTCACCTTAGATTCTGAATAAGTCTGTTTGGGTTTAGAGTGGCATGTAAACCTATAGACTCACTTCGAAATAAGCTTTGCAAGTCAAAAGATCCTATTGATCCAATTAAGCAGAGTAACTTAGTTTACCCAATTTCTAGCAACGATTGCGAGATCAAATACATAGGTCAAAGTAGTCGACCAGGGTCAATTAGGCTATCCGAACATAAAACACCCTAGCTAGGTCAAAATTGGTAGATCCTACTAAGGTAAGGAAGTTAGAAGAAAATCTCAACCGTAGCTATGCATGCAGTTACACACAAAAGGATGTAACAGGGTGAAAATCCTTAAAACTAATATAGCAGAATGGAGGGAGAGATTGATTACAGAATCTTTGTTTATCGAACCAACGCCCGATACTACAGTAACAGAAATGACTGAGTGCCTGTTCCGGATAGTTGGAAAATATTACTACCCATATCACAAAAGGGTCAAGGAAATTAGGACTATACAAAGGATGGCTCAAAGTTGTGTAGTTATCTTGATATGACGACTATGGATAATAAACGTAATTCAGTAAACAATACTGTTCCATAACTGTGTGATAAATCTAATAACTCTGATAAAGTGAAATTGCAGTGTGACGATATAGAAGGGTAATATATGCCCATTTGTGACAAATAGGTAACCTGCATTATGGTGTAGAGATGGGTGAGTTGGCTATCAAGACAGAAAATAATAACAAACAGAATATCCGTCACGCTTCAACAGGTTATTTTGACTGACATTAGACGTTCTACACAAGATTATTCCTATAAACATCGTGCAGTTGACTTCAACACTGCATCACTACACGATACACTGCCATCTCATAGCATATTATTATGTTGTTTTAGATGTTGAATTTGCGATTTTTGTGGTGGTGGTTTACCTTCTGATTAACACTGGAGTCCACTCGTTTGTGTGTTAGGTTCGTATAGCTCATAGACTGTTAAGTCGTACTACTGGTTATAACGAATTGGCAACTATGAACGATACTAACCTAATACTCAAACGTATCGACTCTAACGATCGATGCTGCAAAGTAAGAAGAGAAAATAGACCGTTGACAGACACCTTTCTACTGTCTAAACAACAGTCAATACAGCTGACAGCGATACTGATTATATACATTTCTAAATGACCTTTACAATACTAAATTCGTATTTAGTTTAAAACAGTTAAGGACCAATGAGAGTTCAGCCTTGAGAAGGGAGGGAAGAAAAAGTAGTAACAGTTTGAAACAGTCATATAGGTCATCTCAAGGTCATGGACGAAACAGCAGGCAAAAGCTATACAAAATTAGAGGTATACAACATTGATTCATCAATATTTTCCAGCTGTGATGTATGCTGACAATGTTCCTATAAACAATGATTTTTCCGTCATTTTAACGCTTGTTCAGTCGATGTTGATTCAACCAAGTGATGAAATAAGTAGTCATCAGGTAGTCAGTGGTTGCATTTTACATTCGGCTTATAGTTAAATCTATTGGTGAATTTTTTTCTACGAATCAATAACTTCAAAATTGAGCAACCTACCAACCGAAATACGTTTTCATTCATGGAATACTGATTCGTCTTGGATCTTTGAGATTTAGACTAGAGATGATGTTGTTCGATAGGTGGTGTGACGATCTGGAGACGTTTGAATGCCTTCCTCATCATCCAAGTGACAGTTTGATGAAGTGATTGGTCGATAAGGAAGTTATATTTCATCAAATTGAAAGAAAGTCGTAACAGAGATGGGGAAGTAACGGGTACGCATCTTGTTACAAAGTGGATTTTCCATCAGTCTCACTGATGCTGTATGTGTATGTTTCATGAATCTATGAAACGATTGTTAATGAGCTGCTTGATATCTGGAACACATGAGGAAGCGAATCGGTTTGAGGTATAATTCACACATCACTGTAAACCACTGGGTGTTTGCTTTATGATATCATGGTATATTGTAGTGCGAAGCTTTCATGCTACAAGGAACTGAGTTCCAAACTTTCCCATTTCTTAGTCTTTATGTCTGTGTTTGACAACTATAAACTGTGAACATGAGGTTATTCAATCAACTAAGCTTACATCCATTACCTGATTTATGATATCAAATTATGTATTTCGTATACCAAAGGGTCAAACTTTGACCGAATTACCGACGTACAGAACTACAGATCGTATTGCAAAGCAATGAATAAATATTGAGGTCTTGTTTCTCATTAACCGAGTAATGTTCAGCTGCAGAGAGATGCATTCTATGTGTGTCTACCCCAATGGTAGGAACATGAAGTCCATGAGAACTCAGAATGTTTTGTCTGTGATAAAAATTTTTAGATGGTTAAGCACAGTCAATATTTATCCATGCACAATAGAAGTATGTCTTCAGTCTAGGAGGATTTCAGCCTAATATGGAATATTTGACTGATTTACTGATACTGACTAACAAAATCAACATGCAACTTCACAAACAAGTGAATCATCTCAAGTTGCCACACTTCACAGTAAGTATACAAAGAACAAGTGAGGAGAAAAAATGCATATCAAAGTAGACAAAGTTCTGCTACAATCTGAAGACAACGATAAGTTAGAATATTGAAGCTTTAGGAGATGTTCAGGAGAGAATTATTATTATGTTATAATTTTTCCTTTGGGCTCCTAGTGGAACATAGGGCTTCAGCAGTACGTCACTGTTTCAATCTCTTCTCTCCAGTCTTTTCAATCTGGCTCCAACAATACCCATACACTTTCGTTTCTTCCTCACATGATATCTTCCATGTCACTCTCACACACCCAACTCGTCGTTTGCAATTCGGGTTCCACTCAACGGCCTGGCCTGACGCGTGATGTCACTGAAAGATCTTCTTCTGATCTCCATCTTCAGTATCGAGTGAGTGTAGGTGATAGCTGTCGATGTATGTCTGTAGTTTGTTGGAAATGCTTTTCGTAACGCACCAACTCTCTCAACCATCATATGGAAGCACTGACTTGAATGACTTAGTCTTGAAAATTCGGATCTTGTTTACACTTTATGCTGAGTGCAGTGTAGTGTAGTGTATTGTAGTGCAGTGTAGTGTAGTGCTGTAGATCTCCACACTGATCTCCACAGATTAATGAAGGAAGGTGTGTCTTGCTCTCTTTCTGATCCTGGCTTTGACGTCCTCATCTGTGCCACCTCCTGTAGTCGAAACGAGTCTGGCTAGGTGGATGGGTAGGTGAACGAGACAACTTCCTTCAGGTTTCTCCCGTTGATGGTGATTGGTGCTTCTTCTTGTTGTTGTTGTTGTTGCTGCTGCTGCTGCTGATGTTGTTGGTTGACTATCTTCATCACCTCTGTCTCCTCTACGTTCACTTGAAGGGAGTGCCGTCTTCGCTCTTCTGCTCTGCTTCTTCTCTTCTGCCAACTTGTTGGTTTTCACCTATATATCTTCAATTTTGTGTGATATATGACATTAGACATAAATGATCAAGGGTGAAATCTAAATCTTATAGGGTCTTTTCATCGGTCCAGCTTATGCCCAGGAGGCAATACGTCTACACTGTTGTGACCTGTTTGAAACCATGTCACCAGCAGTCATGAACCACTGATTCCTTTCGTCTCAGAGACCCTGACTAAGCTGTCTGCGTCTGTCTACACGACTGAGACCAACAGTTAGAGTCATCATCGATTGGTGTCATGTCTCATTTTCGACGCCCTGAATCTTCCTCCAGCCTAATCCAACTTCTCCTAGACTGTGGATCGGCATGCGCAGCAATTATTCCAAGCCATTTCAGTCCACTAAGATTCTCAACCTCAATAATTGACCTACCAACCTATCTTGCCTAGTATCCCTTGCCATACCTCAACATTGCTCACATGGTCATTCCCAGAAGACACAGAAGACACGATGACTACTTTTATCAAAACCCTATGACTGCTGGATTCCTCCCACATTTTTTGAAGTTGGCATACATCATGTATGGACATCTGTTAGGATAAACTTTGGAAGCCTGGGACTCCTAAGCAGTGCACACTGATCAGCCCTCCCTGCTGGTGGTCTAACTTATGACCTTCAGGTTCCGTGGCCAGCATGTCGCCATTGAGCCATTGTGCGGGAATCCAATGGTTCACATTTAAAACTTCTACTGTCAAACCACGATATTGCGTGACCATCACCCAATGTCATCATTGAGTATCTGTCCTCATGGTTACCAGATTTGCCCCATGGGTCACGGCTTCTTATTAAAACTTCGGGAATCACCTTTCGAAGCGTCCAAGTCTCACAGCCGTATAACAGAACACAAATGACTTCAGCACAGTAAAATAGTCCTTCAATAGATACCCGGATATGCCGAATATTTAAACCCAAGGCATTCAGTACTTCAGTTCATACTACTTGCACTGACCCACACTTATTGAAGAAATCTGTCCATCAGTCGTTGGTTTCAAAGGTACTTCAGGTAGTAGGCTGGAGTAATTACGGCTACTTTCAACTTGGACAGCCTTCATTCACCCTAAATCAAATACTGTGCACCATGATACCCAAAAACTCAGCTTAACAATCATGTTGTATATATTTCTACCCAGGGACTCACTGGTGATGTACTCACCACAATTTTTTTGGAACTGGACACTGTGAAGTTGATCAATCTTCTTGTGGTCACCAGTTCTTGTAATTAATACCATCTTGTAGTAGGTTAGATATGACTAGAGTCTTCTACTACTTATGGTTCTGTTTGAAGGGCTGAATGAAAAAAATTTGTGATACTTCAATGGATATGAATAAACTTTAAGCTGTAAACTGTTTTACAGACAAACGTCCTCAAGTCTTCAAGTGTCTCCTTTCAATTTTTGAGGCAAAATGTGATCAGAACTACTAAGTTGTTTGGTTGAAAAATACAACAAGTCTATCAGAAGTCACGTTATTGAATACTTTGTCAGATAAACTGTGAAAGACATGTGTCCTTGAAAGTCATCATACTTCACAACAACATGGTCATTTCACTCTTCTTCAAATGTTTAAAACCGAAAGTTGGAATCTTCATTCAGTGGTTCCAAGTTGTTTTTCTCAGTAAAACCTTGTATCAACTTACATTTCATCTTGAAGTAGGCTATAGCTTTCATATGTACTGTGTAAGCATTTTAAAGTCATCTCAATCGCTGAAGTTTCATAACCTTCTCAGTCGATTTGTTTGCCTTGTCGAGTATCCACCGCCTAATATTAAAATTGCTCATACAGCGATTTTGCTATAAACTTAGTAAAACAATGTGAGCGAAGAAATATTTCTTTTCAATTAGTTCCTCATCAATGGCTCCACACTAATTAATATAAGTAGCATTTTCAAACGTAAAATTACATACCAATCTAGTGATGAGAGTTGTTCAATGAAAGGTTATCAATCTCAAAGTATCAAGAAGGTGATAATTGATCAGGTAATTGTGACAGTTAACTAAAGCAAAGATTAATTATCGTAGAAAGATTTTGTGAACAGGTTCTTACATAATTGATATTTCGTGTAATGATAACTAAAGAGCAAAAATGAACTGTTACGTAAAATGGTAAATTGTTGACGGAAATTAGAGACAGTAGGGGAAGAGAAAGATGGTTAAGTCTGTAATAATAATAATAACGATATTAATAATAATGATAATAATAATGGAGCTATTAAAATATTAGTTATAGTGAATTGTGTGGTGGATGAAATGAAGAGTCTTGTTGTAATAAATGAGCTATACAGATGGCCAAGGCAAAGAAAGAGGCTGTACGAATCTCTTCTGAACACACAGACTTGGCTTGTGTAGGTGGATTCCTATGGCTTCTGCTGTATGTAAAAGATGAACTCGTAGAGCATGGGTGAGGTGAGAAGGAATGTGATAAATAAATTTAAAGGCATTATGAATGTTAACTCGGTGGCCGGTGTCAATCAGATGAGAGAGTATTGAGCTTCGTGTCAATCTGGTTTCTCCCTTACTGAGCCATGAAGGATGATGCTCGGCGATTCGACGATGGATTTGCCTAACTGTACGTCCAATGTAACTAGCTCCACAGGAGCAGTTGAACTGGTCCTAAGTCTTGTGACAGTCATATTACACCTAATAGAGTAAACACTTAAGTCCAGTTTGAAAACTTTTACTCACAGATGGAAGACTTATTACCTTTTTCAAGTGAGGAGGTAGAAAGATTCAAGTCTACCCTGGTTGACTGATGCTACAAATTTATGAATAGTAAGCAGAATGTTAGAGGCATCTTGGCCAGAAAACACAGAGAAGCCTTACGTAAACTCCGAATGAATGAGGATCTACTGATCACCAGGCCGGACAAAGGCTCAGGGGTGGTTATTATGAACAAAGCCGAATACCTAGATAAAATGAACAGCCTTCTCAGTGATGACAGTAAATTTCAGAAACTACCAACCAATACTGACATGACAGAGAAGACGGAGAGGCAATTATCCGAATCCTTAAAAAAGCTGAAACAGCAAGGCTTCATTTCACAAAATGAGTATGAAACACTCAGACCTACTGGCACAGTAACACCGAGGTTGTATGGTTTACCAAAGGTGCATAAGAATGGATTACCACTCCGACCGATTCTTGACATGTCAAACTCTCCATACCATGCGACGGCGAAATGGCTAGTACAACTCTTGAAACCATTGCATAAGGAGGTTGTAAAGCATAGCGTCAAAGATACTTTTCACTTTATCGATAAAATAAGAGATTTGAATGTGAATAATAAGTCTATGATATCCTTAGACGTATCATCCCTATTCACAAATGTCCCTCTGATGGAAACAGTGGACTTCATATGTAGCGAACTGGAAAAGAGAAACATAGAAATTGGAATTACGGCATCCACCTTGAAAGAGCTTCTCTTACGATGTACAATGAATGTACACTTTCTCTTCAATAAGGAATTCTATAGACAGTCAGACGGTGTCGCTATGGGGTCACCACTAGGCCCAATCTTAGCGGATTTCTTCTTAGCAAAATTAGAAAATGGCCCTCTGGAAAGCATCATAAGCGGGTTAGAATTTTATGTAGATGATACATTCTTGATTGTGAATAACGAGGACGATGCAAGGATCATACTGGATGAATTCAATGGCGTCCATCCAGCAATAACCTTCACTATTGAAACAGAAAGTGACGACAGCATCACCTTCTTAGATGTCCGATTGACAAGGAAGGTGGATGGAACTATAAAAAGAAGTGTGTATCGGAAACCAACGTCAACAGGTCAATACACCCACTTCTTGAGTTTCGTCCCCTTGCAATATAAACGAAATCTCGTTAAATGTTTGGTCCATCGGGCGAGACTCATCTGTTCAGATGATACTTTTGACGAAGAGCTTCAAATTATCCACGATCTACTCAGTAGTAATGGATATCCAGAAACGTTCCTGGCTAAAAATATGAACACATCCAATATGAAAACCAGAATGCCTACAGTCTCCAAGAAACCATTGTTCTAAGACTACAATTTCGAGGTGACATCATCAGCGAAATTGTGACACAACGCTTAAGAAATGCCATAAGAAGATCATTTAATGCCGCCAAGTTTTGTGTTTTCTACAGCCGGCCGATGATGACCACACGAACTAAAGACAGACTCCCTGACTTCTCCTCTTCTATGTGCATTTACCAGTTCAACTGCTCCTGTGGAGCTAGTTACATTGGACGTACAGTTAGGCAAGTCCGTCGTCGAATCGCCGAGCATCATCCTTCATGGCTAAGTAAGGGGGAAACCAGATTGACACGAAGCTCAATACTCTCTCATCTGATTGACACCGGCCACCGAGTTAACATTCATAATGCCTTTAAAGTTATTTATCACATTCCTTCTCACCTCACCCATCCTCTACGAGTTCGTCTTTTACATACAGCAGAAGCCATAGGAATCCACCTACACAAGCCAAGTCTGTGTGTTCAGAAGAGATTCGTACAGCCTCTTTCTTTGCCTTGGCCATCTGTATAGCTCATTTATTACAACAAGACTCTTCATTTCATCCACCACACAATTCACTATAACTAATATTTTAATAGCTCCATTATTATTATCATTATTATTAATATCGTTATTATTATTATTACAGACTTAACCATCTTTCTCTCCCCTACTGTCTCTAATTACCGTCAACAATTTACCATTTTACGTAACAGTTCATTTTTGCTCTTTAGTTATCATTATACAAAATATCAATTATGTAAGAACCTGTTCACAAAATCTTTCTACGATAATTAATCTTTGCTTTAGTTAACTGTCTTAATTACCTGATCAATTATCACCTTCTTGATACTTTGAGATTGATAACCTTTCATTGAACAACTCTCACCACTAGATTGGTATGTAATTTTACGTTTGAAAATGCTATATATTAGTGTGGAGCCATTGATGAGGAACTAATTGAAAAGAAATATTTCTTCGCTCACATTGTTTGTTTTACTAAATGTCTAAATGGAAATTTTTGCATTTTGCTATATATCAGGAGTTCAATGAAGGTGATTACACTTAAAAAACTTTATTCGTTTTAAATTTTCCCCTTTCAGCGGCTGTATCTCATATATTGTCAACTATGGTTCATTGCAAAGTTTTCTGCAGATGATCTTGTTGCTTGATACTGTTACAAAGTGATTAGTTTTTGCTAGGAATCCTTATTGATGTTGTAAAACTTGTGTTTATCCAGTAAAGAACCCCATCACAAAATATTCCACGATATTCTGTTTCGTTTTTAGTATCTTTTATGAATCAACAAGCGACCATCGTCGATTTAGGCAGAAATGGAATTGTGTATATACAACAAAGGCCTCTTACCGTGTCTTACTGAAACTTGAGACTGTTATGCTTCGAATTGTACTCGATACGTATAGATTGAAACACTTTTCCTGTCATAGTAAACTACGAATTTCCCAATTTATTTACGGTGAGTAGTGTTTATGTCAATTTGGAACATTCCACAGAATAAACTGTTAGGTCACCTGAGTGAAAATATGTCTTAAAGATCATTATGATTTTGTAACTAGGGGAAGGGTTGAATCGACGATGAATTTCCCCGAGAAACCGATGGTTATGGAGTGGGTGTGAATCATTTCGATAAGAAAATGGCAAGCTAAGACGTGCTGAATAAGAGCCCCATGAAAGAAATTTCTAACTATTAGTATTCGAACATTTCGTGTAATCTTTCTGACAGTTGGATACAACAGACAACTGACAGTGCGTTGAATACTCCTAGAAACTAGGTTAGTACCTTGTATCGTTCAGAAGCTCAATCTGTTCAAGAAGTTATCATCAGCTTCATATGGTTTGTTCCGATACATGTTAACAAAGTTTACGTCTTATCTTTGGCACTTTAGTCAGCGACGTAGCATTTTACTGCTACCGATTATCGTCAGTAACCGTCCACATACTTCGTATACAAAGGGTGTTCTTCAATTAAATAAGATTTCTACCACCTGTACCCAATAATCTACCTTTTCTGTAAGGATGAATACCTTTTTATTCCAATTCATTGTTACTGATCTCAGATATGAGTCGCATTTTTATGACCACAACAAAGTTGTAACATATGGAACTAACTATGTTTCCAATCTTGCACCACATTTTCACTAGGATGTGACGTTTGGCACAGCATATTTTCACTTCAGTCCTATAATAACTCACCCTAACAACAATGGCTTTTCGATATGATAACTAGATGAAAATGACTCATACTCACTTCCATGTACAGTTAGTCATAACTCACTCCAACGTCTTAGATTAGTCGCTAAGGCAGAGATGTGTGTGAAAATCGTCATCTGACCCATCGAGAATATGTGTACCAGGTTCTTGTCGGAGTGAATACCTAAAATCAATAAACGATTGGGTCTAAACTTTTGGGTTATAATCATCAATTTCATCTGTTGTGTATAACTTGCAAATAGAAACAGAGACTGCTATTGATGGGAATGATTTCTTTGTCGAAGTTATACCATGAGAAACACTATATTCGAAAGTTATTTCTTGACCTTGACCGAGTGATTGGTTCACTGCATGAAAGAGACCTCTCATCCTTTACTAATCATCTTGCTCTGCATTATTCTACGTGATAAAAACATGGCGAAAGCAAAGTGACCTTGAACGTCAACCAATGACTTCTGTTCTTTCTTTCAACTACTGTGGGAGTGGACAGTCACGTTACTCCTACATCATCCATCCATAAAATCCATAGCTTAAACAAGATTAAGAAGCAGTATCAGGACAAAACTATGAATGTAACGAGTTTCCATAGTTCACTCTTCATAACCTGTTGACCTGTCAGCGTGCGATTCTATTGGTTGCTCAAGGTCATTCATACATTCATCGATAATAATCGCTATAACCAACGGTTATTGCTCTGGAAATATAATAACCTCAAAGTTATCTTTAAGAAAACAAATCGATCATGATAAGAAAAGCGTTTAAAGAGAAACCAGGTGAGTAAACTCAGGACAAAATTAACAGTTTGTTAACCAGCTAAAGAGATTTATGTGGAGCAGTGATTGTATTACACTCAATCCAAATATATATCCAAAAAATAAAAACGAAATGGAATACAGTTACCAGTTTCTTGGTAACTGTTAAATTACTGTTGAATGGAACTTCCATCTAAAACATCAGACTGATTTCATTTCAAACACGCCAAAATTCATACAACTACAGCAAATACAATCTTTCCACTTGATGACACTATTCAATCAAGTTTTGGTCGTAGTTCACAAAAATAGCATAACAGTCCTGAAAATTGGACCGAACACCGTGCCCATTAGGCTTGTTCAGTCAAGAATTCAGATTATGTTACAATAATCAATCCTTCAGAAAATTATGTATCACGTCCAGTGAAAGTTATCTCATTTCATCTTTGACTACCGGCAATTCTTAATGTTCCTTTATGGTAGATTTTAGTCAGTTATGTTCACCTTCCGCCGATCTCATGACAAGATTATGAGTAGTTTAAAGATGTTGCTGAATGTTACATGTTTTGGTAATGCACTTGTAAACGGAAGTTGAGTCATTTTCTGCGGGTCATAGGATTACCGCCTAGAAGATAGTAGTTCCGTCAGTGTTGTAATCTCCTCCTCCAATCGACATTTTTCGTGGGGTGGTTGAAGGCAACGGGAGACTGAGTGAAGTATGAAGCAGACTAAGAAATACAGGTAACCAGACAAGTGGCCAAAATTTAGGGGATGAAATCAAAAACTGAACGGGATGTAATTTAGTGCTACGTGGCAAGCTACTAACAAATTGTCAGTAGCTCAAATAAAAAAGCAAAACTAGTCATGTTAATCTCCAGTGGGAAGTTTTAAAAAATAATCATTCACATAATCCATCAGCGGAATAACAAACTCACAGTTTCTGATATTCTTACATACACTAGTTCCATTCTGAGTGCGTAAGTCACGTCTTGATGTTCTATTTGAATCAACACAACTCATTGGGAGGCAGGTAAGTCCAGATGACTAGTTCCAAATAGGACGAAATGCCTATCGTCAATTCCACTGCTAGCTACTATCCGCAGTTATTGTCAAAACATATGTTCAGTTGTTGTTGCCCAGTAGCTATCAGTTCAGATGTATATGATAACTCGTATCTGCCAGAACACCACGGTGAAAAACTTGTCAACTCATATTTGTGAACATTCTGAGTGGTTTTCAGTTATTATAGTCTGACAAGTGAGACAGTATGGTTATCTGATGTGGCTTATTACCTAGTGAATCAGTTAACATACGCCTTGGTGATGAGGGCCAACAACCACAAAATCTACATGCAGCCAGGAATTCCTGCTATAGATCAATCAATATACTTGTGGTTTGCAAGAGAGATTTCAAAATGATTTCTGAATACCATACTTGATATTTATTATTGAGTTGATGGTCATGTAATGAACCCATTTCTTACTGCTTTGTACGTCTTATACATCGATACAAATAATCAACGATGATATTGAGTAGTGGTTTCGCCATATTGTTAACTGATAGAAGTTGTATTCTGACACAGGGGGTCAATGGTAACGTGCCGGACACGCAGAATTGAAGATCCTGTTTTCGACCCCAGACGAAGGGGGGGTCATGGGTGCGCACAGCTGAGTCGCATACTAGGAAGAAACAGATTTAAAGTGCTCTCAGGTTTCCAAAGTTCCTCAACCGATGTCAGTCCATGGTGAATATCAACCTGAAATCAATAAATCCTCACAAACCCCCAAATTCAAGTGATCTAGTGCTCATTGGTGACTAGCTTCGAGAGGTGATTCCTGAAGCTCCAATGAGAAGTCGTGACTGGTGGGGTAAAGCTGGTGACCATGAGGATAAATACTCAGCGATGATATGGGTGGTGGTGGCGCTATGTTGCGAAGTGACAGAAGTTGCAAATATGGACCACTGGATTCCGACCCAGTGGCTCTCTAGCAACTTGTTAACCACCGAACAAGAAGGTCGTGGGTTCGATCTCTAACTGGGTGGGGCCATGGGTTTACACTGGTGAGTCGCATACTAGGACTAAACAGCTACCATCCAGTGCTCCCAGGTTTCCAATCTTCTTCCAAATGATGTCAGTCCATGTCAGTCCAACTTCAAAGATCACTAAATCACCACAAACTCCGGAATTGAAGAAAAAGTAAAACTGTGCACCAGAGACCTCATCGAAATGATGAAGTGTTCTCGTAAACAGACCGTGAAATAATCAACACCATTTTTTCACCCTATACACCTCTCACCCTTGTTATGCACCTACCGTTATTGTTCTATCTGGATTTTCTAGGAATTCTATAACTATCATGGCGAAAAATGTGAAACTTTCATATATGGATTAAGTGTACACAAGATGTCAGTTTCGATTAATTCTTAGGTCAATAAGCAAATAAATACAATGAATATTAAGGACATGAAGGATGCTTCACTGAGTTTTAGAAACATCCAAGATAGTCTTGATGCTATTCTATGTTGTATCCGTTTTGCACCCCATTCTATGATATGTTTCTAAGAAAAGTCTACAAGTTGATAAGTATGTTTACTCACCGGATATTTACTGATATGTTGCATTTCTATCAACTGTACAGTTATGCATCTAGAGATCACACTATACATGATCTTTTCTCGTGATACCAACTTGCAACCGATTAGTCTGGCCAGAGCTAAGATAGTAATTTCTCGTAGCCTGATTAATCTCTTTCTGACAGTTTAACCTATTTACCTGATCTCAATGGTATTGCAAAGAATCTAGTAAACTGAAATATGACTATCTCATTTTATCAACGGAATATTTTAGAAAACATGATTTCTCGCTGAGTGAGTTTACAAGTTGGTAATGTTGCCTTATAGAAAGAAGAACATGCATGTCTTTCGAAACTGTGTTGATCTGCTGAAATTTTTATGTCTCTTTTATCATCATAGAAATAATAATTGAGGTTATCAGTTGTTAAGAATTGAAATGAAATTAACATCATTGCATGTAACAAGATTGAGTGACGTTCTCACTAAAACATATAAAAAGAAAGAAAGGAAAATTGTGCTCATCAGATAATTTTAAACAAAAATCAGATAGTCATCACGACAAGCTATCTTTATTCATTATATGTCATAAGAATTGATGAAAAAAACAAGAATGCCAAGCGAAATGGAACTTCTTTCATCGACTTTCTTGCTCATGAAGGAATCCATTTGTACCAATGACCATTTGACGTAAGTTCAGCAGTATGAATCACTTAGTTACTATATTATCTTCAACTCTCTGCAGACATACTATCCAGAAACAATACTGTCGTTCCTCCTTTTAAATCTTTAGAGAAATGTAATTTAGGGATGGTATTCAATGCGAACTGATTACAGTGGGTAAAGTGTTAGAAATCTATGATCACGGCATAGGTCTTTCTTCTTGGTGTCCAACTTCTGGGCAGTGCACAACCATAAGTTCATAACCAGTAGAAATTAGAACCATCAGGTCACACGACAGCCATATTCACAGTCAACGATAACGTCAGAATCCTCCAGTCCACATTTAGTTAGTAATGTCATTTCACAGTGTATAGCATGTAGCTACCATCTAGTGTCTTCAGTGGGTATATTTGACATCACACTTGAACTCCACACATCAACATTCAACACTAAAACTTCAGTGAAAAAAGTGTAACATTAAGATTGGAAACATAAGAAATCAATAGACTCATATTCGATATGAAGAATGAGCCTATCTATCATGAAAGTTTCATCGGTTCATATATTTTCAAAACACTCAATTACAAAAACTGAATTCATTGTGCATAGGCGTTTGAATATATGTCTACGTATGCGTCTGTTCTATACGACAGTATGCGAGATAAGGAGAGCCAGAGGATAGCGGGAACAGTGATGTTGCCTCGTGACAAGCATATCATTGCTACGTTAATTTGAGTTCCATTACATACGTTTTGTACACTGAATTATCGTTTCAGTGGCAAATTTACACTCATTACAATATTGCTTGAAGTAATACAAATGAGTAGTCATTTTACAATTGATCTACTGTTGATTCCAGGGCACTGTGACTGGACTAGTGGAATCTACATTGAGCTTATGAGAATCATTTGCGTTATAGAGCTCAGTGTCAACAGATACAGAAATCAATTACTTCCCAAAAACAGTAACATTATTGTTGGTGGGTTATTGAGAATCAATAAAATCGCAAACTCACAGAGTTAGAAACAACTTTCGATAAACACCTGATATCACTGAAATTTTGAACCAAAAGAGGATGATTGAAAATGTTGACCTGATAATCACGCGGTAATTATGTCTTGGTGCATAGGTGGAGACATGAATAAGCCGGAAAGCTGAGTTCATACTCTATGGAGTCGATGTAACTACTGTCTCGCAGTTAGTCATTATCGCCTAGATGTCAATGCGATCCAATTTGCCAACCAAAGGAACTTCACATCCCCTGAAAACCTTCATAACTAATCATTATTCTTCGGATGTTTGAGAATCGTGACGTGACTATATGCATAAATGTCAAACACGTTGGAGAGAGGAAACCAGTTGACGACGTCATTATAGAAATGCGTAGACTACCAAGGAGCATTGTGAATTAGTGGCATTGATTCCTATCGTTTTGGGGACCCCTATCAAGCAGTCTACATCTACCGACCCGACTCAGACCAGCAGTCAGAGACTTCCTCGACTCATGACATCATTTGATCTCGGCATTCTCAACCATCTTCCAAAATAATCCAACTTCCTGTAGTATGGCACGTCAAGGTTTATTGTGGAGAATTGGCATGCGCAGTACATTTCCAAGTCCGTTCAGTCAACTAAGGATCACATCCTTACTAATCGACTTTCCTACTTTGCCTGACCCGAAAATTGCTCACATGGTGATTCTACCAGAGGCCAATAATGCTACGTAGACACCTATGATCGAAAAACTGTAACTAATTCATTTCCTCTACTTTTAACGACCGTGTCTCACAGCCGTACAACAGGACAGAATAGACTGTTTAAAAGCAGTGATGTCTTGCCGACGCCACTGGTGATGTAAGTTGGCGAATGCCAAATTTACTTGCATTCTAGTGAGTGTTAGTGTGAACACCAATACTCATTGGGATATGCTTGTATGCGGCTAACGAATGAGTTGGAAACATGTAGAAAGGAGAGTGCATGTTTCTACTGCTAGGCAACACATCAAGCGCATAACAAAGAAATGAAAGTGAACATAACAATGAAGCATAAGTGGAAAGCAGCACAAATGACACGAATCACCGATCGATTCGCTTCAGTATAACGGTCAACGGAAGATGATGGGCATCAGTAAATAATGAATGAACTTACATGAAGCTGCTAAGCTTCTATGCATTTTTTAAACCAGGCTTTCGTCAATAGACCTAGATTTTCAAAACCTGTAGAGCGAGAGAAAAATGAATCAAGAAATAAATGAATAGATATTGTTCAGAGGTTAGTAGTGTTGAATGAAATGACTGGACACGTAATGTTTCACAATGAAGGGTTTGACCTACTGCAAAATATTAAAATGCTACTATGTATGCGTCAGACAGAATATTTATTCCATAAAAGTATGGCAGAGGGAAGTAGGACAACCGAATTTATGAATTCAGTTTGAAGTGAAGGGTAATGGGTTTGAGCCTCAGTGGGAACAACATCACTTACTGAGGTCCAGCCAGATACATCTAGATGACGAGTCCTAAATAGGACGTAAGGTGTGTACTAGATTCCTCTGCTAGCCACCGAGATCAACATAACATCATTTTGATCACATTTGCTCTGATTTACAGTGTGATTAGCTGCTTCTCAGAAGTAAACTTTTGTGACATAGTTGAATGCAAACTACAATACCACTCACACTTCTTTTTTATATCAGTCGAATGTTCGTAGTAATCATCTTCCTTGAAGTTAGATAACTTATCTGTTGAATTAGAGGAAACAAAGTTATCATATTGCGTTGATGAGATAAACGAAATAGGTTGTTTGAAGAGACAATTGATTGTTGGCAAGTTACTGATTGAATTTAATGTGAGATAATGGAGGCGATTTGTAGCTAAGGACGAGATATGATTGTGCACATCCACAGAAATCCATTTGTTACACATTAGAAACTGGGAAATTTCTGTGTAATATACTTAAAATACTTTACAGACACATATGTCTGTATGTAATGAGACAAGTATGATGCTGAGGCAGTACAGAAGAGAGATGGGATAGAAACAACGCTCAGCTATTACCTTTGTACGATTTACTGATTACTCTGTATAAAGCAACACCCTAGCTGATCAAACAAACAAGAATATTATCAAAACTGTACAATTGAATTATATAAGCACAAGACATATTCATCAAAGTGTTGAACACACACAAGAATTCATATTGAAAGTACCAACAAACAACCATCAACAAGATCATTTTCGTGATATTATGTAAACGAAAAAAACTCACCATATTCTCTTTCTATGCTTTCAAATTTTTTCAAAAACTCTGAAGTGTTTAACCCATGTGAAACAAATTACGAAAGTTAATCAAACCAGTACACTTCATACAAACTGGATTTGATAGTAGAAAGAAGAAGAAATATGGGATAGGCTGCTTTGCAAATGCTTCAATATTTCCTAAAGATGTCCTTTTACTACAATTCACTGTCTTCAGTGTACTGAAAGATGGTGCTTTGGTCTTTCAGGTAATGAGTAATGGGTTCGAGTCCCACTGAGATACAACTGCATAGTGACAACGAGTTCGGAAGAGGATGAAGTGTACAACGTGAATTTGATTGTTGGCCACCGCTTAAGAGTTACCCCATCAATCATCAATTTCTCCTCACATGTAAACTTTAGACTATCAGAAGTAAGTTGGACAAAGTTCAATTCATACGCAGAAACACTTTATCACATAATGAAACACACAGTAATACACGGCTGGCATTCTAATGAGAAGGATATCAAACAATCTGAAGAGAACATTCCCCTATCAACCAAATAGTTTCCTAAGCATCTGAAGGATAAACTCATGCACTCTACCACTTTCATGCATCCATATGACTTCATCGTCTCACATGGAACCAGGCAAATAGGTCAGTTGATTCATTTGTTATCTAAAAGAGTTTGGTAGAGCTATCCAACACTACTACAAATAGGTTCCGGTGGATAGATGAAAAGTGTTATAACTGAAGATGTCATGGATGTGATTCACAGCATGTCAACAATCCCACCCCACCTCAACCCACCCCATCCCATCCCACTCCAATCCAAAGTCATTTAAAACGTGAAAAGGAACCTTCTAAAGGCTGCATGTCTTCATATTCTGTGCATCGCTGAAGCTCTCGCTGTACGTATGCAGAAACCTATTCTCTTCTCATCATCTTATTCATTAGTTTTCGATATCATCTCTTTCATTCTACACTAAAAGAAATCAATATGGTCAAAGTGAAGACAGAACATCACTATATCATGTTTACGATACATTCATATCAGTATTGAACAAGCAGAAAATCTCAGGACATATTGTTACTCACCTTGGTATGCATCATAGATAGATTTCGAGTTGTGAAAATCATTTAAGCAGTTCTGTACTGAAATGATCATATTGTATTAGATGAATAGATAGTTTTGGACTTATACAATTTAGGCTGCTTTGTTTGATTACTATATTTCGATTTCATTTGTTCTGTTAAATATACACGCATAGATAGATAGACAGATAGATGAGGGATTGTAATTATCCACGTGAAAAAGTATCCATGTATATTTTGAGATGGATAACGCTGCAAATGTTTGTCATTTGAAAAGAACCATCTTTTCCATCCTACCAATGATATTATATACTCAACAGAGTTGATTGTGGAAAGAATTGAGAAAAAGAAATCCATCATCTTTTACTGATTGTACAACACAGTTTCCATATATTCTGAAAGTATGATTCATTGTTTCAGGCAGTTGAGTTTCACTCAGTGGGTCACAGACTAGAAACACACCAATCATATCTACCGAGGTCTGAGTAGACAGGTTTTAGGATCAGTAGTTGTCATACAATAGGTATGTGGCTCATTGTTTACTATACAAAAGTGTGTATGGCCACTGGGTATATTTTGATCAGACTACAAATCAAACAGACGCGAATTTCACTCTCAATTGAAAGTTAATGATTTGGATTATTCTAAATGCGTTCACTTTAGTTGGTTATTAGATCATTTTCTGTCAAATTTCACTTCCGAAATATATTTGTCGCAATAAAATATGGTGTAATAAAGAGGTGTATTATGAAGTTTGAGAAAGGATCCCTTTGATGTGAGAGTAAACTCAGGGGCACATTGTAGTCGAATATAATTATACAGATTGGATCTAGATCACATAACCAGTATTATCTACCTTAAAACTTTTCGGAGTACATATTGTTGCTCACTTCACCATATCAAAGTAACCATGCGAAACCTTCGATATCTTCAAAACACGAAGGAGTTCGTCGTTTTCAACGTCAGTATAATCCTTCCAACCTTATACAAAATTCGATGTATAGTCTCCGAGATGCCTTTCTTAAATGAAAATACTGTAAACATTTTGAATTCTCTCTTCACTGTATCTCCACTATTATTACTGAGGTGATATATGTATCATTTTTCAATATAAACAACATAAAAAATCCAAGAAATTAACGTCTGAACACCTTGAAACTCAGTTAGTTTTGATATAGCACGTTTTTAGTCTTTTGTTTTGTTCTCAACCAAATCTGTATGTAGGTAAACGGAATTGATCAGTAGTTGTTCTTCCCCCATTTATAAGCCTTTTCACCATTGATGGATGGCTCAAAGATCACTTCAAATGTATTTTCATCAATATGTGAAAAACTGTTCTCTGTGAGACCAAAATCTTATTTGAAAACTTTCAAAAACCACTGGCGACGTCACCCATAGCGAATCTACAACTAATGTATGCAGAAGATACGTCTTACACGCACATACACACACACACATGATCGTCTTAATGATTTTAGTTTCTTTACCTATCGTTGACACTGAGCCTGGTTGATCATAGCCAACAAACAAGAAACCCATTTGAAACAAGGCTTCCTGACAACTCACCAGACCCACCATCATCTCACACTGAATATACACCACTGAAAATTTCCACTTACATAAAGCGAGTGAAGGCTGTTCAGTTGGTGACTGACTGCCAGTGTGACTAATTTTGACAAATAAACTTCACCAAAATATTTGAATGTCGGTGACAGTGAAATTCAACAGTCATACAATAATTAGTTGCAACAACTCTGCATCTACCAATCACGTCAAAATCTCATGCGATAATGTCTACTTGCTCTTAACATCCATGTTCACATATAGATTTCACTTACTTGCCATAAAACTTAACACATAGACCTTATGCGTACAATACTCTCAAGGTATTCTCACAACCAACATGTATTTTGAGTGATTTGCTTATATACTAAGAGAAATACTTAGAAAATTGTTCACCAAATCATACCACTGGTTGGTAGATGACAAAAGTAGTTATTGTTCACTTCATTTACTGGTGGACACATATTTATATGGAATTTATGCCAATTATGCAAGTTCATCTTGCCATTAACTTAAGAAACTGATGATTTAGGTAGAGCACAAATTGGTCTTCCATTGTTATTATTTCCTACTGTTTATCACCAGAAAATATTTCTCTGTAGTTGACGAAGTTCACTTTTATTACATATTAATGATTATGGTTTCAGTTGGCAACATGAACAGCATATTCAATGCAGATTGAAAAAAAATCTTGATACTGAATAAATTCCATCAATCAAATTATTTAAAGTCTGAAGGAATCATTCATGTTGTACGCTTGTGAAGTATGTAGAGGGAGTAGAAAATGAGGTGAATGAGATTTGGAAATTGTGAAATTTATCTTCATTTGGTTTATTTGACAGAAGACACAGTGGTGGATGGAATGTTGGATTATGAGCCGGCAGTGTGATTCACAATGTGTATTTCATTCTATCTGTAATTTTTTCAACTGGATATACTTGCCTCCTCGTAAATGGTTTCGTTCTCAATAGGAATAGAATTCAAGAGAGATCGTTTTCAAAAACCATAGGAGTTATTTACCAGCCTGTTGGTTGACCATATGATACCTTTTCCACTTTCTGGCATTATGTAAGATGTAGATGCAGATGTACATATAATCAGTTTTATTCAGCTGATTTCCGCTGATATTGCATCGTGACATTAGCCTTCTAGAAGTTGTTTTTGGAAGTCAATTCTCGGACAATCTAAGAAGTCTTACTGATTGACATGGGGATAGAGAGAGAAGACTAGTGTGGAGAGGGATCAATCAAGTTGTGTTTTATATTATTACGTTTTCAGTTAGACAAACAGACAGATGGTGGATTAGTCGATCAACAGTATTTCTCTAGACAGCGAACTACCTTCGGTCTTTCGATCCCAATATACGTTTCTATGTGTCCATCGTTAGTTTGTCAGGTCCGGAATCAACTAGCAGTTCGTTGAATGTTGGTGATCGATACTCGATATCCGTGCACTGTTAGTGGCTATAGCACATAGCAGTTTTGGAAATGATAACTGTTGGCAACGAGGATGGGATACTGAGAGATGGACGCTTCGATGTTGGACGAATCCCTAGGACAACAAATGAGGATTATCGAGATACTCAGGCAATAGAAAATTTCTGGTACTGATTCATCGCCTACGACACCAGTTTTAATACCTTCTTCAGTTGTCAGCATCTCCAACATCATCACTAAATTTCACTATGATCCTGAGGCCAATGAGACTTTTGATAGTTGGTTCAGGCGTTATAAAGTCTGCTTCAAACTGCATTTTGCTTACCAAAGGGGATTACCGGATAGTGCGTCTCGTACTTCAAATGCTTGGTGCACCTGATCTCGACCAGTATCGAAACACGATATCGCGATCAGTCTCACGTGATCACAATTTCGACGCCACAGTCCAGACACAGAATGACACGTCTGCAGAATATCAACGTCTTGGTAACCTGCAGAGTGATACGAGTTAATCCCATTCCGGATGCCAGTGTGGTTGTGAAGTACATACACTTAGCCAGACATTTCATTCCTTCGCATCGCCCTCTGGCCATATAACTCCTGACCTTATCTTGCCTGTTCATCGGCCCAGTAACTCAACGATATCAACCTTATCTTCTTACTGGCATTGTGGTGCTTGGCATTTCGTCAAATATTGTCCACATAAACAACATCGATGATGGGACCATAGTGCTGAATGGCATAAGGACAGCTTTTGCCGCCAACACACACAACGACGTACACAAAAATCTTGCCCCAGATATTGCCGCAGATCTCCTTCCGATCGGTAGATAAATTTTTTGGGTTGACAGCTGATTTTCATGCTCATTCACCTGTCCACTGAAAGAATATAGAGAAGACTACTGATCCACCAGTAAACAAGGAGAAACTTCCTCTGCACCGGTCAGATAGACACAGGAAAAAGACAGTGTAGCCCAATTTCACCCCAAAGAACATTCTTTTGAAGAGGAAGGTGATATGGGGATAGAGAGAAATGACTAGTCTAGAGAGGGACTGGTCAAAATGTATTTTGTGTGATCACTTCTACAGTTAGACAGATAGACGATAGATCAGCCAATCAACAGTATTGTTTTAAACAGCAGACTATCGACATATTAGCTGTATTTTCCATGGCTTTTGGTCTTCTTTCTTTCGACCCCAATACACGTTTCTACACGTCCATCATGTCTTCTCTATTAATTGGTCGTGTCGGGAATTAACTAGAAAATCGCTGAACGTTGGTGCTTGACAGTCGATATCCGTGCATCGTTAGCAGCTATGGAATATAGTAAAATCACAACACCGATGTTAGCACAAAATCCAAACAACTGGTTGCTTAACGTTTAAACAGTTCCCTTGTTCTGTCTGCATAATTCTATATTACTGGTTGTAGAAAATCTTTGGGGTGCATAATAATTTAATTCATAACTAAATTTCACAAAGTCTACAGTGTCTTAAAATTCTACTTACTTCCAAGTTAAAGGAAACCTATACAGGTTGACTAACGGTGTTGATATGGTCCATCTGTTTCACTCATAGTAGCTAACGTATTTATCAGTAAGTTCATAGAAAGTGTCTTCACTCACTTATTAAAGCCAAACGTTTGTCTGAGATATATAGATGACACATGCGTAATTTTAAAACGTGACTTATACCAGGGATTCTTAGATCACCTGAACTCAGCTAACAAAAAAAAACGGATAAAGTGGAACTACCTTTCTTTGATTGTTTTGTTTAGTGGAAAGAGAATGGACATCTAATCATAACCATTTTCAGGAACGCAACATATTCGAACAAATATTTAGATTTCAGCTCATCACATCGAATCTGTGCGAAAGTTTCTGTTTCCGCCTCTAGTCTTTTATGGAGAGCATACACTCTAATAATGGATGAAAATGAAAGAGTTGAGAAATTAAAATATGTGAAGAAAACACTTAGAATGAATGATTACCCGGTATAATTCATTCACAAAATAGGAAATAGTATTAAATTAGATCGTAGAACTACTCCTAATTCATGGGCCTCAACAATAGTTATCCCTTACAGATCACGCCCACATCGGATGAAATTAGGAGAGTACTCAACAAATACAATATCCTCAGAGTATTCTACAGAACATGAAACACATTGCACAACACCCTAGTCCATTTGAAGGACGACATCTTCTTGGATTCATAATGTAATTGTGTTTATAAAATGAATATGTTGAGACTACGATGGAAATTACGCATAGGTCAAACTTCCCGTGAAATCGAAATTACACAAAATAAACACCAGACAGCTTCCAGCCGACCCCCTAGAGTGGAGTTGAAAAAGTCTGAAAATACTTCAACTATAGTGCTATGATTTCAGGTGACAAGGTCGATTTTAATAATGTTGAAATTATACAGAAAGGCTTTAGAAATTATAAAGAACTTCTCATATTAGAATGCCTTCACATTAAATGGAATCATAATTGTCTAAATAGGAATGAGGGAGTAAAACGTAGTTTGACCTGATCTCAGCTCACCTCCACATACTGATACAACCAACATACACACACGATAGGAACCACCAACACATGTGTACATACAAATCTCAGCCTGTAATTCACACGCTCTTTACACACACACGCAGAGTTCCTTTTTGCTTATTCTTTCTGGCCATCTGAGCTTCAGTAACGAGCCAGAGTTGACAGTTGTTGATGAATGTCTGTAGTTCGTTGGAAATACCTTTCGTAACCCGCCAAGTCTCTGAGACATACAGAAGCACTGACTTGACGTTGGTGTTGAAAATCCGGATCTTGTTCAAAATGCTGAGTGCAGATCTCCACACTGGTTTCAGGTTAATGAATGCCTGTCTTGCTTTTCCAATCCTGACTTTCACGTCCTTGCTTATTCCGCCTGTAGTTGAAACGATGCTGCCTAGGTAGGTAGAAGAGACTACTCCCTTTAGGTTTCTCCGTTCATGGTGATTGGTGCTTGTTGTTGTTGATGGTGGTGTTGTTTGGGTATCTTCATCACCTCTGTCTTCTCCACGTTCATTTGAAGTCCCGTCTCCCTTTGCTGCCTCGCCCGTTCTGTCAACTTGTCAGCTTTTGCCTGTAGATTTTCGAGTTTGTGTGATATAAGACATAAGTCATCGACGAAATCCAAATCTTTTAGGATCTTTTCCCCGGTCCAGCTTGCCCATCCCACTCTTCTCGCTCCTCACTGTTTCTTGCATGATCCAGTCCACTACAATCAGGAAGATTATGGGTGGTAGTAGGCAGCCTTGCTTCACTCATGTCTTCACTTCAAAGGCATCACTGAGCTTCCCCATTGTGGATTACTTGGCATATGGCGTCTTCATATAGTTGCTGAATGAGGTTGATAAAGGTTTATGTTATTCCGTAGAGTTGAAGTAGCTACCTGCCAAATTACTTCTCGGTCGACGCTCTCGAATGCCTTTTCAAAGTAGATGAAGTTGAGGTAGAGAGTTGACTGTCATTCTATACTCTGTTCTATGATGATGCGAAGCGTTGCAATTTGGTCTGCACATGATTTGTACTTCCTGAATCCAGCCAGCCAACCAGTCTGTTCCGGTCGTAGTTTTGAATGCAGCGCATACTTTAGTCTCTCCAGGATGATGTGACCTAATATTTTGCTTGGGGTAGACAGGAGAGTGATTCCGCACCAGTTCTTGCAAACACTTAGGTCGCCCTTCTTTGAAAGTTTGACAAGGTAGCCCTTCTTCCAATTGCCAGGTACCTTTCCCTCCTTCCAAACCTTCTGCAATAGTGGTGTGAGCATGTCCGCTGTTGTCTCCGCGTCTGTTCTCAGTGCTTCTGGCTGGATTCCATCTGATCCTGCTGCTTTCCCGCATTTCAGTAGCCTTATGGCTTTCAGGACTTCGACTTTAGTTGGAGGATTTGTGTTCACTTGTAGTTCTGTGGTTGCAGGTGATATTTCTGGACGAAGTGCAGGTGGTGGTGGTGATCGATTCAAGAGCTTTTTGAAGTGGTCGGCCCATTGTTTCCTTTGTTTCTCTTCTTTGGTAATTAAATTTCCTTCATCATCTTTTATTGGTTTCATCTGCGTTGATCTCTGTCCGGATAGTAACCTGGTTATTTGAGAGAATATTACAAGGTCTCTGTCTCTTCTACCTGCAGCCTGTTCTGTTTCACTTGCCAGTGTGTCGTGGAAGTATCTTTTGTCTTTGCACGCACTCTTTTTCACTTCTTTGTTCAGTGTTTTATAGGTTGTATTCAGTTCTCTTTCACGTCGTTCATCCCTGCACTGCACTGGTTTATCTTCTGCTTCACCATCCTCCTTTCGTCTATCAGTTTCCATGTTTCCGTCAAGATCCATTCCTTATCTTGCCTCTTCTTCCTTCCTAATACGGTTATGCAAGTTTCTTTCCATATAGCTTTCGAAGAGTTCCAGTTTTCATCCACACAGGTTTCTTCAGGGATGTTGCTCGATAACTCCTATTTTGTCTTGATGGCTGCCGTGAAGATGTCCTTTGTAGTTTTGTCCTTCAGTTTCTGAGTGTTGAAACTGAACTGTGGTCTATCACCAGCTTTCTTGAAGGCTTTTAACTTAATTTGGAATGTTCCTTTCACTAGATAGTGGTCTGAGCCAACATCTGCTCCTTTTCTTGACGTTGTTTCAAGTAGACTGCGTCTCCACTTTCTTGAGATTGAGATAAAGTCGATCTGATTTTTAGTGTGTCCATCTGGTGAAATCCATGTCGCTCGTCTTGTGAACATCCTTGTGCTTGAATGCACAGAATTCTGCAAACAATTCCCCATTCTCGTTCATTTCACCAGAAGCTTCTCGACCCATGATGAGTTCTCATCCTGTATTGTCTGCTCCAAGTTTGGCATTCATGTCACCCCACCGGTTACAATTCTCATGTCACCAGCTGAGGTCTTATCGAGTGCTAATTGCAGTTGTCTATAGAATTCCTCCTTCTTCTTTTGATCAGCATTATTTTTAGGTACGTAGCATTGTACGGTTGTGACTTTCCTTCTTTTTGAGTTGAACCTTGCTGTAATGATCCTGGAGGAAATTGGTTCCCACTGCATGAGAGCCTTTGATGCTGTTAGGGACATCATGATAGCCACTCCAAGACTCAGTGTGCTCATGGTTGTAGTCTGGGTGACAATATTAGAGTAGATTATTGAGTCTGCAGTTGACAGTTTGGAGAGTCCACTTCCATTCCACCTGCTTTCGCAAATTCCTAGCACTTCAGTGTGATACCTTCTCATCTCTTTGGTAATCTGGGCAGCCTTGCTAGGTTCAAACATAGTGCAGACATTCCGTGTCCCCATGTTTACTTTTGCTTTCATCGACAGGTCACATCAGCTTTCACCAACCGGCGTCATTTCCTCTCCCCGATTCCAGAGAGGAATAAGTTTGTTTGTATTTTTGATATTTTCTTTGTGCTTTGAAGTTTCTGCAGTGGTTGGAATTGTTTTACGGGGTAGGATTGCTAGCCGTATACCCAACCTTCACTCTTTACCCGGGCTTAGGACCGGCTAGTAACTAGTGAACTAGTTAACCATCAACATATGTGTACATATAAATCTCAGCTTGTAATTCATATTATGTTTATTCTACAATTCTGACAACACAGAATTATTCATTCAGAAGAACAATTATCAAGTTATCATTTATACAAACTTGGGAATATTGTAAATTCTGGTTTTTATCATAACTTTGATAAAGCTATTAAGTAGATAGTAAGTAGCAAAACGCGAGTAGAAACAAGTTTGTTTTATTTTGTCATTTAGAAATACAAATACCAAGAATAATGAATATCATTCACCCAATTTTATTATTATTATTATTATTTTTCCCCTGGGTTCCTAGTGGAACATAGAGCTTCAGTAGCATGTCTCCATTCCACCTTGTTCTCTGCAGTCTTTTCAACCTGTCGCCACGACTGCTCACAAGCTTTCATTTCTTCCTCATATGATCTCCTCAATGTCATTCTCACCTCGGACGCCCAACTCCTTATTTCCCCTTTGGATTCCACTAGACGGCCTGGCCTGGAACGTGATATCCCCAGTCGGCCTTCTCAGTGTATAGGTAATCTAATCCATCTCCACTTTCTTCTAGTGCATATTTGTTGAGCGATAAGTTCTTGGTTGGTTCGTTACCAGGCCAGAGTTCCTTGTTGCTTATTCTTTCTGGCCATTTGATCATCAGTATAGAGTGAGCGTAGGCAGCTGTTGGAAGTACTTTTTCATTCACCCAACATACAAATTATTTTAAACTATCAAATATGAACTTGGCTTAGATATCTAAAAAGAAGGAGAGGAGAGTAAATTAAAATTATATGGACAAATGGAATGTAGATACAAATGTGTGTGTGTGTGTGTGTACATTTGTGATTTACAAAGTTATTACAAGAATTTATTGTTTAATCAAGTTGATATATTGATAATTGAGCATTCTGCTTTTTTTTTCTGATTAAACCATGAATGTTATAATACTAAAGGCGATTAACAATATGGAACATTTCAGTTGTATGAACTCTATGGTATATGTAATAGGCTATGAAATTGACACAGTCAACCACGTAAAGTTCTAAAACCTAATTATGTTACTCATTATTAATTGCAATATTTATGAAAAGTTAAGAAAAAAAATTTATTTCATTTAACTACTAAGATACTGAAAATGTTCATAGTAATTTTTTTTTACATATACACTGGAAAATAGGACACAAGTAAGGTTGACTTAAAGATTAATTGTATTCTGTTAAAGTATTCATAGAAATAACGGTGAATACACTTCAAGTTATTGTAGAACTCCTGCAGAGGTGTTGTAGCTGTATACTGTTCAGAAGTCGTATTCTAGAAAGAAACAACTATCAACTGCTCATAATAATAATAATAATAATAGTGATGATTCTCTCTATGCCAAACAATTTGTGGTACAATTTGGAATTCTCAGCATGATATATTGGAACAACAACAAAATATTAGAATATACATACTCCTTTATAACATTCCGATTTGTCTTATCATTAAAATTTAATTAATGTAGAGAATAGTAAAAACAAGAAAATTTTCCATTGTAACTTAAATTATTCTTAACTGTTACAAAGTTGATATGTGATTTCTGTTCTAACATTTTCTTCCTCACAAAATATGCATGCCAGGTAAGGTACAGTCCAATTCTCATACTCAGCTGTACCACCATACATCCTTATGTAGTTTATTCTTGTCCTTCGTGAGGAGATACATGAGTAGAGCTGTGAATGATGAATTGGATGCTCAGTGTCAGTTAACATTTCTGTAGCTAGTTGTTTGCTGCAATTCAAACGTCTGTCAGCCACAGTGTTAATCAGTTGAACCAGAGACACACCACTCACCCTACTCGCCGACGACTTTCAAACACCTACACAACATAAGATAGTCGTTTTTCAGAATTTCAGAGAGATCAATGGGGAAGAAGAGGTTGAGTTACACCAGAAAGCCTCACTTTCTTTATGTATTAAGTTAAACTAGAGATGTTTTTTACAAGCCAACAAGATTTGAGACGACCAACAAAGGTCAGAAGTAAAACTCAATACAAGATAGTTCACACTCGATTAACGTTCTGCACAAAAATACCATCAATGCAACAGGCGTCATGAGATTTAAGTAGCTCACACAAGTCCGTTTTGTTTATACCTGAGGTCTTAACTCGCTCTCTAGTCAATGAATTCTAAATTGAGGATAATAAAATTCATGAAAACATTCAAATTGAAACTGATTTTAGATTACATAAAAACCTACTGTTTGTGTTTTCGGCTTCACTTTGTTGTCATGCACTTCGTTGGTATCTATGACTTAAGATAACTACACTCATGTAGATATCTATGAAAAGTAGAAAGTGAATTTAGTAAAATCCTTTTGATAGTTCGGGAAAATGAACCCTTTTTTCTTAACACGTGATGGATGTCAGTTTGAAAACTATAATCGTAGCAGAAACAAAGTCATAGAGGAAGAATTTGACGGTAGTAGTGATCATAGATTACTGATATTAGTCTGTGATTTTTCAATAGTGTAGTGAGAACACTGTCAACAGGATAAGATGACGTTATTTATCTCATTTGACGAATGATCGAGATAAGGTTAGAAGTCAGTAGAAAGGATTATGTAATCATGTCAACAAAATGATTAATGGATGAGATGATAACAAACACGGTTATCAAGAAAAGCTAATCAACATGAATATGGACATGAATAAGTAGGAAGTAAATATGATAGAAATATTTTGAGAAAGAAGAGAGAATGAAAAGATATTCAATACTAAGGGAATAATAAATTGGTGACTATTTCTTTCGGAATAAACAATTCCAGTTGAACTTGTCGGATAGTGACACCTTCAGGAATTTGAAGTAGGTGCAAGATCTTTCATCTATTGACTATCTATCACCTCTCATTCTTTGTTTCTAATGCTAGTAAAATTTTCAATATCTCCGGTATTCATGGTTGTTGCATCGTTTCTATTACATGTATTGGGTGGGTGTTGATTCGATGAATAAACATTCAGTGATCACTTTATGTCTCCACCCACCCAATTGTATGTTCGTGTTCGTGGATTGCAATAGCTTAGTTTTCTTCTAGATTATTGATCTTATTGGGGTCTGTCATCCCATATTTAGCTAAACTTCTATATTCTGCTTATCGGACTGACACCAGCCAGCTAGTTTGACCTATGCACTTGACCTGAATCATAGTCATTACATGGAATTCGATAGATCAGTTTGCTTTGCTGAAATAGATTTATCGAATCCTTAAGCCAGCCAACAAAGCTTATCTCTGAGTGAGTTTGTAGGTTTGAATGCCACCATAACTAATTCCAGCTTTGTTCAGGATCCTGCATGAAGTTTCTGATGATCCTTTTTGGTAGGGTAAGACAGTGGAGACTGTGAACTCCTTTGTACTCGTGTTGTCGTTATTATTCATACTCATGTTACTGTTATTATTTGTTTTCCACGTGTTCATATGAATTTCTTAATAAACTGCAGAGGATAATTACAAAGTATTAGCACTACTTTTATATAATTTAATAATTCCCATTGTAACATCAAGAACAAGATATTCACCGAAGAGACTCTTTTCAACGAATTTATTTTCAAGCTGTACAATCGTGTATATATGATATTTGGGAAAAATTATATCCTGTGAGGAAAACTAAACACTATATGGTGATGACGATAATAATAGAGTGGATGATGACATAGGCATTTGTGATTATAATAACAATTGAAGTGCCAATGATAACAAATAGATTATGTAATATATGGAATGGTATATAAAGAGTATATAACTCAGAAGGGGGTGAAAAAATTGTTGAAAATGGTAAATCAATTAAGTATTACGTAATGGCATTAGACAAATTGGACAAGATGAAGTCAATGTTTTCTAAAAGGATTAAGACAATTAAGTGAAACAACACCGGGAACTAGTTAAAGTGAAGGCGATTATAATAACAATAATAGTGATAAAGGAAGGATACAAAGGTTAAATTAACAAAGTGGTTGGGGGGGGGGGAGCTAATGGGTGGGAAAATGTTATGGCCATGATAAAGACAGTGACTGCACATACTTCTTTTGTACACACAAATCAGGTCTTAGTTCATGAATGGCTAAAGCCTCCGCTGTTTTAAGGAGTTGAAAACGAAGAGAACGTGGGAGGTTTGGGCGAATTTGATAAATAATTTCAAAGTCATCGTCTGGATTTGTTGTGTGATGGAAGTCAATCAAATGTTCTAGAGTCGAACTTCTAACAGACTTTCTTTCACCTTCTTTTATATGCTTCTGTTCCTTGTTTAGGCTCTTGCACTAACTAGTCAGCTTTGTAGCTCTATCATCTAGACGTTTGACTAAACTTGCCCTAACTGACTGACATCGGATGAGATGATTTGAAGTCTAGATTCGATAACTGTTGGAATGTGTGGGTTTTCTGTAGACGGTAGTATCCAAACCACCGTCTGTCCTTCGTTTTATCCTGTAGTGAGTGCGACGTGGTTAATTCTCCTTGTTCATTTTCTACCTGCTCGTAATTGAATTGGATTGCGCTAACCAGTGAGTTGATGTTATATGTGGGGAAATTGTCGAATTGTTCCGATTTCAACACAGTAGTAAATGTGTTAACCACATATCGCCATTATATCTTAGGTGCAGGTTCCCAACTGTTCATAAATATATCTACTACGATTGGGTATATGGGCAATCCCATTGCTACTCTTTCTGTTTTTCTGTGTATTTTGTCGTGGAACTTGAGGGTTGTGTAAGTCAGGGACAACTGTACGCCAAATGTGATTTCATCAACCGATGTCTTATTTTCGTGAGTAGATTACTAGCAAGTTACTACGAATAGAAACAAAGAATGAGAGGTAACAGGACTATAAAAACCACATATCAAACACTGTGTGATTACATTGATATGATAATGGGTAGTGGTAATTTGTGCTGAAAGTGTCATCCAGTAAATAGTATACTGTGTCACTGTGTGTTATAAATCAAATAAACAAATCTAGTATGGAATTTAATTCCACCACAGTCCCTAAGTTTTACACATATTATTAGTGATACCTATTTAATGGTCACTACTTCCGTAGATAATTCCATGAATGACTGTTTTATTCAAGACCCAGATACAAAAGTGTACAACAGCATAAACATTTATAGACCAGTTTTCAAAGGATATTATGCTCTCAAGTAGGGCTCTGATAATAAATCGCACAATAATTTCGTGTAATTACATGATACAAGTGGGTGTATGCTTTCATTCGGCTTTATCATGACTGTGAAATTTGTTTCGATTTTAGTGGCAGGAGTAGTTCACATGAAGTCTGATATTCTGATAAACGCCTACCGATATTTGCATGTATTATGATGAACCAATCGCGGTGGGTTGATATGAAACATCAGTAGCACTTAGTAGGCTTCGTCTCCTCATGGCGGGTTGCGATTCAGCAGCGAGGAAACAAAAATCCAAACTTACAAGTTTGTATTAGTCAGATAAATAATCATAGAGGCCTTGACACATTGGAGTCTGGTTAAACCCTAAATCTTTTCATTTGTACAGAGCCTCTGTATTGCTTTGGAAGTATCAGGCTTATGTTTTCTCACAAGAAAATAGCATGATGATGATTTGGCTTTCAGCCCATAGTTAGTTTTCATGTATAATACCTATTAGGAGTGTGGTATATTTGAACGTCAAGTACCCTACCATTCTGTAGCTGGAGTCTCCACGCCTACTCGAGTATATCACCTGTCGACAGAGATATACTTTATCAGATGACGTATCTACCACATGAATATGGCTGCAGGGACTGCGAACATGAATCACTCGTTGTGATGTAAATTTAGTTCCAAGTGAGTTTAGTCTGTGAAATCTCAGCACATCAGTACAATGAAGGAAAGCGTGCAGATAAAGCCTGATGTATTTAGAGACGACTTCTAATCTTCGCATGAAATTTGATGAACCGACTATAGTGTGCTCATATGAAATTTCAGTAAGTTATTTGTTGACGCTTACCTCTGATAACAGACTGTGGTTCAACTGTAATGAAAAGAGAATCTTGGAATCGAGTCCATAGACATGCATTTCAAAGGGGAGAATGCAATAATAGATCCTTTATTCAATGAACATTTGGTGGAACACCAAACTTTTCAATGATGTAGCATCTCCGTATTGCTAGACAAATGGCAAGCTTATCATTTGACTCAAGAAAATGCCAACTGCTTGCATTCTGGGCTTCATTGGGTCACTCGGGCGTAACGTATTTTGCATTTGCTGTATGTAAACATCAGGTATGTCGCCATCCTGCAGACGGAGTGTCATTTACGTAACTCTGTAGGCCCAATATGTTACGATCAAGGGAAGCATGTTGTGAAATCCATATGAGCTGCTCGCTATTGGATGGAAAGTGAATTACAACATCGGGAATTGGGTGGATCAAACTGAGTGAATACTATGATATTTATCACTAAATTGAGGCGTTTAAGCCGTCTGCTGAGAGTTGCTAATCTTCGCACTGAATAGTTTTGTGAGCTTGGACACATTGGTTGGAGATAATTTAATGAGGAGGTCTCCCTTCACTTGTCTCCAGATCTTAATTTATTTGATCAGGGTATTTGTTTAGCTTCACAGACACCACATTTAAGAACTCCTTCCTCGACAAAGATCATCAAGCAGGCTTAACAGTTACAGCGGTGGAAACGGATAGAGATGAAATACAAACTGTGGATAATTTGCTTAGATCAACTTTATTCAACGAGTATTCAGGAATGACCCACAAGTATTTGACGTAGGGAATGTACCGGGAAATTCTTGGCTTCATTCTTGGTGCTTTGGTCGGCAATCAGAGTGATATCGCTGTCAGTAATCCCCATCTATTGATAAATAAGAATGTGACGATGAGTACCGAGGGAAGCAGATTGTAGGAAGCACAGAAATTTTAAAGAATACTTTGAGAAAGATTTCCTTTGACCAGTTACTCAATTTTTCAGCTGATATTGTTTGAATAAACTCAATCTATCAACTGCAGAAAAATGAAGCTTATTGTAATGAACAGCAGAAACCGTTCCCGTTAATTTAGGCATTTGTTTATTCGCGACGTAAAAACAAGGGATCATATGGCGCAGTGACAAACCATTTGTGTGCACTATGCATTTTTTTTCATATAGTGAGTGGAAATATTGCCCGTTCGTTTGCTTCTAAATACGTTTTCGAACCAGCATGGTTTCACATAATTAACTTGGGTCATACCCACTCGCATACACCAAAACAGGGCAAACACAAGGGTGGTATCTAACTTCTTCTACAGAGTATGTGCTTTATGGAACGCTCTGCAGAAGGAAGTAGCCACAGCCACATCAGTCGACTCCTTCAAACGACTACTGGATGAGTATGTGAGTGCAAATGGCTTACCACGAACATTTGTCGGCAGCGACTGATGATACACACTTCCATCCCAGTATTCCCCAACTGTAGTATCTGCAATAATATACATCTCCCCTCCATATTATTACCAGCATCACTTATCTTTCCATAATTGCTTTTCACTGCTCTTTTTCTTATCCTTCACTCACCCCATTTCTAGCGCTTTTTAAGCAACGCTTAATACTCACAAAAACAGGAATTGTAAAAGGTTAATTGATCTTATCAACAGCTTTGTTATCCCTCCCCTCTCCAGAGAACAGGCCAAGCCACAATTTGCAAGTGAAATTACTTCAAATAGACAATCACTACCTCCAAAGCGCTAATCAGGAAAAACGCAAACTTTTGTGACCATCGAAGGAGCATAACCGAACAGGAGGAACCGATCATCAAGACCTGGAAGCTAGAGCTCGAAAACTATAAGTTTCTTCTACTCTCACTGTTAACGTTGGATGTTGGATACTGAATATTCAAAATGGCGGTGAGTTTTCGCAGGTCCATCGAACTCACAACCTGCTAACATGCAGCTTACCAGTTTAACTTCTGTTATCTTTTCGTTTCACCCCTGACAAGCTGGTAACTCATAGATCCCTATGTGAAGAAAAGAATGGTGGTGGCCTTCCATTGAAGCTTATACAATGGAAGTTGTTTCCATGAATAGTTGCATTTTAGCATTATCGACTGGATGTTTTGCCTCTATGCTTCAGTGTAGGCGTAGACAGGTAATGGAATCATGGGAATCGAAGCACAATTAGACTGCCGTCTGAAAATGTCATGAAACATATGAAGAAGTTATTGAAATCCACAGCTTTCTAAGTAGGCATTTAACAAAACCTATCCGAATTCGTGTCCAGCCAAAACCGACGAAGAATTAGGCCGGCTGACTAGTTGTGTGAAATTTAAAAGTAATTTTAAATACCAGAAACCAATGAAGAGTTACCCGGTTTCACTCATAAGTGACAACATCGTTTAGTGCTTTGCAAATAGAAATGAGATTGACAATGTGGCTGCGAACAAAGAGGGTGACAATGCGTATCGTGGAGTTTATGAGGTGGGCTTGGCCCAGGTTACATGTGACAGCATATGGATGGCATGTCTTTTTCTTGCTGTTCTTGATATCTCCCATCTAGGTAATCGACACCTAAGAAGATTTATCTTGCTAGCCATATATGTGGAATTAAGCACTGTGATCAATGTAGCATAAACAACTGAGTGAAGAAGAAGAACGCCAAATGAAACTTCCTCGTGATTAACTATTGATGTAGATCTGTTGAGGTATTGGAAGAAAGTGTTCTGCATAAGAAGATTTCGTTTACAGCACATCCGATACTGACTACTAATCGTGTTCTTTCACACCAAATTCATTGGATATATCTAGTGTAGTACCAGTTTTCAGTGTTGCGGTTGTGCACGCATGACTTTAGTTGTTGTCGAAGGTAGATATGAAAAGACGCGTTCATTCATATACAACAAATAAAAGTATTTTAGACATTATGATGACTAATCACTCTTCAGGAATAAACATATCTTTACAGATAATTTGAAGATTCCTTAAGAAATGTGACATCTTCCAAGGGAGGTCGAGTGGAACGTTCTTTCTAAATTCGAAACTTGTCTTAATTATATGACATTTTCTTCCTGTGGTGATTTCCAGTGATTACTCTGCTCTCAAGTCCTTCTACGACACTGGTAACATAGGATGCCAGTGATCATAATTCGACTACGTTGATTATCTGTCAAGAACATAGACATTGATAATAAGTGTATTATGCTTAAATAGGCAGTAAACTGTTAGCCATTGTGGTAACTTGTTTATCTAGCTCAAGTTGAACGACCAAATGTCTTGTATTCAACCATCATTCGGACTAGCCACAATGTATATATTGATACTAGGTGACGATAGAAGGTGAAATGGAAATTTTGATCTCGACTGCACTTAGACCAGCGAACACCGGGTTTCCGAATTCCTCAATGTACCATGTGACGCCAGCACTACAAGGTGGAAATTTCTATTAATTCTTGACAACTTTTGTTCCAATCTAAGCTAGACGGCCATTACTTTTCTCGAAAAACTCTGTGTGATTAATAATCATGATTTTGAGATAGTGGTGATTGTAATACATGTTTGGGGTTCTGCATGCTTTCAGAACTGTTCTTGAAGTTCTCATCACCAGACTAAGCGAGTTCGTCAGCACTTACTTCATGACCAGTTTCACAAGCCGAATGTAGTGGCTTGTTTTTTGATAGTTTTTCAAATTCATGCTTCAACATTCACCTAGTTTATTGGAATCAGATAATTCACAAGACTGAAAAAGATATGCAAAGCAGTAACAACAAGGAGCATTACACTTCTAAAACCTACATTTGCCCATTACCCAGGATACTAGAAGTTCCCATAACTTATCCAATTAGAGTGTTTACTTGGAAGAAGTGCAAAGTTCTGTCGAGCTGAGGTGAGAGGAACTAATTGAACGAATCACTGAAATCTGTAGTATTGATCACATGAAACGACAAAACACGACTAAGCAATTGAGAGAGCATGTGTAGAAAGTTTAATTTTTGAAATCACTTCGGGGTTTTCGGTCGCAAACGATCTTTCTTCGCAATAACTTTGATGGTGAATAGAGTGTGTAGTGAAGACTAAAGGTAGTGATGAGATTTCCTCATATTTTTATATTTTCGGCATTTTGGAAACTTAGGCGCATCAGTCTAGACAGTTCTCGATTCACAATGGAATTCTGATTTACAAGACTGCAGCTGATCCCTAGAACACGGTTAAATGGTATGACAAGTATGTGAATATTGTGTTAAATGCTTATTCATCAGCGTAGAGGATCATACAACAGTTCTGAAATTTTCATGGCTACAACTATGACCGTGTGGCATCGGAATAAGTGTATCTATTCAATTTAACACTGAAAAAAGTTGAGATCATCCACGATGCAAGTTTCATTAACATATCTTGACTCTTCCCAATTTTGGACTCTTTAACGAAGTTTTCCTAGGAAGCAGATGAGGACACTGCATTTTTTTCACTCGACTCTCATCACAGTATATTTCTAGACAAAGTGAACTGGCCGGACTTGCAGCATTTGAGTGAAAATACAAACTCAATTTACCCTCAACATAGCAGGGCATTTTGGCGTTTATTATGTATCGCAGCTCCACGTAGACTAGTTTTACTTTAGAGTTTTCTAATCATCTTGCTTTCACTTTTATGTATTTTTGGTAGTTCTTCAATGTCCTCCGCTCTTCAGCTTGCTGTATCGCACATGCCTACCCAGTGATTTTTGGGCTATTGTTTGTCGCCCCTTATTATTTTCCATGAAATGAATTGTTACAAAGATAAAATCTGAGCGGGATAATTATTATGTTTGGCGGACGCCTTCAAGTAATGTTTCCATTCCCTGTTAACTTGTAGAAATTTGGGTGGGTTCACATTTCCTCTTACCTTGCCGTGGAGAAAATCCATCAAGGAAGTTGGTTTTTTGGTGGACTGAGTGAACACTGAAAGTTTAACAACTGTGTGGTAGAGTTTTATTAACCCATTGTCTTTCGCAGTTACTACTTTGCACGAGGATTTGAAACACCGTGAAATGAGACTAGTCAGTCTGACCAACAAGAATTTTTGCGAAAGAGAAAGTTGTTTGATGACTGACACGACAATGAGGTCTGTTGATAACTCCACGACTGATATCTCAGAAGCATACGCTTCACATTTCAGAGTACAAAAGCCATTCCACGTAGTACATATTTTGAAGGCTGGTCCGTCGAAAACTTCCACTTTTTTCTTGGGGTTTAGAAGACGTTCAAATGTGCCCTTGAAGAAACAAGAACGATGGGATATGGAGGACTGCATGACGTCATTTCAGTTAGTAGGCTGTTTACCCACCGTGAATATAACTTGAAACATACATCGACATGAAAAGTAAAGTACAAATATATGAGGCGAAGTATGACACGTTTCAGAAGGAGCTTTATGCTTCTGCGGCTTGTTTTTGCAGATGCTGAAGCTAATGTAAGAATAAAATACAGAATAAGTACCCCCTCTCTTCCCATCTTCGAATGAAATTACACAGAGGCAAAAAGCGCTGTAGCCGTTAGGCTGTTGCACTTTGTCTTACGTGAAACACTTAGAGTAATCCAGTTTTCACTACTATATCTCCGTTTCTTTTGCAGTTATTGACAGGAATTTAAGTTCTTTTGAGTGGTTCATTTGGGGAAGTTTTATAATCTAAAACGTGTCTTTCTTTAATTTCTATTATTGCTTTGTGTAATAGGGTAGGTTGCACTGTAGAATATTTACGCATTAAATGACGTGTGTTAGGAAATAAGCATGAATATCTTTCCTATGTAATTTCGATCCCCTAGGATCATGTATCTCATAACTAATGTCAATCAGTCATTATGGTGTACAGATCAAAAGTGGCCTAGCTAGGAAGGGCGTTTACTTTTGTACTCTCTATAGCATATATCAATTCAGCTTTGGAAAGTGTAATCATCCTTTTATCTGGATGCATTGTAGTTTGCGCTATAGCTAACGTAGACAAATAAGTGGAAACGGTGTGAAATCGGTAGAGGAGAGCAGATAGGTAAACCTGTGGGTTGAATTGGGGAGCGATTTCAGGGGACGAAATAGACAAAGGAAGAGACAAAGCATGAAAAGAGTAAACCGGTGCAATTCTTCACGAATGTCGCTTCATTTTTGCATCGGGCCTACCGCTCATTTCCCGCTTTATGCTCCTTATTCGATTTACTTTCCCCGTGTTGGTCTGTATGAGTGTGGTCGGTTCGGCCGACAGTTTGTTGAAAATCATGCAACAAAGTCTTGTCCTAAAGTGGGAAATTCCTATAAATCCAAGCGAATAATAGCAACACTTAAGAATATCCTAGTTTGGCATTCAGAATGGATATTTTACGTTTCTCTTGCAGACCAGAAAGTGGAAAATAAAGTATATATAGGAAGAATAAAGAGAAAATGAAGGGGGAAATAGAGTTAAAATAGTGGGGAGGTGCAACTGTTTTCCTATTTCTACACCTTTTCCCTCGACTGACTCCCTTCCCCCCCGCCCCCTGAAGTCGCCTTCATTGATCGGCTCACATGTCTACTTTCCTCTTCGAAGTCTCTTTCCTCTTACTTGCTTGCTTTTCCCCCAATAAATCGCTTTCCCCTCTTAATCAGCCTTTTTTTACACAACTTCCCCATCACTGTCTACTTTTCCCTTATTTCATTTTTAACCTTCATTTCCCCATTATTACTAGACTGGGTTCGGTTGACGCTAACACGATATGTGATACGGGTTTGCAACGACCAGCTGCTGATTGTGTTACTATTACATAACGTTTGGTAAACCCTGCTTTACTCGATTTGCTTCAGTACCTGCTTCATCAGTACCTTATCTTACGTGTGAGTGCTGGTAACGAAACACAAACCAAAAAGAAGAAGCAATATATTTAATTAGAATAACGGTAAGAGTAGTTAATAAGAGAAACGTTTGTTCAACTCATCTGGCTAGTATAAGTGAACTAGGGACTCTAATTATTTTGCGTGTTAATCAGTACAAAGAGGGGGCAAAATGGCGTCGAAGCTTGCTCAGATGCATGCTCGTTAAAACAAAACTTGAAACACCTTAAGCATCCTAAGGCGGACTAGAGTTTTATTTGGAAATTTAATCCAATGTATTTATTTTAGCCCTAGTTGCATTTTGGTGCCAGGAATATGCATTGCAACACGTTTTCGTCTAGTCTGTAGGTAAATAGGTAGGCAGATAGATACGTTGTTGTAGGGAAGCGCGAAGAGCAGTGTGAGTTAAGTGGTGGCCACGAGAATCTGGAGGGAAAAAAGGAAGAAAGCCGATGACTCAGCAAATACGCAGGATGTGTTTAAATCCAATAATAAAAAATGACTGACCAACGGCACGGCTTGACAACGAAGAAGTGAGATAGTCTACAACTCAAGGCTGGAAGGTGAATGAGTAAGATTTTGAATCCGTTACAGGTTTCAAAACGTAGCGACATACTAACAACTGTTCTGAAACAACATCCAACATTGAGAGTATCATAGCAGAAAACTCATAGTTTTTGTCTATCCCAACTTGTTCTTGAAGCTTGATTCGTGTCGCTTCGTTTGCCCCTGCAGTGGATAAGAAAATTTTATCCACGTTCCTACTTTTAGTTTTAGCGAGGAAAATGTTGTTGTGGATTAGTAAATTGCAATTTGTAAAGTGATTAAGGAGCTACTGGTCGCTGGAAAGATTAGGGATCTGCCGTAACTCCTGTCTTGTAGGTGTCTGAATAGTAATGGCAAGACAGTCAAGAAAAGCGCGACAGCAATACAGAAGAGTCAAAAGTAGATAGTATGGGTCTAGTTGCTAGAGACTAGACACCGGATAATGTAGTTGTATCAACAAGAGAGGCAGTGAGTAGTAAGTAGAGAGGAAATAGTGGTAGGCTACTGAGGTTAGCAATACCCTGAGTAAGTCTGGGGCAAACCATGTGAAATGATCTGAATGAGTCCACTGAGCGGGCTGTGACTGGGTTCCACGATAGGGCGGTCTACAAAGCATTTACCGCTAAGGAGAAAAATTCAGACCTGGGCTTGATGTTAGCCATGTGATCTACTATCCTCCTGGCGACCGCAGTGTTGCAAGGGAGGCTGGTTCGTTTGCGTCACTTGCATGAAGGACGATCTTGAAGGCCAATATAAGGTCATCCCTCTTTCTGCAGTAGCTCAAGATCGATAGGTTTGGGCGTTTTAGCCTTTCGTAGCACGCCCTCTCCCATAGTCCCACGAATGACTTTGCCGCAGACCTTTGCTTTTTTTCAAGGTGGCTGGATCATCTCTTGAGTGCGCCGTGCTAAGGACCCTTAGGTGCAGCCGTGCGCAGGAATTAAAAACTGTCAGGAACAACCCGAGAGTAAGAGTACCAAGCCATCCAAGCAAAACGTGAGTAGTGGCACTTGCTCCGACTGCCATGTATTTGTAGTTGAAGCTAGTTTTTAAGGTTTCTGAGAAGTCTAGCCCCAAATTTCCTGCCGTGGATACCCCGCTGATAGCACAGTTGCTCAACATCCTTTTGGAGTCAGCCATTCTTTCTTCATAGGTACTGATAGGCGTTACTTTGTAGGTTTCTCAGGTGAAGCTCAAGTTGTTTTCCTGCGACTGGAATTCACCGTGCTATTGTGGGATTCTGAGCTGTTGACAACATGGCATTGTTTTACTGTTCCCGACATTCTGCTTCGGCTCAATTTGAAGCTGCACCCTGAATTGACTGCCTGTGCTTTGACTGTCCACTGGAAGCGTTTATTTATTGGCTTAACTCTTGTAGACGGAGTTTTGATCCTATTCTTTTGGAATATTCTCACTGATTCTCAGTACGCATTCCATGCCAGAGAAAGTTTTGGACCGTATGGTTGTCGAGCGACACTGTTGGAGTAGTTGTGTAGCTTTAATACAACTTGTTGTTGTTTATTAGTACAACAGATTTACCACGAATTTATCATAGGTTTCCACAGACCTTTCACAATTTTATCACGTCATACTATGTTTTGATGTTGTTGAAACACAATTTTTGACTATGCAAGACTCAAGGAAGTTTGGGAAACTACACGGTGGGACGCATCAACTTGTCTGGATAGCGTTAGCTTGGTTCCGTTGGATTGTTTTCCGCGTTCAGCCCGAAATAACTATATTTAAGTCGTTACACTACCCCCCAGATTTTAATGTCATCATCTAAAGAACGAGGAATCACATCAGCCAACCCCCCTCGAAACTCCCAACTTAATGTGTCCAAATTCACATTCAGCTTGATTTTGTTTCCAAAAGTCTACTCACTCAGTTACTTCCCACGTTTTGCATGTCAAATCATTGTCTGTAGCCATTTCGTACGTCAATGGTCTATGGTGATTGGATGCAATACCTCATCGCAAATGATACTTTTGGAGTTTCCTCATCCCTACTGCTGAATATATCCGATGCGAATAAGCGTGGTATCTCACTTTCCGCTACATTGATGGCAGAATTGGTAGAATGCTTCACATTGAATAAGTGACATAAAGTTTCTTGACCATCGTTATCACCCAATTTCTCCTGGGGCGACCGATTGACTCCTGGTCACCTCAAAGGACATGGGAATGCTGAAATTCGCTCTCGGCTTGAAAGGAGAAGTTGGTTTATGCGCTTTAGTAGCACAAATTCAAAAGAAAGTTGCTATTTGCGGCATGAAACTGAACCAACCTGACGCACCCGGGCAGAAGGACAGACGAATTAACATAGAGCCCCGCACACTAGAGCAACAGTTCAAGTTAATGCAGAAGAAGAGTTTCCTCAAGGCAGACGAGGTTGTGTGAGAGAATGGGCGATTTGTAGATAACGGTCATTACAAACATTCAAGTATTAAAAAATGTGCCACTGTTACTGGTTCTCAGCCACCTCACTCGAAGTTCTCAACCTCCTGTTCCAACCATTCCGTGGGCCCCTGCTCGGCGGTTCACACCCGCATGCACGGCTAAGACTAACCAGCCAGAGAATTTATGGACTGGTGCCCCATCTTAGTCTGGTGGCCCTGAACTCTCTTCCGACATAATCAAACTTCTGCTGGCACTGCCCTCCAAGGCAAGTGGCGGCCTTGCAGGCACAACAACAAGTGGCCTCAGTTGGTGAAAATTGATAACCCCATCGATCTACTTTCCTGCCCTACCTAGCGCACCTCCCCCAACCTCAGCAGTGTTAACATGGTGTGTCCACCAAATGCAAGTGATAATGATAATAATAATAATACATTTCATACGACATAAGTTACATGAATACAAACCAGCTTACGGGTTTGATCATTTTGGTAATAAGAAGTGACTTACGTGCAGTGTTAAGCTATACATTAGATACCGTTATTTATGGCACATAAGAGGTGCGTCTAGAGAAAAAATGTTAATGCTCCGCAGAATAATTGTTCAGCATACTGAATCAAGCTCTGTGCGGAAATTGGAAATTATTAGGCCATTGTTTGAATCTTCCAATATTCTTGAAGGTGGGGCAGGTAGTACAGTCGTGGCCTTGGGTTGTGTGCGTTAGTCATAAAGTTTGGTGGCATGGTGTACACTGGCAAGTGCGAATGCTAGGATTCCATATGTATGAGGGACTGGTTAGGCAGACCTGAAAAATGAATGATAAAAGCGAGCAGTGGGCGACATTCCAAACAGGAGCGCAAAAATACTACGCAGAAGTATATCGACCATGTTACATGAAGGTGAGTTCATTTTCCTACCACAAAAGTTACTGGAAGAAGTATCCAAGACTAACTGTCTAGAGGTAAACTTATAGGGAAGAAGATGAAGGTGCGTATGAAAGTAGTGGAAACTAATCTGAAGCCGAAGATATCACTATGAAATAGAGAGATTAGAGAGTTTTGGACCAGGTATTCACTTATGTGTAGAAAACCTGCTGGTCGAGGGGTCGACATGATAGTATAGAAGCAGGAAGTTATTTCCACAGCGTGCTGTATTGTCTTATGAAAAACCTACACCGTAGCTTTGGGCAATACTTACTTATTGGAATGGTGTGCTCGCTATTACACATACTGTGCCGGTGTTGATTTAAAAGTAACCGCACAGTTCGTTTCAGATTTTCCAAATAAAAGACGAAAAAGAAAGGTTAGGTTGAGTCTCAGGCGTCCCAGCCAGAGTGATTCTGGTTCTAGTTTTTGCATCTTGCTTCGTGATGAAGTCCTTCGTTTTGTATTAGTGGGCACCGGGTAAAGTTTCGTTAGATGTCCTCTGCTCGAATTCTACCAGACACTTTTACGTTACCATAGATAACCGTGCAGCATTATAATATCGGGTGAACAATAACTTTGTATAGTGTAAGTTTTGCCTCAGGTGTATGTTCCTGTGCGGAGGACCTATGAGTCTTCTTCCTTCGGAAACTATTGAATCTGCACACTGCGTAAAAGTCAAACTCCTGGAGTAAGTGATTCCGAGGTCTTGCACAGTGTTGTATATCTGCAGTGCGATGTCACCCAAGTGTGGTGTTACTTCTGAGTGGGATTTATTGAAATGGATGATGCCACTTTTATTTGGGTTTAGAGGGGGCTGCCAGGTCACGCATCATGTGAACATTCTCCTCAGATATTCTTGTATCTGAGAGAAACTCTGTGCTAGTGCTGCACGAGAAAAGCTGCTGACCATCGTCAAGTCGTTTGCGAAAAGGTAGGGTAAACTGGGAAGTAAACTGGCAAAATACCTGCAACGACTTCACAACTTTTACACTTAGCCTCCATATCTTGCAACCGTGCAACAGGACAGGATGGAGTGTAGTGTAGCGCACTCGTCCTTCCACTGACAGTCGCATATCTCACCAGTCAGCGATGTTGGCCACATAAGCTGGCAAATGCCGAACCAGCGTTCTACGTGTGAGCTAAGATTTCATAAGTGACCATCATGTTTGGGCTGATACAACTCCTCACATAAGCGAAGCGGTCAACTATACTACTTTGTTCACTAGTCTTAACCCACAGACATCTGCAGACCAGTCATGGAACCTCATTTTGTATTTTACAGGCTTGATACACATGCCAAACACACCCAGGTTACTTTGCGAAACTTCCAAAAGACCCAGCATCTTGTCAGCATCCTCACCTAACGACGCAATATCGTCCAAATTGCTCGGATAACTTCCGGTGAGTAGGTCAATCTCTGTGAAGCCAGGTACATATCTGATAACGTTCATGCATACATCGACAAAGAAATTGGAAAGGAAGAGATACAAAAGGCGCCTTGCAGGACACCACTGTTTGTGGTCGGTTCAGATGGTAGCTCTCTTTAAGCTTTCATTCGAACCATATACTTGCTCAGTGCTCCTGTCACTGTCAATGGCCAAAAAATATGGCAACTGTCAATCGCAGCTGGTTTGCCTGTGTTCTATACCCTGTCGCGGTGAAAATTTAATGGGCACATCACCATCAGAGCGCAGAGCGTGCCTGTTTCTTCCGAGTTTGTTGTCCTCGCGCCTCAGTTAGGCACTGGATAACCATGAACCATAGGATCCTGGATAGGACACTGGTCAACCAGATCTTCTTGTGTTGCTTGCCAGATTTCCATTCCTTCTAGTAAATTGGAATGACCAGTGAAGCAGACAAGATCAATGCTACTTGTGGTTTACATAAACTACCTAGTACTTATGTTACTTTGATCAGTAGTTGCCTTTCTCCGTCCTTAACAATTTCTGGTTGCAAACGCCTAGGTTCTGCAGATATCCATTGTTTCTGGATAGGTAGAAACAGATTTGTCTACCCCAACAACTGTTTGGAGACTGACATCTATGCCCCATTCCGGTTTAGGGTGGATGTTGTGCAGCCGAAGCATGACTGTCGGCCGGATGAACTGTGCCTCAAAGATTTACACTTAGCATTCTAGCGGCCTGCTCTGAAAGGTTGTCAAAGTACTGGCAATGACCGTGATGGTCTTGCCCACTATTATTTTCTTCCAGGTGGTCTTCCTGATAAGTCTAAGTGGTTACCGGCTTAGACTGATCTTGATGCCTACCCACTGCTTTGGTCTGAACCACCCACCACTCTTCACGAACACTGTAGACTCTTACTCAAGTTTCAGTTGTTTTTGCCCCTCAACTTGGCCAGAGCATGATCGTATCGAATCAACTAGTTCCACTGACACTACGGAAGTGTACCGACACTCTCCAACCCCTAGATATGAGTCACCAACTGCCTTCCTCGTCTCAACAGCAAACTTAATATCACGCCGGGTTTCAACAGGATGAAAATTACCGTGTGTTTAAGACAACCACTCAGGTACGTCACTAGTTACGTACTCGCCGTCTTCGTCTCCCAACCGACCACAGACGGGCTACACCGCTATGTGTTTCCCGTGGCCAGTAAGGTCCAGACATGCACCAACCGGCGCTAGAACGTGATACGATTCTGAACATGTCCTTCAGAAAAACAGTGATCCTCCTCTGATCCTCTTCAACGATGGCCTATGGTGTTGTGATCTATTTGTGCATATCTGTGGTCTGCTGTGGACGGAAGCAAGTGATTGTCAGGGCATAATTGCGGCGATCACCGTTGTCCGTTCGTTGACATGATCCCATAGATACATCCAACACGCGTTTCCGACTGGCTCGGCTTCCCTGATTTAGCCTTGAAGCTGCTTGCGATTATGACCGTGCCCGAAAATTTTGCAAAGGCGACACCTAGGCATACTACCATCTTTTGCATGATTTGAACTGCAATCAGTGAGTGAGTAGATGGTGATTACGAACAGGCACCAGCTGGTCTCCCAGCCCTCCCTAGTTCCTAAAGATCATTCAAGTCTAACACCACACAGACAGCAGTATCCTGAAATCTGAACGACAGGTGAACTTACGGTCCCATCACCTAATATTATGCCTACACCAGTGAGTTCATGATAACAGGCCACTAGGTACTCGGACAATCTCATGGTGAATTGTGGAAGTTCTCAAAGACTCTCCGGTAACGCCAGTTTAATAACCACTTCATGGTTCTGTGTACGTGTCCCAGAAAAGAAGCATACTTCGGACTTCGGGTTTAACGGTTTTGAGTAGGGCTTCCTTCTGGCCGCTTCGTTTGGGGTTCGGACGTTGAAAGCCTCAATACGAAACTGGCTGAAAAATATTAAGAGACAGGGAACGATGTGTACATAGCTCGGGCTCTGGTACTGGATGCGTAATAAAGAGCTGAGGAAATTTTGTGAGCCTTACTGCCAGTATCATGAGATGACAGCAGAGGAGACAGATTTGGGAAAGGCAGGCTGTGTTTGGATTGATCTTGTGTGGCACTAGAAGTGTTCAAGTGTCAAACAGTTTCCGGCCGAAAAGCTATTTCTAGGAATGTTATTTCTTCTTGAGGTACTCAGGGAGGAAGGGCTAGTGCACCACCACACAGCTTGGGGGTATCTGCTTGCTTCCAGTCCTCTGTTACCCCTTTGAAAGATTTTGATACTGCTTTGTTGGGTTCGAACCCGACCATAAACCATGGTTGTTGGCATCGGCATGCTGTGAAGTCATGGGAGTGTGCTACTTTTAGGAATGAACCCTCGCAATACCGCCTTTCCATGCGGAAGACAGCATCAGCCTCTCATTGTCGGTCATCTGCGGGAAACGCCTAAGCGTTGGCGCACCCCATCCCCAGGTGGCAATATGACTGCACTTTCGGACCCACGTGGTAGCGTGGCTGTCAACACTATAACTTTAACTGCTTTTTGTCTTACCACTATCCAGCAAAAGTTTGTTGCATGGTGAGCCATCGAAGGAACATGTTTTCCAGCCAAAGTCGCCCACTGAGTCATCGTGATATGCAGGCCTAACCACCATATTGAGGTGGCAGCCACGGACGCATTAATAACCGAGCTGAATTCCCGCGTTCTATTAGCCTGAGTGATCCTGATCACTTGGTGTGACCTATACTCGCGACTTGCAATTCAATGTGAGGTAGTTCGTGAGTGAGACCATCTCGTCTGATCTGGCAAGTAAATTACTGAATGGATAGGGCTTGTCTCTGAGTGGATTTGTGAGTGTTAATAACAGGCTAACCGTAGCCCCACCCAGAATTCTACGTAAGGATTCAGATATCCTTTTTTCAGCGAAAACACCGTGTTGGTCGCATCCTCCAACTCGGTCAAGTAAGGCAAGTGGCCACTTCTGCTTTCCCTATTAATTTCTATGGTCTCTGGATTCGTTCAGATGGATGGTTGTTTAGTAAGGCATCTTCAACACACTCCTCCATTTTATTAGGGCCTTCTGACTTATTCGATAGGCTCGTGGTTCGATTTCCAGACCATCAAACAAGACCCGTCTCTAACAATGTTCAGTGACGGCTTTTGGTGGACGCTTGTTCTCAATCTGCTGTTCGCATTTGAGTTAGAACTTTAAAAGCACCATTTCGGGCTGTCCATATTCTAACTATTACGTGAATTGCGTCCCATGAACTACTGAGCTTATGGGCGTGAAGAAGCCATAAGTTCATTCCGATTTCAGTATTGTAATTGCGTCATTCACGTAACTTCACCGTACTTTCACAGATACTAGAAAGTGCCCCCGAGGATGCTCGAAGAAAATTTTCACGCTGAACTCGATCAGGTGGGATAATTGTGATCATTTAGCGTAAAACGTATCGAAAAGACTCCGCCCACTCAGTTTGATGTTGAAGCTAAGCCTCAACCCCCCACCCCATATCTGTGTAGGGTAGTGATTGCGTCTGTTGAATTCCTGCAAGCGTTAAATGAACAAACAAATGAATATTCTACGCTCAAATTAAGAATTTAACAAGAGTTTACAGGCATCGTCGAGTTGATAATGGTGTAGAAATCCCCATTAATTGAGCTGCTTAGAATGATAAGGGAAGGAGGACATCAACGCTTATCATAATATCAAAAGCGTCTGCAGGCCATGGAAAAAAGTAGGACGTCGCCTTACAGAACATACAGATTGTTTGCAAGTTTCGATCGTTTCCAATCACCAATCTTCTTTCACGATAAAGCGGTACCGAAGCCGAGCAGTATTCGACGTTTGCGCTACATGTGACCGAGATGATTAACCTGTCGGTATAGTCTCCTGCTTTGTCAGGTAAACGTCTATTCTGGCGTTGATTCACATGTTTATAGTATCACTGACTAACGACAACCCACTTAATCGACTTCAGATAACAGTAAATGTTAACATAACCATCTAATCCACATTAGTGTCCGAGTCCACGTAATTCTCACTCGTTGTGTTGCCTTACACAGGGATGGAGATGTAAGCCATTAGTGTGCAACACTATCAAGGAGGCATATTGGCCGTTAATTGTCACCTGTTAGACGTGGCAAAACAAAATACTGGGGGAGTTTGTTGCGTGTTTGTCTGCGAATATGTCTCACTTTGAGTCAGCAAGTGAGCTTATTTCTTAGATTTAGTCGTTTGTCCAGGTTTTCAGCGCCATCATGGCCGTCCAGAAGCCCTAAACTAGTGACTGCGGTTGAATTTTCGTATATGGTGTGCGGTAGTATTTCTCTTCTTCGTTTATTTGGACTGAGACCCACGCGTCTACATTTTTTATGATCTTTTCACGATGAGAACCAGACAAGGAGGTAAGTTACGTGATGCATTGGGTGGACAACAAACTTGTGGCAGAATATTATTGAACAATGAGTGTTTGCTTTTATTACGACGATCCGAAATACCACAAAGCGAGACTCTCCACTCCACTGTGCAAGAGAAATGAGTTCGACGAATAGCCTGACAGTAAGGCACGGTGAGGATTTCATAACTGATATTTCTGAGACACACTGTCATTTTGTTTGATATGCCCTTACACTTCAGTGTCAGTAAGCCATTCCATACAGCCTACGTTTTTCGTTCGATTTGTCATGTCTTGAAAGCTTTTTTACTGGAAGTTAGGAGGCCCAAACATGCTTTTGAACGATGATTGTTGAAAAACCGGCGTCACCTCTGTTTGCAGATTCTTCTGTGGCGTTTACAACTTTAAAAATTCATCAACGAAGGTAGTTGGATTCAAAACCGGGTGGTGGTTACCAGCCTGCTTAACAAAGACTTGTAAGCTTTTACTCCGTGGGCGATCGGTCCCCTGTAAGAATTCATAACAGATCCAGTGGGGGGGATGAATATCGAAGGCCGGTACTTTCAGCTTAGTACAGTTTTGAGAATGGTGGATGGATGCAAATTTAATTTATATAGGTTATTGCCTGAGAGACATGAAAATAATAGGACGAATATGGAGTTCGAAATTGCGAATACTGACAACTAGGCGTAGATATTAAATTTGCTGATTTTTGATGCAATCAGACTGTAAATGCGATGCACGAATGAAGTTGGTCAAAGTCCTGTGATTGTGAGCATAGCAACAAAACAATGGAGATGAAACAGCAGTTGGATAGGTAGTCAGTCACAGAAGGACGGGTGTTGAAGGCTGACAAATGCTGTTGCCAAATAAACAAGTGCAGTTTCATTTATGCGATGCCCATGACCACTGTGAATCTAGTTTTGTAATGGTGCTCTGAGTCGACAGAAAGCAGTAAGAAGACTTTGTTTGTCTGAGTAGTGTTTCATACCGGGGCTGCATATTTTGAAAAATTCGGCTACTCACCTACTTATCATTGAAGTTTACATCAAAAGCTACTAAGGGGAATCAGAGTGAGATCAAGTAGGCTAGCCAAACTGATAAGGAACAGGGCAAAAATAAAAGTACGTCGAAGTTAGTTTAAAGGCACTCAACATCATTTAGCCAAATGCGTGCATAGTGAGTAATCAGATTCACAAGGCCGTAACATGAAGCAAGTAGAGGGCACCGGACACGGTTATTCAGAATTAGTAAGACTAATATGAACAGTAATCTGCCATCCGGAACAACTGGGTTGTTACTGCATCTGTTTGATGTTCAGCGATGATGAAGAAGAAACACGCCCTTAACCACTGTATTTGGTCTGCCATACACAAGGTCCTAAGCATTTTATTGAATGCAAGTCATGTAATTAGCCGGCTTTCACCGAGAGAAACATTAGCACAGGTACTAGCATAGCACTCAGGCTGCTGCATGTCATTCAGTCTACTAGGCACACGGTAATATGCATTTCATACAACACGAGCTACATGAGAACAAACCCGTTTACGGGTGTTGCAACCTTGGCAATGCAAACTCATCGTTACGTAAAATAACAAGCAGTGCACTAGACACCGTCATTTAAAACCCATGAGAGATGAGTTCCAAGTAAGAGCGCTAATGTTTCGCAAGGAGCAAGAAATGAAATAGCCAAACGCCGACATAATTGTTCAGCTGACTGAAGCAAGTTTATTTCGAACTCAGCAATTATTCAGCCAGTGTATGAACCGTCGAATATTCTTCAACGTAGAAAATGGTGGTACTGCTGAGACCTTGAGTCTTGCGCACTCCTCAAGAAGTTGCTGTGGCCTGGTGCAGGCTGACAACGCAGACCACTAGAATTCCACATGCTAGAAAGACTGATCACTCGGACCTGAAGAATGGATAACAAAGGCGGGCAGAAGGCTAAAATCAACATCATGCTGGCTGATTCACAATCTAGGTGTCTTGCAGCTGCCTCGCTTCGTTTCAACAAGTCTCTCTCACTTATTCCTGACTCATCTACACACTATAATTAGTAGACCTCTCATGTTTCGTCATTCACCTCAACAAACCTCATTCATTTCAAGTGAGGCAGACCGAATTCAGTGATAAGAATAAACACTTGTTCATTTTGCTACCGGTTTCATGGTAAACGGTGAAAATGATGTGGTAATTTCAACCACTACAATAAAATATTTGTGTTTTAAGTTAACAGTTTTGTTGACTCGCAATGCAGACATTCCTGATAACAAGAATGTGGTACAGTCTGTTCGCTTTTCAATCTCTTCGCGCTTTACTTGGAGGTGTTTGTGAGTTGGGACAAAGTAGTGACCTGAAACATCCAAACTTTTCTGCATGCTTCGCCGAAGTGACCCAGATTTTGTCGATCCTCACAATATTGTATGCCATGAGGCAAGGACGCAGTTTTGGTGTTAGATATTGGAATTCAAAAGGTAGGAAGCCTTGCCCAACTTAGGATTTTTGGCTTTTGGTACTCGCCATCGGCAAAGTGTGTCTACAGCCATGGACAGCTTGATGTTCCCCTGGTGATCCCAACCTGTCTCACTCACTGACAAGGTCTGAGGCTTAAACAATGAGCTATTCCGGCAAACTGACCCACTGTTAGAGCAGGTTAAGCACATGAAATGGTTATCACTGCTTTGCCCCAGAGCCACCCACTTTCTACTGCTTGGTATCATACGACCTGCTTGAAACATGGGCTATCTTGTTTTACCGCGGAATAAGCTGCATCAGATTTCCCCTATTTACATGGTCCCAATCACACAATTATCTCGCTCAGTCTTATCACGTCCTCTTGCACATCCCTAAAATCACTACAACTTATCGCTTTGAGAGCTGGAAGACAAATTAAGGAGGAGCACTATGGTGGATAGCAGTGAGCTGTCGAGCGTTTTATCGCTAACCCAAAGACCGTTCTGGATATATTTAGCACATACTGCAGGTCTTTACCCAGGCAAGTTGACTACACTCAGTCATTCATGTTCTAAAATATTTATCTCAATAAGGGTTTCATAAAACTGCCCTTGGGATGAGAAAGTGCCGGTTTCCACTACACGTTGGGCTTGAGTGAAGTCTTTGCCTTTTGTGTCTAACCAACACTCATGGTTCAACATAGGTGAACGACCTGCAGAACTAGTCCGTGCCGCAGGAAAGTGAACAGAAGTGAATATGGGAAGAAGTAAGCACTCACAGAACGGGGGAGCAGACTCTACCATCTTATTCAATGTCCCCACACAAAATGACCCACTCTTATAAAATAAAGAGCAGATTGATTATGGAAAGTGGGGTGATCACTACGAAAATATAAGAATAGAACTCACTTCGAGACAGGTCAACACCACTCAGGGTGCCACTGTTGACGGCGAAACAGTCGGAGGACAAACAACTGCTGCCCCGTCGACCGCACATCGCAGGCTCCCGTGTAATGGGGGTGAAGCCAGATAGGCCGTGGGCCACCAGAGCGGCAGTGGGGAGATCACCACTTAGTCATCCGTACAAAGACGCAACCATGATGGCGCACGGAATACCCGAACTGGCGAGGGGATCCACCAGGTATAGTCGCTACGTATTCGACGTTCGGCAGTTGAGGTAGCTAGTGTCAAAAACCCAAAGTATTGTTCACAGAGGCCCTAACGGCACAGTATCGCGTGAACAATCAAACAGGACATGCTTTGCAGTGCTGCTTAAGTAACTCATGGTCTGGTAGGCTAGAAGACAGAAGGCGACCTCTCAGAGCAACAAAGACGGTGTTGACCACAAATGAACCATTCAGTGAACTTAGCCGTGCGGACAGCGTAAAACAGCCGTTAAACTAACACCAGGATGCCTGAAGAAACCAAACAGATAAGTCTTACCAGTCCAGGTGGAACTGGCGGTAAGCGTCCGGTGCAATGAAACAGTAACCTCCACAAAAGTCGCCGTATGGCGTTAAGTCTAAAACATAGTCCATTGAAATGTTTCTACAGCAATATAAGAGGTCTCGGAAGTAAACTGCCGGCGATAAGAACAGTTTTCTCTCAGCAGTGTGTGGATATAATCTTTATTGCGAAGGCATAGCAACTAAGGCCAGGAGATGTCTGTGCCCAACATGATGTTGTTGTGCACGGAAAGCCGGATCAAAAATGGAGGGTGAGTGACAATCTGCATTATTACCCAGAGAAAGGCCAAGGAGGCGATTCGTACCATTTTCGACCAACTACCAGAGCCCTTATGGTGCTACATCGCCACAGACCAAATAAAGTGCCTAATAAGGCAGATGTACGGGCCTCCACCATGCACAGCAGAGCATAAGTAACAAATGCTCACCGTGATTTCGGCATCCACCTTGATACTTGATGACCACACAGTCCTCAACGAAAAATTCAACACACCGACGTTTAAAACGGGACTAAACGTAAGCATCAGAACAGAAGTTGCGAAATACATTTATGGCGGCAGTACTGATAGAGAAAGTAGGAACAGGTACCCGATGGGGACCAGATGAGAAGGGAGCACGGCTTGACTACGTTCTAACAGACGATGGTCTTCTGGTATATGATATATGTGTTGACCCCTTCCCCAGACTTAAACTACCATGCTTTGGTGACACGTTCCCAAGTAGCTAAGGAGAAGGTGCCAACAGTTGCGCCAGAGGCGTTCCTCTGGTACTGCGTGGCGGACTATCAACTCGAGGATAACGAGCTCCTGGGCTCCATAGCCGGAAGGATGCACTCAACGCCTGTAGACGAGCACCGGGTACATATTAAGGATATTATCCAGAGTGCTACCAAAAAGGATGCTAAACAGACGACCACCTGTCAGCTGCTCCTGGGCGAGTCGCGCAACCCTAGAGGAAATGCGGAGGGAAAACGGAGTGCGGTATTAAAGGCATTCATCTCACAGGTAACTAGGCTGTCTTAGCTACATGAAGTTATGCAACCTGTGTGGCGAAAGAGTTCATAATAGTCGGTACAGACACAAAAGTAACCTGCTCAAACAGCCAAGCTACTTCCCATAAAGCTTATACCAGTTTGTGTCACAGAGAAAGCCGACGAGCAAAGGTTTTAACTTGATCACAGGACTGATCGGTGAATTGTTGCATAGCAGCTGGACAGCAACTGACTTGATGGGTAGGTCACTGTGGCAACAAACCTTTACATCCAGTAATGTGCCAAAGTTCCAGAACTGCGGCGTAAAGATTTCGTCAAACCAAGTGCTTTTCGGACTTTCAACTCTCAGAAAGGAGAAATCTCTGGGCTATGACGATATAAGACAAGTGGTCCTATGGAACTGTGCCAAATTATTCACCGTACTCATGTGCAGGCTGTCCAAATATTCGTCGCAGGTAAGTCAGCTCCCTAAGGAATGGAAGCGTGCTATCTTTCCAGCAGTACTGGTGATGGGAGACCGTAGAAACGCATGTGACTGCAGACCAACGGCGTTACCTCCCACGCTATCCAAGGTACTGGGTGGTTCCTCCATCCAACAGGTTTTCAGAACCGGACAGTCATGTGCCATAAACCTGACGACTGATTGGGATGACCCAATCACTAGATGAGGCAGCAAACAATCAGACCATGCTATTTTTCTTGGCTTGGTCGAGGCCTTCGATAGCGCGCCACACTACGCCATGCTCACTAAACTTGTAAGAGTCGGTATCACCGAACCGCTTCGTTCACAGCATATCCAAAGGTCAGAGAATTCTGTGCGAAAGTAAACAGAGTCTGATAAGCACGAACAGGAGTTTGTCGAGGAGTGATCCCTGGATCACTCCCATTTTCACTATTCATCAGCGACCATCCCGCTCGAATGTCCCCGTCTATCCTCCTACTCCCCGACGACATCGAAGTGCGGGGAACAATCCTTATGGGAGAAGATCATAGAATACCCTAAGACGACCTGTTGCCACTGGAGTCCTGGTCAACCGTGGATGATTCTGGCTTTGGCCCGGGAAATTGCTTCGCCCACCGAAGCGATGAAAACTACCTACACCCTCGACATGCGAACAATCATAAGAGTATCCACAGAGGGAGACCTACGACTAAAATTCTTTGACACGCTGCATACAGGTGCCAAATTTAAGAGAATGGGAGCAAAGGCTAACGCTGTCAAGCTCCTTCTAAAAAGGCAGCTTGGAGTGCTAACCTCCAGCTTTTCTTCACGGCGTCCGAAACCTATTTTAAGCCACACATAGAGGTGTCCAACACGACATTCCCTCTCTACCAAAGAGAAACAGGAATGCCGTCAAGAAGGTGCAGCAAAACACGAAATGGTTGGCCTTTGAACTAGCAGGTAAAGGACGCCCAACGCCTCAGACAGCTTAATTTGTTCATCTAAGGCTATAGAAAGTGAAGAGGTGACATGATGACAGCCTACAAGATCATCCACTAAGTGGACAGTCCTTACAGGACAGTATCGCTGGTCTGGGACCTACAGTCGTGGTGGAACTCCAGTCACAAATCCCATCTTAGAGATGAGACGAGAAAGAGATGTAACTCCTCACACAGCGTGTTTCTCATAGAGCGCTCTGTCAGACGAAGGAGGCACAGCTGCATCAGTTGACTCTTTCAAACAACAGTTTGATAAGCACTTGAGCGCAAACAGTTTACCACGAACATTCGTCAGCGGCAACCGAAGGTGTGGCCATCCACTGCTGTATTCCTCAGTAATAGTATCTGCAATTAGATCAGTTCCTTCACCATTTTATTACCAGCGACACCTATTTTTCCATAAGATCGTTTCACTCCCTTTTTCCATTTCTTACTGTTCCCGTTTCTCGTACTACATAAACAACATCCAATACTTTCCTGCAGGTGCTTTGAAATGCGGGAATTGCAATAGTTTGTGTGATTTTATCAGTAGCTCCGTTGTTCTCCCAGACACACTAATCCACAATTTACAAAATAAAACCTTCGAATAGATGGTCACTACCTCCGAAGCTGTGAGCGGGTAAACTGTACAGACTCGTGACAGCACCTCAAAGGTATAAAGGAAAAGAAATAATCCGGACTCTAAACCTAGAAGTGAGGGTTCAACTACCGCAAGTTTTTCTTCCGCTGGCACTACTGAAGTCGGATGCTGGATTTTGGAATTAGTAAAAGGGTAAAGGAAATCCATAGTTCTCGAACCATTTAAGAGCCATTAATAATAAACAACATAAAAGTGTACACCCATGAACTTTACATTCTTATTCCTAGGCAAAATATTCAAGGTGTTATAATAGGGGTTTTAGCCTCAAGCCCCATTTTTCTTCTGGCACTATATGTAGTGCCGAAATGCAAGCCATTATGTCTTCGTTCGTGCGAAGACGGTACTTTCACTCGTCCGTCTTGTCAATTTCTGAATGCTTATTCTTCTGAGATGTTTCATTTTATAAACATTCAGCCCTCATGTTCTCTAGTGGCATAATGTGGGGATTAAGAATGCGTGACATAAAGGAATAAATAACTTGCATAAGACTGGTCATATCTACATAAATGGTGTACGGCTGCTTATTCAAGGATGTATTGTCACTATATAGGCTGCTCTCTATAAATGGAAGGACATACCCTTTCACAAGGCGAGTCCTAGGTAGCACTTATCAAGCCGATAACCGAGTAGCTTAGTTAGTATCATCAGTAAAATCCTGGAGGCAGCAATCAAGAAAGCCATCGCAGTTCATCCAGAGACCAGCACCCAACTGTCTAGTTTGCAACATGGCATCCACCAAAGTTCCCTTGTCTGTCGAATATTCTTACAGTCAGAGAAATTTGAGTTAAGTCTAAGTATGATGGGTCACCTGTAGACGTCACTTTCATAAACTTTGGCAAGGCGTTTGACAGAGTACCACATTCTAGGCTTCTTGGGAAACTGGAAAGTTTGGGAATCATTGGCAAATAGTTTGCGTAACTCAAGAAGTTGCTAATGGTACGGGACAAGGAGTAAAGAACAATTCTCAACTTTCCTCTAAGAAGCGTATTGAGAGGGCAGAACCTCAAACTGAGGTCCTCGATCCCCTGCCATTTCTCTGGTCCACAACTGAAAACCAAATAGCACACAGTCCCCCATGGTTCTCCCTCTGTCGTAGAGGAAAGTTGACAGCAGTTGCTCCAGGATCTGGCTAAAAATGCTCAGGGGTAGGTGCTTTGCCCAGCGGTTTAGGCGCTGTAGAGAATACTTTTCACACACTGATTACCAGAGTCTTGGATACTGTCTCTAAAATGGATGCAGGATTTGAGGGGAACCAGAATAAGATTGCAAATATAAAGGGTATTTTACGCAAAATTCTGAAGACCCCAAAAAAATTCCCGTCGTCGGCTTGTTTGCTTTGTGAAAAATGTTTTAACAGGTGGCCACCTACAGAAAGCTGAAAATTTATTTGATTTCGTAGAATCTGAGGTAATGAGACGATTGGCATAGTGTCGTGAAGCCACGGTCTACAACGTACCCAACAGCTCACATTTGGAAGCGGCCAAAAGTGAGATCCTGCGAGACCACGACGTCACAAATGTTTGTGAAAAAGACGCAGCCGGCCACCTACCCCACAGCTTTTGATCCCGTTTGACGCCAGGAAGTTAATTAAGCCGCAGAACAGCATCAGATCCAATTACAGTTCCAAAGAGACTACTATTATCCAGAATAGGACACAGCCAACCTAACGAGCACCTTCGAAAGGATTTGGTAGTTCAACCCGCTATGTCAGAGGCAATTAAATCCGTAGAAGCGTCACCTGACAACAAAAAGCTTGCCTTAATCGTTGGGTACCACCTGGTAAAGTCTACTGTAGACCGTGTTATGAGTCTTTCGATCAAATGCAGAGTCAGACAATCCCTTTTCCAAGGTAAGCTTCTGTATTCCAACTATAGTTAACAACTTATCTAAGATAAACTTGACGTCAAAAAACACTGCCGCACAACCCTGGGATTTGAGCTAAAGAAGGGTCACAAACAGAGAAACTTCAGGCGCATTTCGTCAAATAATGGCGACCTACACTCCGTCGCCAGGAGGGAAGTGACAAATAAGCACCTCCAGTACACCAGAACCTCTGCCTCAAGTTAACACGTGGTGTGTAACCCATGGTATCTAAGACTAGCTAACACGAGACTAAACAGACTGACACCCATCGACGATAAACTTCAGCATGCCACATCAGTAGAAACTAAAGACTTGTTGACTAACGAGCCCTCTCACCCAATAGGCTTAGACGCTGTAGATTTACCCATCATCCTATCAATATAGACCACTGGGAAGTTTCAGCCCGCTGTAAAACAAAATACGCATCATCTTAGGGACAGGATGTCGAAATAAACGTATATGGTACCGTAGGTGAGATAACCCTCCACAGAAACCTAGCTACTTTGTCGCCCACCGACAAGAACTCCACATCTTGGAAAAATATCTGCCCCCAAGACAACAGTCTCACAGCTAGACCAATAATATGACTGACAACCGAATCACGGTGTCCGTCTAGCATCTTGGAAGAAGACTTAAACATAGAAGGGCACAACCTTCGTCGCAATAATCGTGATCATAAACTTGGCAGTGGAATCAATTTGCGACAAACTAAGTTAAAAACAACGTATTAAATGTAGTGTTTGATTCACCCTGGGTCACCTTACATGATGACAAGTACGAAGTGCTTCTAGGTTGTGTCGCACACCATGCTCAAGCGTGAAAACGGATACGTTGCGAGCAACATAGTTTTCTCCCACTTCCCCAGACGGATGTGAAGGTTTTGTTGATTTCTGGAGACTTCAATCTTCCTGAAGCTAACCGGATAGTTGGCTGTGGTCCATTGCGCTTCAGTGTGATGCTTGCGGTGATAGACGTCGATGGATGGAAGCAATACATTAAGCACCTTCGTGGGGTAACAAAATATTGGACTCGGTACTTCACCATTAAATCACTCTAGCATCTGATTGTGTCAGCAGTGAAGGACCAAGAATGTCAGCAACTCCATCAAACGCCACCACAGCAACACTGTTTTCGTACTGGACACGCCTGTTGGACAGAACTCCTTATCACGAGAGAGGAAGGGGTTGCAGCCCTTGAATGCAGGTTCCCAGTACCTGCCGCGTTGATAGACTTCAGTAAGACATTGGATAAAGCGTCACATGTGAAACTACTAGGAAAACTCTCCACTCTCAGGTTTCATGCTTCATTGCAAGCTTGGCATAGGGACTTTCTGTACAATGGAAAGAAAAGGGTGAGGGTTATTGGGAGACTTCCCGGATGGAGATCTGTGATGAGTGAAGTTCCTCAAGGTCCACCACCCGTCTTGTTATATGTGAACGAATTAGTACGATCGCTCAACTCTTCGGTGTTGCTATTCGCCGATGATGTAAAGGCTTGGAGAGCCAGACATGGGGATGCTGATGGGCATGCACTTCAAGCGGATTTGAATGGACTGGTAGGTTGGTCGAAATGTTGGTGCCTAGAAATCAACTCTAATAAAAGTGAGATAATGCACGCAGGTCACGGAAATTGTTTCCAGTATTCCGTTGATGGTACACCACTACTTCCAGTCTCTGAACCGGAAGACGAAGTTGTCATCATTAGTTATGATTTGGAAACGGCTTCCGCACAGTACAAGCATCCACAGAGCTTTCAAAAGTTTGATCAGGGTATTTTCGGAATACTCTATTCTACTTACGTTAGACGTCACTTGGAATATTGTATTCAGGCGGCAAGCCCATGCCTTTAGAAGAGAGCTGACCTACTCGAAAGTGTCCAGAGTGTATGTACTAAGCTAGTAGAATATCTTTTGAATCTGTCCTACGAAGAACGATCAGATCAGCCAACCTTGCTACCAAATACCACAAAATCCCATATGGTTCTTTAAGCTGATGATGTAAAAATCTGGCAGTTAATTAGGAACGATGAGGATATACTTGTGCTCTAGGCAGACCTGAACAGCTTATTTGCCTGGTCAGAGAAGTGGCTGATGCCTATCAATGCAGGTAAATGTGTGAGCATACACTTGGGGCACGAACACAGCAACACATACGAGGATGGTGGGACTCCGCTACCGTCAGCAGTGACCCACAATGACCTAGGAGTCACAGTGAGTTGTGACTTGAAAACGACAGCACACTGCCGCTTGGTGGCAGCTCAGAATTTCAGGACTCCCTGGGCACCATGTGGAACGTTTATGGAAATAAGTGGTGACATGTTCACCATCGTGTACACATCCTTAGTTAGATCTAAATTAGAAAACTGTACATAGGCGGCTAACCCTTGTCCGAAAGGCGACGCAGACCTTCTAGAAAGGGTTCAAAGGGCGGCAACTCGTATGATCCCTGGTATGACTGGCTCAACCTATGAAGATCGACTTAAGGAGCTGAACCTCTTCACTTTGTCCTATCGCAGACAGAGAGGAGACCTAATCATGCTACATAGGATTCTAAGAAATGACTTCAGACCTGACCTATCTTCTCTGTTCCCTCCCACATGGTCGGAACAACTCAGAGGATGTAGTAGGAGGCTACAAAAGCAAAGGACAAACATAGTCCCTACAGAGTACTGGTTCTCGTGTAGAGTAACCAACGCCTGGACCCGACAACCAGAAAAAGTGGTGTCCACATCATCCGTTGACTCTTTCAAAAGGGGACTTAACAAGCACAGAAATCTACTGGAAAGGGATTAATGTAGGCTTCCAGCCTCTCACCCTCAAACAACAAATGTGAATCTGGAATCTTATTCCCACTCTCCAACCATGGAAAATGGGGTGATCTCATACTGGGATTTCGTATCATGAATAATCACTTCTGTACTGATCTCCCCTGTCTTTCTGGCCTTTTAGGATTGACTATTTCCAAGGACACCACAAGCAGATCCAAAAACCACGACAGACTCAACTTAGCGTTAATCCACGTTTCTCCCCATGGTGTAGTCAACGTCTGGTACTCTTTACCTCAGGAAGTAGTATCATCCCCTTCTGTCAGCGCGTTCAAGGAGGAAAAAAGCCTTCAAAGAGATATCTTCTGTAAGGATTAACACAGGCCCACTGTCTTCTATCCTTATAGGTGAAAACTGGACCCCGGCAGTGCTGCCTACTTTTCAAACTAGGCGCGATCTCAGCATTTAGCTGAAGTATTATCATCTAATGAAGCAAGCCTGATGCTTTCTGTGAGTCTTGGAGCATGGGGAGGGAAAGCTGAATGTTTTCTGACAAGTAATAGTTAAATAAGTGTACGTTTTCTTGTTACAACCAACGACATCTAAACCGCGGTTGAATTGGACTGTCGCATATTTTTTTAAACTGTTCCCTACTTTTGGCTTGTTTTTGTTTACTTTAAAAAGTATAAATGTCTCATTCCCCGGAGATAAAGTCTTCGCTAAGATAAAAGGATTTTCAAACTGGCCTGCAAGGGTAATTGAACCATAGTCTCATATGCGAAATATTAACAGATCAATCCACTTCCTCCCGATGTCCAGATACCCAAAGGAAAGCTTCCCATATTTTTCTATGGTACTTACCAAGTGTAAGTCAAGTAAATAATTCATCGTAGCAGATCTTTTGTTCCGGTTAAAAATATAGTTCCTTACGAGAAATTCAAGGATAAATGGGGGAAACCAAAGGCAAACCCACAATTCATGGCAGCTTTGGAAGAAATTGAAGCAAACCCGGGCATTTATATGCTGGGAGAGGTGAGTTCATCTATGCTTATCTGTTATTCTCGTAGGATCCTAGGGCTGAAAAATTCTTGCACCAATTTTATGATTTTAAATCAAGTAAGTGTTTTGTTTATCCTTGGGTTTTTTCTAGGCATTTACTATTAGTTTTTATATGCAATGTTAACAACCGTTTTGTACTTAAGCCTTTTGCCTGGCTTTAATGGATGTTCTAATTACAAATATATTTGAGTTTGGTTTTCTAGATCGTCCCGACTACTTGGTAGATATCATGTTATTTTCACTCATCCCCGTAGTTTAAAGTATCTGATTTTATGGACTTCGTCGAAGTAGCTCACCCAGACCCACAAGACCATTTTAACTATTGGAGGCTAGATATCACTCCATATATACCTTGCAAATGCTACCAGACTGTGTATCTTCTCGTGAATTTCTACAACTGAATCAAATAATTGATAACAAGATAATGATGATCAACTTCGTCTGCTACCTTGTATCACTTTATTCCTGTACTAAACGTTCATATTTGACAGTTTGACTTACCTTAATCGCCACTGACAGCTTGAATTTTAAATATTTGTAAGTGATCTTTGAGACGCAGTGAAATAACTAAGAATTCACACAAAATAACCTCCACTTTCGCACTAAATACACTACTTCATCGTAGGTAAAAATGACTTCCATAACGTGGCCGGACTTCGTGTATATGACTACTTCCTGTCCATGAGCTACTCATCTAACTCTACAAGTGATTAAATCATGACATTTTCCCGTTTTTTTTCCACAAAGGAATAAATTACAAGCGCAGTAGAGTTTTAGTTCCAGGGAAATATCATTTTCTTTGTATTAGTAATAAATAACTTACCCAATGACGGTTTTGTGAGTCATTCTTAATTAAATCTATGCTTTCCAGGTTCCCAAATCGACAATGGTGGCAGTATCCATAAGAACAGTGGTTCTCATCAACGGAGGTCAACCAGAAGCAAGTCTCTGGAATCACACGGTGGTTCTTCTGATACTGCTTGCTCCACAGAATCTGAGAACCAGAAAATTGAAATTCCTTCAGGGTATAGGTCAGCGAAACTAGGTAAGTTAAATTTTGAAAACACCATGACATTGTCCCATTTATTTATATGCTGTGCTTAAAATATGATGCAGCAAGTAAATACAGAATTAATGTTTCCATAAAGAAGTAAGGTATGCGTGTTGTTTTATGAATGTAGATATTATTTCATAAGGAAGTACATGTTAGTGCACTTGACGATATGCCACACCTATCATGTGAATGCTGATGTCACTGTCTTCTAATCCATAGTCCACTGGTTGAAAATTAGATACTTAGGCTAATGAACCACTGCTCTTAAGGGAGTACTACCAAAAAACCTACAATGACAATGAGTTTTCAGTTCAAACTGTTATTAAGATTCATGATATCCATTGGTGAAATTCTGTAGCCAGACTTTTACTAGTACCATTCTTCGGTGAAACACTAACTTCATTAAGCCTGGTTATGAAAGGTTCACAACAAAATACCAGAGCTCAGAGAACGCCAAACCAACATCATCCTCATCCTGAGCTACAAATCTTTTCCATCATTTCTATGCCACCTGTCTTCTACCATCGATTTGATTATCTTGCAGGCTCATTCCTTGAAGCCTACAATTATCTGGATGGTTGAAAACAACAGCTTTAAACTTTATGGATGTTGTCTTTAATGTTATAGCTTGTTCATCTCCCTTGATGTTGTTAGTGTAATATTTTCATAGCTACATTAACTAGGAAAGAAATCATGAGGAAGTTAATGTACTCAAAAATGGCAGTGACAGAAAGTATATTTTTACCGAACTACACCAATGAGTCTTCAAACGACCATTGGATTACGGCAAACAATAAGCGTAGAACCTCTCACACATGTTCGTCACCTCAAGTCACACTTCATACTACTAAACAAAGAACAGGTGGATAGAAATGACTGACATCAAAGTAGACAAAGTTGTTTGAGAGTATAAAAAATCCGAAGATAACGGTAAGTTCGAATATCCAAGCTTTAGATATCAAGAAGTGAATACATCTGCGTCATTGTGACCGATTTTCAGCCGTCACCAAGAGTTCACAATCACTGATTTCTTTCGTCTCGGGGAACCCGACCAGGTAACCTGCTCCCCACACTTCTCAAACCAACGACCAGGGACTTCATGGGCTGATGCCAGATATTGATCTGACCACCCTGAACCCTCTTCACGTCTAATCCAACTTCCCCTCTCATGACACAGGTAGGCGGTGACTCAGCATGTCCAAGCCACCTCACTCGATGAAGGTGCATAACCTCATCAATTGACTTCCCTAGTACCTTTCGCCCTGCCTCAGGATTGCTCACATGGTAAATTCCACCAAACGCAAGGAGTGCTACGAAGACACTTTTGATCAAAACCCTGTAGCCCTTTTCTGTCTTCTAATTTTAACAGCCATATCTCACAACCGCATAACAAGATAGAACAAACAGCAACACAGTTTATTCTTCCTTTGATTGATAGTTAGATACCTCGCTTGATGTGTTGATGGATTGTAGCAACTAAGATTGACAGAAAGCTATTTTAGGTCGTAGGTTATTCATGTCTGTCTATTCTGTTGAACTCAGAGCATTCAGAAGGCTATGCATCTTGTCTTCACTTAACAGGAATACTTCGTTTGTGTTCTCTAAATGGACTAGTGACCATTCACACAGGAGGTCAATACAAGAAAGGTCGAAGATAGGGAAAGTCACCTTCATGAATTTTGTGATGAGATTCGAGAGAAATAAAGTGCAAACAGCGATTTAGGTTGTCTTACTAACTGTCCCTAATCAACTGTCGGATACTTCATGAACCGATATCGTGTATTGATCCGGTTATACCTAACCATCTCCAACCTAACCTTAATTCATACTGTTTTTGCCTGGTGTTAGTTTAATTTTAAAGAGTGGATTGCCTATCTCCTTCCAACCCACTGATTTTCAAGGTTCGTCATTCTGTTCCATCTTTTCGTGTTTTTGCATACATGGGTATTTTTGTGTAATGAATCAACATCACGCATATGCAACAGAAATGATTCAGCACCCCTTCATCATAAGGAGGAGAGAACTTGAATTATAATCCGAATCATGTTTCAGAAATGTGGAGTCTCCATGATATGGCTATAAATAAGTGTCCAAAACGTTACACAGTAAGAGCTACTGTGAAATGCATCTGACAAATACTAGAATAGAATTTATAAAAAGCTCTACTACAGCTGACAGGTGGTTAAGATTAACTATGGCTGGGAGCGCATGATCAATGAACGCTTAGAAAGTAATCAACTGACCTACCTCTTTCATGTACGATTTTATGCCTATCCACTATGCTGCTGTCATGAGGCTTCTATCATATGAGCTCAGTGCTGTAAAGGATATCTGCAGCCTTCTCGTCTCCTCCACGTTTAATAATCATGGTTCACAACTATATATTGGGACAGAGTGTACTGTTGCACAGTACACCCAACCCTTAGTGGCACAAATTAGTGAGAATGAATAGAGGTTTTTGTATTTTCAATAAGATTTCTTCGACAAACAACCCACCACAGGTAACTTGGCTTCTCAGTAACCTCTGCATGGCTGTGCAAGTGACTGTGGTATACTTTCTCTGTACCTCATTCAAATACTGCTACGATGTTGGATTTCAATTTCAGGTCAAAGTCTGTCAAGCACCGGTTCACCGCAAGTATTCCACTATCCCAAGGCTTGATATGGTTAGTTCACACTAGCAACTAGACCTGAAAACATCCCGATTCTCTCGGGTTTGCTGTTTTTTAGCTCCATATAGGTCTTACACACTGTTGGTTTAAAAAAAGGGATTATATGACTAAGTGCATTCAACTCGTTTCAATAAAATGATTATTAGGCGAATTTAACGACTTTAGCCTTTACTACGAACAACGTAGTGCCCGGTGCAACATTCTTTGGTTCATGTCAAAAATAAATGCAACTCAGCAGCCATATTTCCTCTCGTGAAATGGGTTGTGTCACACCTATTACACAACAATAGAGAATAACCTTTGTTAATCTGCCTTAACTGTTACTCCGTCAAGATAGGCTGCAGTCAAACGAATGAAACACCTCAGTGTAGATGCTTAATACTGCCAACGGGTTTACCACTAAGATATCCTACATCTGACCATTCATCTATCTGAAAGTTCCACAGCACTCAATGCGTCATATCTTACCTTCATCTCAGTCATGATTTCACATAACTTTGTTAGCTTTACTGCTTTTCCCTGTTGTCGTCACCTTACTTTTATTTCTTTGTCTTTCCTTTTGTCACCCATCTTGGTTTGCTATCCTGAAATGTGGTAGCTTGAGTCGTTGCACCGACAGTTCCATAATATGTAGTCAGTGCTTAGAAGGCATTGGTAGTATTAAAATACTTCTCATTCCACTGTCATTTGCCTTCAACAACCACGTTTTACAACTGTTTTACAGAATAGAGTTGTGCGAAATACATTCATTTCTAAATAATCGAGTGGGTATTTCATTGACACCACAACTGGCGTAAGTTTACGAATGTCGACCGATTAATTCTTATCCATACTGATACTTTCCTAGTGATCAACTATCACTACCGAGCACTATTGGTCAATGTACTCAACCACTGTACTCCTTTTTATCAGTCAGTGTGGGCACTAATAAATACCACAGCATTATTTTGCATGTTAGATGGTATGGACGTAGCAACTACTCTCTCAGTAAGTGTGTATGATAGCGTCCATTAGGATTGAGATAGATATGAGGACCCGAAACAAAGCACCTTGTTCACTCCATAAGTTCTGGTACTGCCATTCATGTCCAAGTAGAATACCTTTAGCACTGTGGTATACTTTTTTTGTTAACAATATCTAGTGCCATATTTAGAAAAGAAATACTGATAACATGGAGTGATTGTAGGTATACTTGTCTTCCTGTACGTGTTGTAAAGTTAAAATCTGAATCAAATGCCTCGTATGAAATGTAAAATACGCTTAGTTTTCTTTATTTTATTATTCTAATAAAACAATTGTTTAGTGATTATCAGTCATACGAGTTTAATAGCTGAGTTATTCAGGTTTTTATTTCTTTCTTAAAAATTGAAAGTCAATGATCCAAATCTACCTCAAAAAATATTTGTGGTGGATTAGCATCTTTAGATGTGATGATTGGGAGAAAATCTTCAAGATTTGCTTTCTTTTTTATCTTGCTTTGAGTTCCTTAAACCCTCGCGTTGAATCGACGATACAGTAGCATTGCTAACGTAGTGTCCTGATAGTTAGCCGTAACAGATTACCTTAGTCTAGGCGAGGTCCCTTCACAAATTCTTAACTACTAGTAATCGCGATCTAACATTTATACGTCAGTAGATTAGGTATTTAACTTTTAGCTTGGGGATCACAAGTTATACCTTTATTTTATTAGGGGACCACAAACCAGATTTGGCCCATACGTTAGTGCACTAACGTGTACATGAATTGTATAAATAGTTAACTTTTTTAACTGAAGTAATCCATCTATTCGGTACAGGGCTATGTAAACTCAGTGTATGAGGGCTTACTGGATTAACTAGCTAGCTGTCAAGGCCAAAGTAAGTGAATTGGAATTTGAAAGTCGAGTGCTAAAGTCAATGAGGCCTCAATTGCATTGTTCCATCACGAGGTTCACTACCATTAAAATCATTCAGAATGTTGATTTAGACTCTTTACTCCTGTATCTAATAGGCATTTCAAAAAATGCAGTCACACTTATGTTTCTTACACTGTTCAAACTCTCTTTAAACATGATCCGCACCTTCATTTCTATAAATTTCAAATACTGTTTGACGTTATATTGACTCTACAGGATATAAGTGAGCTGCAGACATATAACTGTAGTTGCCTTCACTGATCATATCTATTGGGTCGTCAGGTCAAATGCAAGTTATAAGCATATATAATAGGGGGAAATCATTTAGCTAAAGTGTTGAGATTGCATTCTACACGTTATGAAGTAGAGACAGAGACAGGGTTACAATGGGTCGTTGTTGTTTATTATTAAAACACAAACTTGGTTATAGCAAGGGGACCAAAAAATGAGTTACTTAAAAAAACATAAAAATGTTGACGAAATAAAGCAAAGGGAAGTAGAAAAAAGGAAACACTAAGAATAGAATGATTAGAAGGGCAGCGGAATAAGATACGCTCAAAACGAAAACATTCATTTATTCGTCATTCGGCATAAGAAGATAGAAGGAAGCTACAGCATGACCACCACTGATTTCCATCCTCAGCCGTGTCTGATAACGTCTCAACCAACTGAGTTGCACGATATCTCGGAGCCCAACCCAAGGCGTCGCGACTCTCCAACACATGCTAGCCCGATACAACTATCCTTCATCTCACAACGCCATGTCATACTGAGCGTCCCTCTGCTTCCTCCATCCAGTTCATGGTGCTAGCAAACAATGAGTGGTATGGAAGCTGTTGGGACGGTCTGCATAACATGTCCAAGCCAGAGAAGTCGGTGTTTCCACATGACTTCACTTACTGGATAACGGTCTCCATCTTGCATAAACACCCGCTGTCTTAGCGCAGAATTACTCACTTACATGGTGTTGCCACCGTATACGAGCAGTCCTACGGAGACAACGATGATCGAACACACAGAGTCATAGCACATCCTCACCTCGGAGAGATCACGTTTCACAGGTGTTGAACAAAACTGCTCGGGCAAAACGTTGTAAAATTGACCTTTTGCGGTTAGACTAACATCGCGGTGGTGCCGAAGGTGGCCCAGATTGGCGTATGTCACTCTCGGTTGTTCACTCACATCACCAGCATTCACACAACTATCCAGATAGGCGAACGTTTCTACTAATTCCAACGACTCACCACCAAGGGTGAGGGCAAGCACAGGCTCCTACCAGTGTTGCAAAAGTACTTCTGACTTCAATGGTGCAAAGCGCGCACCATACGGATAGTATGGCTCAAATCAGTAAATGAAAACATCTGTGGGATAAAATTCATCCGATAGCTTACTCACGCCATTCCTTGGTGCTTCGAAGTATTGAAAAGGGTTTACATAATTTGGCTTATGGTTTATGATTTAACTTAGGTGGTACTTCGGGTCACATTGTACAATGATCATTCGTAGTGGTGAGACTAAACTTGATTTCAAATTGTGGATAGAGACTCGTTACTATGCATGTATTAGTTGTAATTTGTTTAAAATATACACACTTTATCCTATCAGCGTATATCTATGGTAAGTATGAAAATATATACACTTGCATAAGATTTTTCGTGTATTCTGTCTTAGCCATTTTCTAGTGTTTGGCTATAAGCCGTGGTGATTAAATGTAGAGGACATGAGAAGGCTTCTGATGTTTGACTACCGTTGCCTTCCTAGCACAGGCTATGCGTCGTGGTGCCACCACGTGAGTAACGCAGAAGTCAGGTGTACAGTTTTAGGGAGGAGAGTCTTCATCGATCGAGGTAGCTGGGACATGTTACACATGTGTAGTCATCGTCTGCCTCTTCGCACAATGTTGGCTGAAGTAGGTCCAAGCCGAAATAAAGCTCGGGGTGGCCAGACTAAAATACGGCATCACTGCATGAAGTTATTAGCTGTTAGTTTGGCCCATGTAGGGTGATGCACACTAGCTGGTTGGGGTCCATACGACAACAGAAAGCACTGATGGAGACTCTAGGTGATATGGCTGAGAACCGATGTCAGTGTCACAGATGTATCCACACACACATTATCCTCATCTTAACTGCTATACTTAATCTCATCATTTTCTCAATCCTCCTTCCTCTCTTTTACTACTTTCTACTTCTACTTCCTTTGACCGATTTTTCTTTCTTTCTTCATCTATTTTATTTTGTTACTTGATGTACTGATATGAGGTGTAACAACTTGAACCATTACACAGTAATGCCTGATCCTATGTTGATCTTGATGATGATAATGAATCATTTTCTATTTCATATCATCTCGTGTGGAATGGAGCTCTTGCATTTATGAAAAGATAATGATAATAACTGACATTTTAGCACAATACTGAAAACACCTATGAGCTGGTAATATCGTAATCTTCATGGAATGTAATTCCAAAACGTTCATCCTCACTTATTCGGACTGCTGAGTCACATTTTTACTTATCTCCTAACGTACGAACAAAGTATTCTCATACTTTCTTGTTGTTATTAATAGTCATGTGGTTGTTAGTTATTATTCAGGAGTTTGCCGGAAAAAAGTTCAGCGTTTCCCTTGATTTTTTTTTAATTTCTCTGTTTTCTTTTCTTTTTAGGCAGTGGAAGCAGTCGCAAATACAAACGTCATTGTCCCAGGTAATTCCTTGCAAAGCTTTTCCATGTAAAATTTTTAGGCTTATTAAAGGCACTAGTAAACCAACAAATACCATCAGCCATGTAATATTCACTGATTATGATGGTTGTGATACTTTACTGCCGAAACCTTAGTAGATAGAATGGGCGTGAACTTGTGACCATTTCAATTCCAGGTCGATTAGATTACGCAATTGGCCACAGCCTCTGGATGGTAATACCATTACTCCTCACATCTGTTCAGTGGGACACACTCACGGATAGCTACATATACACACCTACTCAGTATACGGTCATTTTCCGGTTTCATAGGGAACATATTGCTACTCAAATTGAGACAAAACAACTAATGTTCATTGCTTTTTAGTTTTTAACAGCTAACCAGACCAAACTATTAAAATGTGACATCAGTCAGTTGATGGAAGTTTCAAACTGTTGATTTAAACCGTCCAAGTAGACTCTCAAGTTTGGATATTAGTGATGGATAGTGGCTAACAGGGGAATCCACGACACACGTTTCGTCTTATTTCTAACTTGTTTGTCAGTTGAACCTACCTGCTTCCTAGTGAGTGGTGTTACTGTCACCAGGACTCTAACCCGAAACCAGTCATTTGAAACGCCAGAGCGGTAACCACTCTTTGTACCATTAATATAGGTGTAAAACTTGGGTACTGTGGTAGAATTTAATTCCACACTAGATTTGTTTATTCGATTTATGACACTATGATACAGTATTGTTATTTTCTTGATGACGTTGAGAGCATAAATTATCATTTCTCATAATCATATCAATACGAAATCACACCACTCCCACCACCTTTTTATAGTCCTTTCACCTCTTATTCTTTGTTTCTGTTGGTAGTGACATTTTCCATATCTCTGGTATGCATGGGTGTTGCGTCATTTCTATCACATGTGTTGAGTGGGTGTTGGTTCGATAAACAAAGATTCAGTACTCTATCTCCATCTGATTATATTGGACTTAAGACAGTGGTTTTATCCCACCCATTCTATTGTGTGTTAGTGGACGCATTGCAGTGGCTAAGCCTCTTTCTAGATTATCGATCTTATTGAGGTCTGTTATTCTATATTTAGCTAAATTTCTATGTTCCCCTATTCTAAATGACGTTGACCGGCTAGTTTGACCTATGTACTTGACCCTGACTCAGTCATTACATGGAATTCGATAGATAAGATTGTTTTGCTTAATTAGTTCTATGGGATCATTAAGCCAGCCGACAAAACTTAACTTTGACTAAGTTTGTAGATTTGAATGCCATCAGAACTGATTCTGGCTTTGTTGAGGATCCTACGTAACGTTTCTATGTTCCTTCCTTATAGGGTAACACAATGAAGGCTGTGAACTCCTTTCTACTTGTCTTACTCTTGTTATTTCATTTCTTGTGTGTTTGTACGAATTTCTTAATAAACTTCAGAGGATAATTACAAACTATTAGCACTTCTTTTATATACTTCTGTTCCTTGTTCAGGCTCTTACACTAACTAGTCAGCTTTGTAGCTCTATCATCTAGACGTTTGACTAAATTTGCCCTAACTGACTGACATCGGATGAGATGATTTGAAGTCTAGATTCGATAACTGTTGGAATGTGTGGGTTTTCTGTAGACGGTAGTATCCAAACCACCGTCTGTCCTTCGTTTTATCCTGTAGTGAGTGCGGCGTGATTAATTCTCCTTGTTCATTTTCTACCTACTCGTAATTGAATTTGATTGCGCTTACCAGTGAGTTGATGTTATATGTGAGGAAATTGTCGAATTGTTCCGATTTCAACACAGTAGTAAATGTGTTAACCACATATCGCCATTATATCTTAGGTGCAGGTTCCCAACTGTTCATAAATATATCTACTACGATTGGGTATATGGGCAATCCCATTGCTACTCTTTCTGTTTTTCTGTATATTTTGTCGTGGAACTTGAGGGTTGTGTAAGTCAGGGACAACTGTACGCCTAATATGATCTCACCAGCCGATACCATAGTTCTGTAAGTTCTGAGTCAGTATTTAGTTGACCTCTGACTGCCTCCAGTGCCTTGTTGATTGATATTTTAGTATAAAGACTTGTTACATCAAAACTAACCATTTTTTCATCTTGTCCCACATTTTTTCCTTACTGACGATTTTCAACAACTTTTTTCTTGTTTCTCTTTCTCTCATCTTGTTGTTGTTGTTGATGTACTGCTCTGACTTATGGCAACTCAGACTGTCACTCAGTGATAATATAGGTCCCATTTTGTTATGAGGTAACTGACCGACTGATAATTAACACTGTATCATGACAAAGATTGTCACCAATAATATCACCTGTAGCTTCTTGAATCCTTGGGCATTCCACTCATTGGAATGCTATCTTGTGATGTCCCGGATGCAAAATGATATGATAGTTGTTTTGCTTTATTCCAAAATAATGTCGGACACCATATTGCGATCCATTCTCCATGCCATGTTGGTCTGCCCCGATTAATACCTTGGTACTGAAGTTACATAGCTGTTTCTTTCCGAACGTGTTGAGCAGAAATATGAGTATTTTTGGCATACGTTTCGCTGCCACCTGTCAAATGTAGGGTGATGATTCAGGACTGGTGTGCTACGACTCCCAACTGAATGAAACGTAGCAAAGTGATGGGATGTGCCGACTACTTCACTTTACGGCTTTGTTCCTGACGAAATTTCAGCTCGGATACAGAAGGCCCGTTCGGTATTCGCCAACTTGCATAACCTGCTGCACCGACTGTCGAGATATCCAACTGTCTGTCAAAGGATGAGTATATTGCCCTACTACAGTCCTTTCCGTTTTGCTACACGAACGTGAGACATGACCATTAAGAGTAGAAGACATAAAGCAGTTGTAGGGTTTTAATCAAAGGTGTTTTCGTAGCACTGCTCGAGTTTTGGTGCAATCACCGAGTGAGCAATGTTGAGATCAGGCGAAAGGTACTAGGCGAGACATACCGGCAGGTCGATTGATAAGGTTGTGAACCATCGTCAGCTGACTCGGCTTATTTATGTACTACGTATGCCGAGCTACCATCGCCTACCTTGACACACCATGTTAGAGGAAGTTGGATTAGGATGGGAAAGGGTTCAAGGTGGCCAGACCAAGACCTGGCACGAGTCGATGAAGTCCCTGACTGCTGGCTTGTACCATGCGGGTAAATGTAGACTGCTTGGCTGGCTAGGGTCCCTGAGGCGAAAGATATCAGTGTATGAGGACGCTTGATGACATGGTTAAACACTAGTCGGTCACAATGGCGTGGATGTATTCACTCTGTTTGAGATCTTCTAAAGCTTGAATACTTACAGTGACTGTTGTCTTAAGATTGTTTTTTCTCTCACACTACTTTACCTACTTTGATATCAGTCCTTTTCTATCCAGCTGTTCTTTGTTTACCACTGTGAAGTGTGGCAACTTGAGGCAGTGAACTTGTGTGCAAGGTTTTGCTTTGATTTCGTCAATCAGTCAGTCCACACAACTCAGACCAACAGTCAGGGACTTCATCGACTGATGTTACATCTTGGTCTGGTCACCTTGACCCTGTCCCAACTTAATCCATCTGCCCCAAGCATGGCACGTCGAGATAGACGATGGCTCGACACGCGCAGTACATGTCTAAGTCACCTCAGTCGATGAAGGTGCACATCCTCTTCAATCGACTTGCCGGTCTGTCTTATCCAGTACCCTACGCCTGACCTCAGCAGTTCTCATACAGGGGTTCCGCCAATCGCAAGTGTGGTAGTGTCTGAGCATGTAAAATGAAATGGGTAAAGAAACTAGGCTATTTTTCCTATTCCTACACAATATATGTATGTACGGTGTACCAACGCGTACAGAGCTTTGTGTTACACTGGCGAGAAAATCAAAATCGACGTCTAAATATCACTCAGTATCAGATATAGTTGTGTAGATGTGAATCTTGAAAATATCTTATATTTGTTTACTTGTGTCTGTGATTGTTTCCCCTCTGCTTTTTGCCGTAACTCTGATAATATTGGTATCATTGTCCTACTTCCAATTGTGTGTCAACTTAGATCAGATACCCCCTGACTTATTTGATAGTGATCCCTCCATCACTCAATAATTTGTTTGTCGAATCTGTATTGTTCTACAAGCGCTGTTTACAAAAGACTTCTATTGATTGCTTCTGTTAGTAATAATATGAAGCTATGGAATTTTTTTCAAGGCAACTTTATTCAATTGTTTCTGTCCCACATTGTTTTTGAGTCAGACTTGAATAAACCTCCTAATGTTGATTGAATTCGGGTTATGCTACCAAGATCTACATAGTTGTTTTGTTTGTAACTTGCAGTTGTAGACTACAGATACTAAAGTTGTTAGTCACAGTAGCGTGAACTAGACAACGTTGAAATGGGAAGTCGGGGTGTGCGGGAGGTATCGTTGTCATACTTAACAGCCGTTAGGAGCTACAGCTGACATTAATCGTTGGCGTAAAACCGAGAAACTTTGTCAAAGTATAAACTGATCAAAGTAGAACCTTACAGACAAGTGCATCACCTGAAGTTGCCACACTTCACACTAGTAAACAAAGAACGGGTGGACAGAAATAACTGATATCGAAGAAGATAAAGTAGTGTGAGAGAATAAACATGTTTAAGCTATCTCAGTTGGATAACGTTCACAACCTCACCAATCGACTTGCTAGTGTGTCTTGCCTAGTACTGTAGTAGGTGTTGCTGATAAGAATAGATATAAGTAGTATGTGTTAAGAGGGTGGCAGAAATCATAGGGAATTACCAGCAATGGGTAAGGATTCTACCAAGAAAAACGCAAGAGACAACGCGGGCGTATGAAGAGCAAATCAAGAGAGAAGCAGTAGAGTAAATAAAGCACATTTTGCAAATGACTACCTTAATGGAAGGTGTACAATATTTAACGACTACTGTACCACTTGTTAACAATAAGCATTCCTTCCTTCGTCTCTGTCTTCTCGTTACCTTTGAATTGGTGTCGCTGTTTCTGGACGTGATGAAGATTCCATGACGTGCAGTGTTCGAGGGTGGAGGCATCAAGGTTTTCCTGAGGGACTTCTAGTCGGTCGTGGAGCTGGTGGGTATCCAGGATCCAGGAGCTAAGGTTGTGGTGCTTGGCATGTTGCTGAGGGGTAGAAGGAAAGTAGCATATGACGGCGTGGAACGCAAAGATGAGAAGGAGACTTGTTAAAGAAAGGCTGGACGCCTGTAGGCGGAGTTTGGCAGCCCAGCGGACAGGAAACTGGCGATGCAACAGTTCTGGAGCTCGAAATTGGAATAGACGAAGATCCGCTAGTGTTGGCTGTGGAGTTGACTAAACTACTTCAACGAGCATTTCCCACATTGGATGAGGTCTCCCAGGAGCAGTTGCTGGCTGCGCAGTTCACCGAAAGTGTCTCGAATGCCATCGCCCAGTAGCTACGACCAGTAAACGCAGCCCAACGCATGGATATTAGTGAGATGGCTAAGGTCACTAGACAGCTAATAAGTACAGCAGTAGCGGCAGTGGAGTCACCAGAGGTAAATAACTGGAAAAAACAAATCGACAACCCTCAGGAGGGGGTGGCTGCATTTCGAATGAATATCAACAGGCAGAGTAAATGGTTTGCATGCAGAAAACCTGGACACTGGGGACGAAACTGTCCGGAGAGGCGAAAAAGAAAACGTTTTGAACTATGTAATATGAGTTCTAATTATGAATAGTGGCTAGCAGTGGAATCCAGGATGCGCATTTCGTCCTATTTGGGACTTGTCAGTTGGATGTACCTGCTTTCCAGTGAAGTAATTATACTGATGTAATATGAGTTATGTCTTGTCGACTAGACTAGATGTTATAGGAGCCATAGATAGAGGAGCTGTGTATGTTAGAATGCAAATAAATGATCGAAAGATCGTGTGTCCAGTAGATAAGGGAGCGGCAGTCTCGCTGACAGATAAGAGTCAGTCTCAGAACATAAGACTATGTGCGCTAACAGTCCACACGGTTGGGGGACATGCATTAGAAATCGCACGCTTATCAGATTGCGTCGTTGAGATCGGAAGTCGGAAAATTAGATTTCCATTCATTGTCACCAGGTATCTACAACGGACAATCCTAGGTGCTAATTTTTCAGAGAAGTGGGCACAGTTATTGACACGAGAACAGGAATAGTGGCGACGAAGTACGGGTCGTTCACCACGCAGGAAAACAGTGAGGTAGCAGGGATTAAGGTATCAAAAGCACCACACCCATAAGCGCCAAACATAAAATTGGTTAAGAAATACGACAGACTGTTCACGGGAGATGGAAACCCCTACAGATACTGTGGCTAGGTTCAGCATGAAATCCCAGTGACAAGCAATGAAAACATTTATAACACGGCGCATACCATGTCACTTTGAAGAAGTTGGGCGCCAGATTCAGGAAATGCTAAAAGGTATTATTGAAGAGGCATTGACGAGTTTGGACTTCGCATCAATAAGACAAAATCTCAGCCAAGAAGAGTGTTATATTGCTAGGACATAAAGTTGGAAACGGTAGAATAAAACCATTACCTGAGAAGATTCTGACGGTTAAAACTATTCCAGTGCCTAATTCTAAGAGAAAACTGCGACAGTTCTTGGGTAGAGCAGCATTCTACAGTCGGTTCCTCAAAAGGTTCAATGAGATAGCAGCACCTTTATATAAGCTACTTGGCAATTCAAAATTTACGTGGACAGAGGAGGCACAGAAAACGTTTGATCACATCAAGGAACTCCTAAATGACCTGGAGATGACTTTAAAACTACCAATACCCAGGAGGCCATTCTTTGTGTCCATTGACGCAAGTGATTATGGAATAGGCGCATTCCTGAGACAGACTGAAGGAGCAGTGGAGTATGCCAGCCGTGCCCTGACACTTGCAGAACAGAAATACTCCACGGTTAAAAAAAATGTCTGGTGATAGTTTGGGCGCTTGAGGAATGGAAATCGTACCTCCTCGGTCAACGATTCCATATTGAAACTGATCGTAAACGTCTGCAGTGGCCTAAGACAGAGAGAGACCATAGAGGAAAATTATAACGTTGGATGTTACGACTGCAAGAGTACGATTTCACAATCGGCCATGTGACAGGAAAAGAAAGCTGGTTGGCACACTTCCTATCAAGATCAGACGAAGAAAATGAACTACGTGAGATTGCATAAGGTGTACATGCAGTGGAAAGGGACTTATTCTCCTTCAGAAATCGGACTTTACACTTAAAAAAATGATAAAAGCCACAACTGAAGGAACGGAAACAAACAAGTCGGTGGGAAATAAAGAGTTGAAAACGTTGTTGATGCGGAAAGAACGCCTACGTATGAATACTTATGGAATGCTGACTTGGCGAGAAAACGATGAGAGCTGGTTGGTAGTGATTCCGAAATGTCTACGCGACAAAATGACACAAGAATGCCACCAGTTAGCTCATACAGGTGTCTCACAGACAGCCGACCTTCTCAGCCAAAGTGCATACTGGCCAGGTACGAGAGATGTTGCCAAACACGTGCTGGGCTGTCTTCATTGTCAACTGATGAAAGGTGATCGGTATGTACGGCCGCCACTTCAGTCGATTTCAGTAGCAGCAGTTAGTGGTCTGTGGACGTAGTGAGACCGTTTCCGTAGACATCTAGTGTCAACCAATACCTGTTGCTGATGATGGAGCATGCTACACGATGGGTAGACGCTGTCGCAATTTCTGATCAACGCGCTAAGACAGTGACCGCAGCGGTGATGCGGCGTATTGTTGCTGATCACGGTGTTCCGAAGACGATATTGACCGACCACGGTCCTTGTTTTGAGAGAGAAGAATTCAAATCCTGTTTAGAGCAGCTGGATATCAGGAAGATAAGAACGACACCTTACCACCCGCAAACTAATGGTTCGACAGAACGGAATAACCGCGAACTTAAAGAGTGGCTGGCTTCGAAAGGACGGGGTTGGAAGACGGAACTGCCGGTAATATTATTGGCGCATCGTGCCTCTGTACAAGGAACAACCAAGAAGTCGTTGTTTCAGTTAATGTATGGCGGGAAACCACGGCTTCCAATGCATAGTAAGACCTGGCCCCAACAACAGCCGTGGAACATGACAAGATTGAGAAAGGAGCGGAAGCAGGCAGTCAGAAATGTAGAACAAAAACAGAAATCTGTTGCTGAAAAATCCGAGCAGAGAGAAGGAAGCAAATGGAAACCGTTTGAGATCGGAGATCAGGTGAAATGTAAAGAACGAGTATATACTTCAGGAGGTGAATATGGTAGAAGAAAACTACTCCCCAAGTGGGTAGGACCATACATCACTACCGAGAGACGCGGTTCAGTTTATACGGCCAAAAAACAGGACAAAGAGGAAAGAGTAAATGCCAGCCTACTTCAAAAATGGAAGCGTTGAGAAAAAGACGAAACATTGCATGAACACCAAGAGAAGACGGCACCAAGACGATCAACACAGCTGCAGGCCCGGAATTTTGACGGGGGACGAGTGTAGTGGGTGTTGCTGAGAGAGAGAGAGAGGGTGGCAGAAATCATAGGGTAAGGGTTCTTGGTAAGGATTCTACCAAGAAAAACGCAAGAGACAACGCGGGCGTATGAAGAGCAAATCAAGAGAGAAGCAGTAGAGTAAATAAAGCACATTTTACAAATGACTGCCTTAGTGGAAGGTGTACAATATTTAACGACTACTGTACCACTTGTTAACAATAAACATTCCTTCCTTCGTCTGTCTTCTCGTTACCTATCAGTACTTCTCGCCTGACCTCAACATTGCTCACTCGGTGATTCCACCAAAACTCGAGCAGTGCTACGAAAACACCTTTGATTAAAACCCTACGACGGAAAATCGATGACAGCGGTGCAGATGTATTTACTCTTTGACATTTTTTAAAGCCTGAATATTTGCATTATCCTCTCTCTTCAGATTGTTTATTCTCTCACACACCTTTTGTATACTTTGATATCACTCTTTTTCTATTCACTTGTTCTTTGTGTTGTACAAAGTTCTACGTTGATTTTGTCATTCAGTTAGTCACACTCCTCACACAGAGGATAAGAGCAACCAGGGTTGCAGGATATGCCTGAAAAAGAAATCTTAGGCAAACAAAGTATATAGGTCATAGTACATAAGACTGGAAAAGTTAGTCTTATGTGCTTTATTCAAAATATCAATATGATTGTTTATGCTTAAGTGAACCAACCTTGCTCATTCATTCGTTACTTAGCTGTTCATCTAGTCTACAGCGTAATTACACACTGATATTGTGTACAAAAAGTATGATTGTGTATAGCTTCACTTGTGTTTTTTTATCGAGAATGTTTCATCGCCGAAGGTATCTAGCTGCGCATATGAATATTAGTCTGTGAAGTTTATTAGTATTATCAACTTGTGGAAGAACTTCATGCGGTAACGATAAGTTTAAACACAACTGGCTGTCATGCTTCAGTTGGTTGATGGACACCACTTTTGGAGCGATTGATACTGCGTTCAAGTCTCAGTGGAAACAACATTACTCACTAGTGGGGTCCAGGTACATCCAGTTGACGAGTCAATCCCAAATGGGACGAAACGCGCATCGTGTATTCCACTACTAATCGCCAAGTAGACTATAATTTATTTCTTTTGTTTTGAAACTACTGAAAGTTGGAAAATTTAAGTCATTTTCAAAAAGAAGTCATTAACGGTACTCATGAATTTAGAAGAAATGCTCCATAGTATTGTAAATGCTGATTTGAATAAGGGCGGTAATTTTGCCTGAACAACCAGCTCTGAACAGATGACCGTCTTAAATGACTCTCCTGAGCCCTTGACTTGGATGCCGATTGCTGGGGACCAAGGTACTCTATGCAGTCGTTCCGGATTGAATTGAATCGAAGTGTACTCAGAAGCCTTATGCTCATTCTTGCACTAGGCTAGTGATACTACCTGGCTTCTGTAACCACGGTAGGTGGGGCATAACTCGAATCCATGACCCATTGATTGAAAGTCATCTTCCTTAAGTCAGTGAGCGGCAGGTCCACTTCTGGATCATGGAGTTCAAGTGGACTGCTGGTTTGAAATCAAGGCTTGCTAAACGCATCACATTCGCTTCCGCCCTCTCATTTTATGAAAACGCCCTTGGCCACTTGAAGGTGGTGGTGAACAGGATTCTCCTGTCAGGTGTTTTTAACTCTTGACTCAATCTTTGGGTCACAGGTCTAAACTTTTCTCTACGCACCACCGAGATTTGGGCACAATAGGTATGATTCATTGCCTACTGCACGATCGTGTACATGGTCACGTAGTTGCTTTTTGGTGCACTACTGATTTTTTTCATCATACAAACAGTGAATCCTGTTGATCTTATGTTTTTCTTTACAGAAAATCAGAAACTGATAAGCTACAACTTTCAGTTAACAACCAAGTTGCTGGCGATTGTCTAAGTGATACTCCAAGCGATATCAGTTCAGATCACTCACGAGTCAATAGTTTAGATCCAATTGCTGAGGACAGTAATGATGACGAAGGAATAAGTGATAGTACAAATCAGCGCTTATTGTCTAGTAACTTTCAAGATGAAGATATCAACTGTTCAACAAAACATAGCCTAATTCAACTATTGGCCAGTCATCAGATGACAAAGGTTCGTATCATGATGATGACAGAGAAGCACGTCGACTTGCACGAAAATTACAAAAGAAAGCAGAGAAAAAAGCTCTAAAGAAGGCTGCTAAACGAGAAGCAAAACGGCTTGAACGACGAGCTAGAAAAGAAGCTCGACGTGAATTGAAACGACTTCATAAACTGGAGAAACGACGTTTAACTGAACAAGATGGCTTATTGTTTGATGAACATAAATCAAGTACTAAAAGTTATGATATTAACCAAGAGAATTCCAACAATCATGTTTGGGACGATATCAGTGAACAAATCGGTAAAGATGTAATTGATCACTGGTCCCCGGCTCATCTATCAGAACCTATTTTAACTGATGAATATTCTAATCAACAAATTCCACTTGGTAAGTTTCGTATAATTCTCTCATTCATCTGCCTAAAGTGAAGTATGTGTAAGTGTAATCTTCTTACCTACAGATTAGTCTATAGATAAACTGCTTAAGTGTACTAGCTGGTGTGTACTGTTTATTCGGGTAAAAAGGCAAGTCTGCCTAACTAAGCAGCGTCAAACCAGTATACACAGTCATCATAATGCTTGTCGAATACACCCAACCTCAACTCCTTGTGTTTACCTCTGACATACATTTTGCATGGTGCAGCTAATATATTTGGTCATTGAATGGAGGTGTAAGTCATTGGTTTAGGCAGATAGTTAGTGTGTAATCAGTAATTCTGAACAGCCAGGTAGTAGAGTATCATTAGCCCTCACACTAGAGATTGTGGTTTGCCATTTAGTGTCTGTAAGTATGGTGTATGTGCTTTGCACCCTCGAAGTGCGAAGTACTTTTGCAGGATTGGTAGGAGCCCTGTGTTTGGCTTACCCTCAGTGATTAGCTGTTGGAAGTAGTTAGAAAGTTGTTTGTGTATCCGGGTAGTTGTGAAACTTCCAACCGCATATCGAAAGCTAGAGTGACAGCTACCAATCTGTGCCACTTTTGGTCGGGTTTACAACGCTTTGGTGTGAGCACATGGACTGAATGGAAGAAGTGGAGGAACGGTCAGTGTATGAAGTATCGTCGTGGGATGAAGGATAGGTGCATCGGATTAGCATCTGTTAGTGCATCACGACTCCTTGGGTTGGGCTTCGACAGGTCATCCAACTCAGTGGCTTGAGACGTTATCAGATATGGGTGAAAATCGAAACCAGTGGTGGTCATTTTATCACTTCCTTCTATCTTTTTATGCCTAATGATGAATGTTTTTGTTGTGAGGGTATCTTATTCCACTACCCTTCTAATCATTCTATTCAAAGTGTACTTTTTCCCACTTTCCTTCACTTTATGTCGTCACAATGTTGTTATGCTATTTTGTGTGGTGCATTTCTTAATGCCCTTGTTTGTGTTCTAATGATAACAAAATCACTGTCTACTTCAAGAGAATGCACAAGGTTTCTGCATGTATTTCGTTTGTTTTTCTTCCGTTATCAAATACTCTCTGGCATAGGCAGTTTATTCGACGTTTTTTTTACGTTTCTTATTGGCGATAAACAAATGCTGCATCCTTAAAGTTAGTGAACATATGCAACCTATGGCTTTTCCAACTGGCTACAGATTGACCTCCTAGGTCTTGTGGAATGTTGTAGAGTAACTGTCAAAAATTTTTGGATTTTATCCAACGGTCACATAGGATTGTAACAGACCAGAGATACTAGGTTAGGTAGTTAGTGTATGAGAATCAGAGATGGTACCTTCAGACTGGCTTACTTCTCTGACCATCTCAGTGTATTAGAAGGACGAGAAGTCTTCTTGTAACAACCATAGGGGAATTAATTTGACCAGTATTGTATCCATAGTTGTCCGACGCCTAACTGGAGCTCGAGAACAGCAAACTAGAGAAAACCAGGCAGGTTTCAGACCTAGACGAGGATGTGTTGATCACACTTTTACCCTCTGACAGGTTCTGGAGCACAGGTATACCTACCGGCTAGTAGCCAACAGTTGCCATATTTCTTGACGTAAAAGTGACATTTGACTCTGTCGACTATGTGTTATAGTAGTCCGTGATTGTGAAGACAATACTTCGAGCAAGTATGCAACACTTATCAAATTGTTCAACCTGTATCGATTAGATGTTCGATAAGCCTTGTTTATTGCTGGATATGTGCGAGGGATTGATACATCCTAGCTGTGCACTGCATGGAAATCGATGTCTACTCGAGGTATCTGAAAAACACACAGAGACAGTAATTAGATTAGTTTTACTTAACCGTAGAGTTGCATATGATCTCTCTTTCCATAAGTTATTTGTGTTGTGTTCATAGTTAGAAAAAGCATCGTCTACATGTTAAGAAAGTGGAGTTGTGACTCATTGGTTTCGGTAGTTGGCTGAGGTTTGAGCACCTAGGTGATACCGATAGCACCATCACGCATAGTAGATGTGACTCATTGCCTACCGCATGAACGTGTAAATCCGACCGATAGCTGCTACCTTGACGTGGTGGTCGGGCTTGCATATCACAATGACCCAACGAGCTATGCTGGTGGAACGCTTGTTCCCTCGAGGTCCTACCATACCAGAAAGGTCTGTTGGGTAGTGGTTAGACGAAAAGCAGTTACCGTTATAGTGTAAATTGCTACACTATGATGGGGGTCTGAGGGCGAAGTCGTACTGCTGCTAGCTGGATGGGGTGTGACAGCAGTAAGGTGTTTCCCTTGGATGACCAGCAGTGCCAAGCTGATGCTGCCTTCTCAGTGGAAGGGGAGAGTCGGGGGGTTAGAAAAGGTCGGCCCCAAAAATAACACACTCCACCACGGTCTGCCGGGCCGGCGGTGTTGGTTCACTTGTCATTTCCTTTCGACCATCCGGCCCCAAAAATACAAAAGTTCAAAATAATCATACTCAAAAGGCTGGGTGTGACAGGTCTCAAGCAGATGTCCGATGGGCTCTGCGGTCACACAAATCTCTTTCAGGTACCTTAAGAAGAAATAGCCTTCCATGGTGTGGGCAGCCGGGAAGTGTCAACCGCCCTCACAACTCTGTCAGCACCCAAGTTTCTTCTGACTGCTATCCTCTTCCTCCATCATTACCTTCTAATCTTCCTTCACGTCTCTTAATTAATGATGCTGCATCATCTTCAATTTCTCCTACCTCTGCAGCCTTCTACAACGATCTGAGTCCACAGAACAGCATCCCTGGTCTCCTTAAACCACTTGTGGAAACTCGGACCGTTACGCAGTAATGCCTGGTCCTATGTTGATAATGATGATGATGATGAACGTGTAAATGGTTACTGAATGTGTTTCATTTTTCTTCTGTAACTCTATGGTTCTGTGACTCGGGTATTCAACTCCCAATCTTCACTTTGAACTTACATCTCACCACAAAGGTTTCGACAACCAGTTAATGTCATTAGTTTTTGACATAGTCTGTAAATGTGTACTTGGGTGCGTCTCCATTTTTGTTTTTTCTTCTATGGTCTAGACTGTAGAGAATACTGTCCAAAATCGATCACATCTTAGTTGTCATATTATACATTTCCTCCATTTTATCGCTTTTCCTTATCTGACGACTTTTGATAACTTCTAATTTTATTTCCCTCTTACTGCCTTTCTCATTTGATTACCGTTTTCTGTGGTGTGCTGATGATTGGTGTGGCAACTGGGACTGTTGTACGTAGTACTGACAGAACTAATGCTGATGATGTTTATATGATGTGTACTGCTCTTTCAGGATGTTATATTTGCAACTTTTAAGGCTTTTGTTATCAATTAGAAGTGCTATCGGTTTCGTACTACTGTGATCGTCAGTCTCTCTAACGGTGGTCATTAGGCGTTCAAATACTACCAATGATACTAATTTCATTCAGTAAATATCTGTACATTTATTAGTCTATCTTCGACGTCATTGTTAAGCTACAAACTTTAAGTTGGTATTCATCATGAATTGACTAGTCAGTTGGAGGAACATTGGAAATCTGGGAGCACTGGACAGCTGGCTGTTTCTTCCTAGTATGAGACTCAACAATACCGCACCCGTGACCCCTGTCTGCCAGGGATCGAACCGAGGACCTTCAGGTTCCGTGACCGGCATATTTTCATTCAGCCACTGGGTCGGAATCCAGTGGTCCATATTTCCAACTTCTGTCAGTTCACGATATAGCGCGACCGCCACCCAATGTCATTGTTAAGTATTTGCCCTCACGTCTACCAGATTTGCCCCACTGGTCACGACTTCTCATTGGAAGTTCAGGAATCACCTCTCAAACTTTAAAGTGATGAATGGGTAGTTTTATGTCTTTGACTAGACGATTTGTTAAGGAGATGGCCGAGTTGCTCCTACAGCCTCTAACATCACAGCAACTGACTCGGTGAGAAGGTGAAGTTAGATGGCTAACCCACGCAATGCAATATTATTTGTATTTAGCAAAATATGTTGGGAGTGTATATGGCCTTAAAGCGTAAATGGCCTAATCAGAATGTGAACGAAGATAGACAAATGAAAGTCATTTGAAATTGATTGCTTGCGGCTCTCATCCCTTTTAGCTTTATAGCCCTTAAGGTGTATCACTAACGTCTGAAACCAAAGCAGGTAGACTAAACTTCTAACCATCGATTTGTCCTAGGGTGGCAAAATCAACGTAGAACCTTGCACAGAAGTGCATCAGCTCAAGTTGCCACACCTCACAATAGCAAGCAAATAACAGGTGGATAGGAAAATACTCGTAACTCATAATAAAGTAGTGTGAGAGATTAAGCAATATGGAGATAACGGTTAGTACGAATATTCAAGCTTTGTAACCGATTGATGTTCAGCCATGTCACCAAGTGTCCTCCATCACTGGTTCTTTTCATCTCAGGGATCCCAGACAGACAGTGTACATCTCTCCACATGGCTGAGACCAACAGTAAGAGACTTTATCGACCGGTGTTGGGTCTTGGTCTAGCTATCCTGAACTGTCTTCTAACTTAATCCAACTTTTTTCAGCATGACACATCGAGGTAGACGGTGATGGCTTGGCGCGCGCAATACATTTACAAGCCATCTCAGTCGAATAAGGTTTACTAAAGAATACATACAAAGTCTTTCTTTTCTTTTTGGCAAGTATATCCTTGTTTGTACTATCTCCTTTTTGTTGGCTCACAGTTTATTGTTTTCGGTAAGTGTATTTTCTTTGCCTTTAAGGGCAAAGGAAGTTGGTCTACAAGATACTTTCAAGCTCATTGTCTATAAATTCATCGTAACATTCAGTAGCTGGCTTAAAATGACCAACACACACTCACCTCCACGTTTCCGAATAAAATTCTTTTGGAGTTATTAGTCACCTTTCGGAAACTGATCTACTTGAGTTCGTAATAAGTAGTGTAAACATTTTAGTTGATAATTTTGCCGAAAACGATTGATGTATAATGAACAAAATTACATCAAAATAAAATGTACTACCCCGTTTCCACCTGATTCTGTGGAATCAACCAGGTTGTGTATGGGGAAAACTACTGGTCGATAACACTGGGTGATGGTAGAGGTATATCGCGAACCGAAAATAAATGGGTGGGTGGGATATCGACGATTAGATTGCAAGGTCATCAAAAAATTGAAATGAAGATAGTCTCAGCAATCTGAAGCATATTCATGCAGTACTAAATGAGCCACACCTATTTTATAGTACTACTTAGCTGCTCAAACCACCTCGGTAGGTGGAATGGGACTCGAACCCTTGACCCATTTGGTTGAAAGTCGTCTCTCCCCGCCCTGTCTAAACCAATGAACTACAAATCATAAGGTTATGAGTGTGCACTGATGAGAAATATCAAAATATGACGAGAAAGCTGTCCAGTGCTTCGATTTTTTTTCCCAATACATATCGGGATAAATCCTATCTAAAATAAAAGAACAACACGTGTGTTGAATTATATCTTTTTTTAAATGAATGCAGGGTCACGGTGATAGTGTATCGTGTTCAAAGTTTCATAAGTCAACCACACTTTTATTTTAGTTGCATTTAAAAAGTTTATTTTATATATTTTTCGTATGTTTACAGGTTTTGACCAGTCGGATGATATTGAATTCTCAGATCATGTACTGTTTTCAGCTTATCAAAATGATACCTCTTATACTATTGGTGAACTTTTACCTGAAGTCGATGAGTCTCCAATCTCACCGAAAGAATTTCATGACTGTGAACCTATTCCAGGCAGTAAACGACGTGAACTATCTTCAGATACAGATGAAGGAAATCATGGTGTAGATGATGATGATGATGTTCAGTCGGATAGGACAGTGAATTTGGAATCTAATGATATTCCTGCACAGAAAAGAGCTAAAGCAGAATTTGATAATGATTGTATGCTTGAAAAAGAGACAACTTCAGCATTAAATATTGAGTTTACAGTAAAAAATGATTTAAAATCAAATGATCTACAAGAAGAGACTAAAATAGTTGAAACCGAGTCTCTATGCAAATTATCCTCTGTAACTGAACAACATATTTCTGATTCTAAACCTCAAACTGTTTCAAAGTCCACTGTTAACAGACGAAAATTTTCAGGTCAACAATCTCGTATACGTAAAAAGCTTATTTCTATCTCAGATAGTTCAGATGAAAATAATGAAGTTCATCTAGAGAAAAAGTTGAATAATTCAATTTGTTTATCATCAAATGATTCTGATTTGGAGAATGATACATTAAAAAATCAATGGATAAACACTATTAAATCATCTGATGATAATGATCAGAGTTGTGTACAAACCAAACAAATCGATTCTATTTCACCACAATCATCAATAATAAAACTTAATAAAACTGTAAAATCTAAAAAACAGAAAATTAATCATACTACAACTAAAAGTAAAGTGAAACAAAAGCAATCAGAAAAACATTCTAATGAAGTGATTACTATTCATGAAGAAAAAAGGTTAGATCATTCAACTTTTATATAGTTTTCTCATTTTATTGTTTCAGTCTTACTTTAATAATTTCAGTTATTGACAATAAATTTACTTTGATGGTTACTGCTGTATGACCATCAACTGTCGACTGTAACCACTAATCACAGCTACTACTCTGAGTACAATCAAAGGAAAGAGGATACTGTACTGTAGTCTGCTCTCTCATCTTGTATGCCTGTGAGATATAGCCGCTAAATGAAGACTGGCAAGTCGATTAATAAAGTTGTGAACCTACATCCACTGAGATTACTTGGACATGTACTGTACATGCCGAGCCATTGCCGCCTACCTCGATGTGCCATGTTAGGGGCAGATGGATTAGGTTGAAAGAGGGTTCAAAGTCCCCAGGCTAAGGCATGATACCAGTCGATAAAGTCTCTGACTGTTGGTGTGAGTCATGTGGAAAGATGTAGACTGCCTGACTAGGATCCCCGAGATGAAATGAATCAATGGTTGGGAACTCTTGATGACGTGCATCTTTGATTCACCTGCCTTCTAAAGCTTGAATATTCGCACTAATCTTTATCTTCAAATTGTTTATTCTCTCACACAACTTTGTCTACTTTGATATCAGTCTTTTCCCATCCACCTATTCTTTGTGTACTACTGTAAGGTGTGGCAAATCGAGGTGATCCTCTTGTGTGTGAAGTTCTACCTTGATTCTGTCTTTGACCGAATATGTAGTGAATTCATTTCTTTTTAGGGTGCCGAAGATGCGTAGCTTACGATGAGAATGAGGTGTACATTTAAGTTTTTTCCTAATATCCTCTGGATTATAATACAATTTATTCTGAGAAACGAATGAATTTGTTCATCAAGTTTCTAGTCACTAAATATTTTCGTTCTTGCTTAGTCGGGCAAAACCCTAGTGATTAATGTGAAACAAAAATCTGGTCAACAGTCAGGTCCCATAGTTCAGTTGGTAGAGCGACGAGCAGAAAACCCGTTGGTCGCTGGTTCAAACCCAGCCGCGGTCAAAATTTTCATAATTCGTCAAATACTAAAAGATTTTGTCAACAGCCAACCCATTCAGCTTGGTACAACTTCCGAAGTGAATGAAATAGTCACCGCGTTCTGCCACTTCATACTCTATTCTTAAGCTACGAGTCGATGCAGACCTGTCCTGAAGCATCGTCTCACGTCTGCCAGGTGCCAAATATACTCGAATTTTTGTTCAAGCGTTTAGAAGACTGCCTTTTGTCAGTATTTTTACATACCAGGACTATATCAGCTACCTTCAGTCAACCAGGAGTGCATCAATCCCTGAGATGTCGTGGGTTCCTAGAGTTATGTCTATAACGAAATTAAACAAGTGCTTTAGCAGTAGGGATCTCTAGAGGACAATACTAGATTTTGCTATTTCGAACGGCATCTCCCCATAAGCTTTTGCGTGGTTTTGTGAGTTCGAGTAGAGAGCCATTACATACTTCCTCGGTACTTTCTTCAAAGTCACGCATTACCACAACACTTGGTTGGCTGAGTAGGTTGCAACTTTCAAGTCAAGAAATACAACAAGTATCAGTCCTCGATAAGTATGCTTGTGTTCCGAAATCCCTCGAAGGGTGAAAATTTAATCAATGTGTACTCTTCTCCAGGTGTGAACCCTTCCTGTTTATTTTCAAGTTTACTGTTCGCGAGCTCTAGTTAGGCGTTGTGTGACTACTTACTCTAGGATCGTTTGCCTGAGTGGAGTTCGGGAACAGTAAGCTCGAGGAAACCATGCAGGCTTTAGACCAGGCCGCGGGTATCTCGACCAAATATTCACACTGCGCCAGGTTCTGAAACGCAGGCACGCTTACCGACGCCCAACAATAGCTACATTTCTTGATCTGAAGGCGGGATTTGACTCCGTCGATCGAGAAGTCTTATGATAATGTCTCTCACTGAAAGGGGTACCGAGTAAGTACATCACCTTATTTAGGGCTCTTTTCTCGGCCACCTGTGGACGTGTTAGAGACCTATGGTGGGGTGTTGGGTTAGTTTTGTGTGTCGAGTAGTCTTCATCAAAGATGCCCACTCTCTCCATTCTTATTCAACTGTATCCAAGTTGTTCTCATGGTGGTCTTCGTCTCGTCATCTGACCATACAGGGGTTGACTTGACCTAGAATACACACATGACAAACTCCTGTTAGGTAAAGACGCTGACAAAATTTAGAGTCTTCTGTACACCTCAAATAGCAATTTGAGAATATCTTTGATACGTTTCTCACCACGGAAATGCAAATTGTTGCTGCAGGACTGATGTCCCACTGTGCCCCGGCTAACAATGGAGAGAAGAGTGGTTGAGCTCGTTGAACACTTCACTTACTTTGGAAGTCGGATCAACCCTGGTGCCGTTGGTGAGTGGCCAACGAAATCTGTGCACGGATATAAAAGGCTCGATTGACTTTTGCCAACTTACTCGATCTGTGTTACCGCCACGATGTCGGATTGTCGATTAAGGATTTAGTGTAGTGTGGTGCAGTTTATTCTGTTCTAGTTTATGGCTGTGAAGGGTGGGCGATAAAAGTAGAGGATGTGAGAATGCTTCAGGTGTTTGACCATCGTTGCCTTTGTAGTATGGACGATATTCCGTGGTGTCAGTATGTGAGTGACACAGAAGTCAGAGATGGAGAGGTAATATAGTTGATGTGATTGTGAACCTTCACGTTTATGGACTGATATGGGTGTCTGGGACATGTGTTACGTATGCGCACTCACCATCTGCCTCTAAGCAAAATGTTGGCTGAAGTATATTCAGATTGAAAAAGGGCTTTGGATGACCAGACTAAGATATGGCATCAGTGTACGAAGTGATTGACTGTTGGTTTGAGCCATGTAAGGCGACGCAGACTAGCCGGTTGGGATCCATGGGACAACAGAAACCAGTAGTTGTTAGAGACTCTAGGTGATGTTACGGCTGAGAGCCGATTTCAGTGGCGCAGACGTATCCGCACATACATTATTTTCATCTTAACTACTATGCCTAATCTCATCATTTTCCTATTCTTTCTTACTTCCTCCTACTTCTTTTGTTCGATTTTTCTTTCTTTCTTCACCTATTTTATTGCCTTGTTACTTGATGTGCTGATATGAAGTGTGGCAACTTGGACTGCTATGCAGTAACGCCTGGTTTTATGTTGATCTTGATGACGATGATGAAGATCGTGGAAGTGATGTCAGTCAAACTGATTCATTAGAACACGCCTGTTTTCTCGTAAACTGATATCATCAGCCTGACGAAACTACCTCTGATTCCTAAACAATACACCGTACCTCCGTTACTCTCCTCTGTAAATTATCTCTCCATTGTTAAAAGATTTGGTGGAAAACCATCAGGTTCTGCTACTTTGCATTGTTTCAGGTTTAAAACAACCTTCTCAACTTTAAGGAGAGTTGGAATGACTGACAAACATGTCACATTCAGATTTGGACTGTAGATCTTAGAGAACTGAAGCGTGGTTGTGAATCGGTTGAACTGTCCTACCTAACATTGTAGTCGCCTATCGCTAGAGCTTATCATGGACCCATCTACTTCCGCGATTTTCTCACTGACCATAACCTCACCGGTAAGCCTAGTAAACCTAAATAATCACCGAGTATTACCAAATGTTAATGTCTTCTCCGCTTTCATCAATTTCTCCACCCATCACTGCTCGCGATCTTTATGACGTCTGCTTTCGCTTTTCATTGTGGTTAGAGTTAGCTGGAATCATTCTTCTCGCATCAATGGGAAATCAGCTGGCTTTTGCAAACATTTAGGTTGAAGATATCAACTGCCTTCACTGTTTCTACAGTCGACTTAATATTACTCCAAACTTCAGCGGAAGGGCAACTGCTATGATGTTCAGATAAGCGCTTCTCTGTCTCCCCTCCAAATACACCTGACGTCTTCATCTTCCAATCGATCACACAGAGTTCACTGCTGTGTTTGCTGTGCTCGTTAAGATGATAACATACACGTGCTTGTACTGACGCACGATCGAAACTCAAGCAGGTACTCTAGAAAGAGCAACAATCTTCCCCAGATCTCTGCCACAATGGCTTGTGGCGATATGATCTGTGTCCGATGTTGATTTGATACTGGTGGTTACCAAACTAGTCAACTTGTCTTCCTACTCTTAAAGCTACTGTTAGCCAGAAACCAGCGATTGCCATAACAAATGTATGAGAAGCAGTCACCTTTGTCTTTTTGTCGGCATGGTATATCGTAGGAATGATCTGTATACCCTTCTCACTGATCTAGCTTTTCTTCTTGTGTGTTGAAATCGACTTCAAGAACTCTGAATAAGCATCGGCGAGGTTCAGTGTCTTATCCAGTTGTAACAGATCCGTTCGGTCGGATTGTACACAAACGGCTATCGACTGGTATCCAGTATATTATTAGTGCACTTTCTGCTCTGCCACTGATTGCAGTGTCTACACCGCAAGGTAGTCTTTGAATCTCCAAACACTTGTGAATTTCGCGGGTTTACCAAATGGAGCAGGTAAGGTAAAGTGAATAACCATACTCGGGTCTTGTATGGGCGCAGGATAGCACAGGATACATCCACGGCTAGAGATTCCAGAGTTTCGGCAATAGACACCTGTTGTTCGATTTTGCGTAGGGTTCAAACGTTGAAATCGATAGTGTTTTTTTATTCGACTAGAAATGGTGTTTCTCTTGCTTGGATCGTTAGGAATATTCGTATGGAGAGAGGTTGGGGAATTTATAAGAGGCCTGCTACTGGTGTAGGGGAGTGAAGACAAGGGAAGGAACTAAGATAACGAAGGTAGTCTATGTTTAGTTGGATTTTTTATGGTGCTATAGGCATATGGGTGCTTGGTGCTTCCAGACTGCCCACGTAGTAGAAGTTGTTATGTGGAGCATCTGAAAGGAAAAAGGGACCAGTTTTGCGTAATTTCAGAACTCGTAAAAAATCTGTTTGAGGCCTGTCACACGCGATCTTTTTGAGGTTATGCGATTGGAATTTGATTGCGTTAACATCCAACGAAGTAATCCATACCACTGACACTAAAATGCCTCAAGATAGGTAGTTGTCCACGACTTTCGGGGCGAACGTTTTCTACCCCACCCTCGGCAAGGGGGAAACAGCATCAGCATGGTACTGTTGGTCACCCATGGGAAACGCCTTGCTGCTGTCACACCCCATCCAGTCAGCAGTATGACGTCGCCTTTGGACATCCTATTACTATCCAATACACCTTTTTTGGACGATAAGATCTCCAGAAATTAGCCTTTCAGACAAAGTAGCTTATCGGCCACTGTCTTATCCCAGATGTAAGTAGCAGCTATCGGTCGGTCTAAGATATGAAAATCTTCATCGATTATCGAGGACTACCTTCTTGCTTCTTATCAACGTAGAACCTTGTACAGAAAGCTTCGACTCAGGTCGTTGCTATTCACAACAACTGGAAGATAAAGTGTACTGAGATAGGATTATATTAAAATGAACAAAAAGTGAAGAACTAAACAAATATATGGACCTGCATGAGGTCGGTGCATGAATGGTCGATGAAATCCCAAAACAAATCAGTTTCGTTTTATCAACTTACGTCATTTTTGTTGCTTACCAGTAATGAAAGATGAAGTCCGTGCGTGCAGGTTAAACATATTCGGGCATATAGATGTTTTCGGCATTTAGAACATTGCTTGGCGAAATCACCGAGGTGAATAAATCAGTTGATAGAGATTTAGTTTTTTGAAATGGCGGCGAATACTTGTAGCTCAGGTGGGTGGTCTTCGTTGCATTATGTTCTCTGAGCTGGGTTGTTTAATTGTGGGGAAGCTTTCATCGTCTTGCTAAACGACATCATCAGCACTAACTTCAGTATGAAGTGAGCTGTCAATATCTCCCCGTGAGAGATTCAGTAGCTTGTCCTTACCAACTGGTTTGTGATTGGTTGTTTCCTTTGACTGTTGTGTTCTTGACTGACGGTTTAGATTTTCCTGTTGGCTGTTCCTCTGCTTGATCTGTCACCTTTCTGTTGTCTATCATTTTCTCATTGGTTGATAGATTGGGTCTATACATCTGTTCATTGCTGACTGACCTGAATGCCAAGCTTCTAGGAATTCTCTGATATTCTTTGTGTTTCCTTTCTGCATCCAAGATTTCAACATTGTCGAAATTGAATTCATGTCCATAATTATCCACATGCATTGAAATGAGTGATAAAATGTCATGTGTGATGTATAGTAGCTAGTTGGCTCTCATGTAGACGAAGACGAAGAGGGCGACCACTTTGTACAATGTAGTGTTGACTACACTTATTGCAGTTGATTTTGTAAATGATATTCGGTTTATCTTCTTTGATTGTTTCATCCTTTGGTCTGCATAATAGTGTTTGCAGGGAATTTGTTGGTTTATGAGCCACACCAATTCCAAGTGGTCTCAGTAATCTTGTTGTGATTTCTGATATATTCTTTATGTATGGTAGGATGATGCGTTTATTGATTTCTGTCGATGACTTTGTAGTTGATGATGTGCGGGATAGGCATCTTGTGATAAAGTTTCGTGGGTAGCCGTTCTTCCTTAAGATGAACATCAAGTAATTTCTTCGTTTCTCGGTGTTGTTGTACTGCAGTACAGTGTGTTCTTGCTCTTTTGAATGGAGTCTGCACGCAACTGATCTTGTGCGTTGTTGGGTTGTTGCTACTTTAGTTGAGGATTTGATCAGTGTGTGTTGGTTTCCAGCTTTCCGGTATTTGTTCTATTGACCAAAACATCTAGGAATGGTAGTTGGTTGTTTGACTCTTTTTCATTGTGAGTTTGATGTTATTGAAATGCTGTTGATCAAACTGTGAGTGTCTTCTATATCATCGTTTTTTAATGACAAAGTATCTTCCGCAAACCGAATCCAAATTTTTGGTTCGATCATAGGTGAAATATTGGCTGCCAGTCTCTACATCTATGCTTCTGAAATTAGTTCTGGGTATTGGTGATCCCATTGGAGTTCCGTTCATGTGTCTGAATTGGAAACATGTTGTCAGACAAAGATCTATGAGTTCAATCAGACTTGAACATTTAAGTTTTTTGCGCTCTGAAAGGTTTATGTCTTCTTTAATAATCTTTAATCTATATGGGTGCTACTTGGTTTATACACATAAGTAGAAGAAGAAGAAAGGCATGACCCAATGGTTGATAATCATCCTCCTAAACCACTAGGCCACAGTTTCATATAGTTGTTAACTGTTAGTTTTTAGTCAGTGTTCATCAGGCATCCTGAATGAGAGTGATGGATAAGTTTTGACATTATGCTTCTTGCAGTTGAATCGTCCCGCGCACTAGATATGCATTTGTTCAATGTTTTTATAGCTTGAATAGGTTTGCAGTCACGTTTTTCAATGTTGTAACTAACTTGGGAGAAAAAGAACCGAATTCATTGACCTTTTTTTCCTTCTTGGCACATTTCAGATTGTCTACTAATTCAAATGGTGAGTTCCGTATCATTTTCATGTTGACTTTCAATCTTATGTCGTGATTAACTTGTGTGTTGTTTTTGTTGTTGTGAAGATAATTGCTTCTTATGGGTAGTGCCCACTGCTGAGGAGTCACATTCTAAGACGAAGCAGCTGTCCAATACTCTTAGATCTCCAATGTTTCTCTAACCAGACGTTGATGAATTAGGATAGACCTACTTTGGTGTGGAATCGATAAGTGGGTAGTGTATCATCATCTCACATAGAATAGACGTGGTTCACAGTCTGGTGGTTCATTCTTGTTCACATTTCTACACGGTTATATTGGCCTATTACTTCTTTAGTGTAATGAATTATGGTTAACTCAAAAGTGTATATATTACTAATTCATTTGGTGCGGTTGGCTACTTTTTTTATATAGTCTTTATAATATTTCAGTTCATATTCTGTCCATATGAATATATACAGGTATACGTCAGACGGTATTATCATCATCATCATCATCATCATCATCAAATGATCCATTCAGCCAATTGAATCATTGTTGCCGTGATTTAAAGACAAGTTTAATTAGAGGACATGAGAATTTTATCGCAGCTGTACAAATATTGACAAAAGTTCGTTCAATCCCTGTTCGACTCCCTCAGTTAGCTGAAGCATGGGATCTTATGGATTGTATTAAAAAGGTGAGTAAATCTAGTTTATTTGTAATCAAATAACTTATCTCTCTTAGTGCCAAACCTTCAATCTGATCGTTTTTGTTCAATTACTTGTAAATTTGCCAAAGAGAAAACAAAATATATAGGTTTTAGGTTTTTAGTTCGAAACCAATTAGCGGTAGAATCATTCGCCTTCACTCACAATAAGTATGGTTTATCGCCTACTAAATGATTGTACACAAGGTTGATTAGTTCAGTTTTTTTTCAACTGGTGAGAGTTATATGACGCTATGATGTTATACTCAACACTAATATCAAGTCAGTGCTTCTATATGGCGCGTCACGAAAAGCATTTCCAACAAACTACAGACATTCATCAACGGCTGTCTACGGTCGATACTGAAGATCAGATGGCCAGAATGTTAAGAATAAGCAACAAGGAATTCTAGCCTGGCAACGAACCAACCAAGAATCTATCGCCCAACAAATACACAGAAGAAGAAATTGGAGATGGATTGCATTGAACATACACTGAGAAGGCCGATTGGGGACATCATGCACCAGACTCTTGAGTGGAACCCAAATGGGAAACGATGAGTTGGGCGTCTGAGGGTGACATTGAGGAGATGGTGTGAGGATAAAATGAAAGCTTATGGGGAGTCGTGGAGTCAGGTTGGAAGGACTGTAGAGAACAGAGTGAAATAGTAACGTGCTACTGAGGCCTTATGTTCCACTAGGAACCCGATGGACAAATAATAATAATTATTACTATTATTACCATGTTATATGATGCTTTCAACCCCTAAAGTCATATAGTGCTTCAATTGTCTTTATGCTTTTCTAGTGTCGACGATACAAACTTTCAGCTGAAGTTCGTGATGCTGCTCAGTCAACTTTTCAATTCTTTCAGTCTTTACAAGCGAATGCTACCAAAGAAGAGGTAATTTATATGTAATATGAATTTGTAAAATACTCATCGTTCAACAATTTCATCCCTTATTATTGAGATTCTTGGATACTTCAAGTTGATATTCACCATGGACTGACATCACTTAGAGGAACATTCGAAACCTGTGAGTACTGGACAACCAGCTGTTTCGTCATAGTATGGGGCTCAGCGGTACTCACCCGCCCCGCCAGGTTCCGTGTCCCACTGAGCCGCGTGGTCGGAATCCAACTTCTGTCAGTTCAAGTCATAGAGCGATCATCGCCCAACGTCATTGTTGAGTATTAGTCCATACGACCACCAAGTCTGATGAATAGTAACTTGAAAAACTACCAAATCCCCACAAGCCCCGAAATTCCATTGATCTCGTGCTCATTGGTGACTAGCTTCGAGAAGTGATTCCACACTCAGAGACTCAAAGGTAGTGTGTTGGCCATAGATTCTGAAGGTCATGAGTTCGAACCCCGACGAGTTAGGGTGATGAGTGTGTAGTGCTGAGGAGTCCCATACTAGGACGAAACAGCTGGTTGTCCAGTGCTCACAGGCTTTTGATGTTTCTTCAACCCATGATGAATTCCAACTTGAAAGATCAGTAAATCTTCGCAACCCCCCAAATTCTTGGATACGAACTAATTGGGGACATACCATCTAGTTACTAGACAAACAATACGATAGTCAACAACTGATTTAATAGTTGACATAAAAAGAGGTCAATGTTGAATGAACTGAATCGAGTTTACTTCAAACGGAGTATAAAAGTACATACCCTGGGTTGTAACTCTTGCTTTCATATACAATGCATGCGCCCTTGAGGCGAATCCACGAAATATCATATTAAAAGTGGGAGGTTAACCAATATGAAAGAAAACAGTGTTCCTGAAGGCGGTAAAATTGAGTGATATACGCAAGACGGTAAAATCCGTATTCGTGTTATGATTACCAAAGACTTTTGAAGGTTCATTGTTATACATTCAGTTTTTCTATTTGAATTCTATTCATCTTCTATTGAACCTTACAAATAGTTGTATTCGGTAAGTTATTGTGATGACGACATACGAATCATATTCAATTGGATAGTAGGATTCTATGGAACAGTTACTCCTTGGTTTAGATGATCGCTCTATAACATGCGTTATGAGTTCGAACACCGCTCCACCTACTGAGGTATGGAGAGCAAGGTAGTACCACTAACCCGCACACAGTGTGTATGGTCCATTGCCTACTGCACGAATGCCCCCAAGGTTGGCCGGTTGCCAACTTGTGTTATTTGTGATGCCGACTGGTGGGACATCGACTATTTATTAGAGGACAAGTATATTGCTCAGCAGTTGGTTCTGTCCTCCTATACGACTGTGTGACATGACCATCAAAAGTCAAAGGCTTGAAGCGGTAACACGGTTTTGATCACAGGTGTTTTCGTAGCACTGCTCGCGTTTCGGTGGAATCACCATGTGAGCAGTGTTGAGGTCAGGCGAGGGGCACTAGGCAAAACAGGCCAGCAAGTCGATTGATGATATGAATGTTAGTAAACTGAGATGGCTTGGATAAGTACTACATATGCTGAGCCAGTTTAGATTAAAAGAGAGTTCAGGGTGGCCAGACTAAGACGTGACACCAATCGATAAAGTCTCTGACCGTTGGCCGGAACGGTGTGAGGAGATGTAGACCTCCTGATTCTGCGAAGTCATCACTGATTGTGTATGAAAATCGATCGTAGTTGTGCAGAGATGTATTCACTCTGACATCTAAAACTTGAATATTTGCATTAACCTTCATGTCTAAATTGTTTATTCTGTTACACAGCTTCTATTTTTAATATGAGTCTCTTTCTATCCACTTGTTCTTTGTGTGCTTCTGTGAAGTGTGGCAACTTGGTGTGTGTGTGTGTGTGTGTGTTTGAAGACTTTCACTGATGTTTTTCAGTAAAATTATACCTTTCGTCAGTGTCCTTTGCGAGTATATTGTTAACTTGCTCATGATTTTCTTTTCATTATCTATATATAGCTGACTCAGGCGCAAGCGCTTATCGCAGCTCACCAAAATCGAGTTCATGCATCAGTTCAAGACTCTACTGCAGATAACAAACTAAAAACTGAGACACCTCCTACTCCTGCACAAAACGATCGACCATTACAGAATAATACACACTTGAATACATTGCAAACTTCAACCATTCCTTCTGTTTCAACTGATTCAGTATCGATACAAAAGCTTAGTGTTAATGAGCCTGAGAATTTGACAGCTGATTTAGAAGCTAAAGTAGATGATGTCTTATCACGGATCCGTGCTACAGAAGAGCGTATGGCTGCAGCTGCAGCGGCGTCTACACGACCTGAAACACCGTACAAATCGTTATCTAGTCATATGATTAACCCGTCTACTAGATCATCAGGTGGTCGAATAATCAGAGCTTCAGCTGTCGCTGCTGCCACTGCTCATATGCATGATGAAGAAGATGAAGAGACTGTAATGTCACGAGTTGAACAGGTGGCTGCTTTTGAAGCAGCTACTGAAGGAAATCCAAATACTAACACTATTGGATCACCTCCACCCCCTCCTCCACCGCTACCACCACCTTTTCATTCTGTCACATCCTCAGATCAATTTGAATCTAAAACATCTCCAAGTGTTGATCTGGATCTTGATTCACGTATCCAGTTATTCATGTCAGCGGCTAAGTCAAAAAAATCTTCCAAGATTCCCGCTTCTGAAGTCACGACTACTAATAGTACTGCTACTATCCAACAAAAAGCACCTAATATCACTTCATCACCTTCATCTAATCTATTGCCAGCACTTTTAGCTAAGCGTAAATTAATAGCTGATAAACTTGCTGCTACAAAGGCAGCTGGATCACCGATTAAACATTGTCATCCGGTTACTTCACCGTTACCATCACCACCATCATCGAATAATGAAATAAATTATTCAGAGAAAGTTTCTCCTTCCTCCAGTGAATTGCCTTTTTCTTCCAAGGTATCCTCTTCATTGAAATCATCGTCGAAAGATGATGAATTATATGATTTATTAGGTGTATGAATTATTGATTCATTTCTACACTGAAGGAGGGGGGAGGGATAACAGCAACACTTTATTATTCAAGATTTTTATTGTTTACCATCAGTCTCAATGGTTGATTCCACTTTTATTGTACAAACCAAATAGCTAATAGTTATGTAAATTGGAAGTCCTTGTCTTTTATTTTCATCATCATCTTCATGGATATCACATAATCGCCAATACGATGGATGTGGAAAATACCCAATGATTATAGCATAAAAATGTAAACATTTATGATTTTTTTTTCTCTCTCTCTCTCTCTTAATTTATTATTTTTAAAGTTACCTAGTCTCAGTTATTGTGGTAATCTATGTGCGTATATTGTTGTTGTGTATGCGAGCATGTGTAAATTGACTCTGTGTTCATGAAGTAATAGATTAGCTACCACCGTCATCCCCCAACCTATCCCCCATTTTTTTTCTGTTTCTGATTCCTTCTCCGGGGTTAGGATCAGATTCACTATGTATGTGTGTATACATACAATTCAGTGTTGTCAATATCATCATTCTCACACATGGAACTCTCTTAGCATCCTCACATATTCCTCTTCATATTCTTACATTTGTTTTTCATCCTCTCTTTTTTCTTTTCTCCTGTCAAATGAATACAACGTCCTTTTTTTGTTTTTGACTCGGAATTACTGAAATGTATGGAAAATCAATTTTTGATTCATCTATCTTTTACCCTCTGTCTATCTTTCACACATACATACTACTCAAAAACTTGGAAGTAATAAGACAACAATTAATCTGGTATATATAAATGTATATCTATTTATACACATGCAGCCTAATGGAAATGATATTTTGAAGTATTTTCTAGTGAATTCCCGCTGCTGCTGCGCTGCCGCCCCGTAACTTCCCTCTGCACATCATCAATATAAACAGAAACGTACAACGTTATTCTGTTGGTTTCTTTCGTTTTTCAATTAAAAAGTATATATATTTATACATATATATTATATATTTGTAGGGTTGAGTTAACCCCAGTGATGAGAGCAAACTTCAGTCTTTCAATGGTAAGTGCAAGCCGACATGGATCGTCTATTGGTTACTCTTCAATGAAAACAATTAGTTGATCATATCTGCCTTATGTTTCATCATTTATCGCTAGGAAAGAATCCAATTCTGTTCTTTGTGTTTTTATCAAAGAAACAGCTTAATGTTGTAATAGATAACGTTAGTTAGATTATAGATTTGACTATCTGAGATGGGATCCGCGGTTTGGCAGACTAGTATTGATACTGGGTGATGATTGAAGGTGAAATAGAAGTGTGGTTAGCAGTCGGGCTTCGAAGCTCGGTTGGTAGAGCACCCGGTGGTCGCTGGTTCGAATCCCACTGTGGTCTTCAAATTTTCATTTCACCTATCATCACCACCCGGTATCAATACAAGTCTGCCACACTACGACTGCTATCTCAGATAGTCAAAATGATAATCAATATGATGTTTTCTCATTCTAATTCAATCAGATTTGGATTGGGATGAAAAGTCCTGACTGCAGGCAGCCAGCGTGGATATAAACAATCAAGAGGTAGTAACGCGTCACGAATTCACATGGTAGTCGTCGAACAGTGCTCTTGGTGATTGAAATGAAGTAAAAATGTGGTCAGCAGTCGGACTTTGTAGGTCAGTGAGTATAGAGCACCGGTCTGGTAACCGGGTGATCACTGGCTCGTATCCGGCTACGGTCTCCAAATTTTCATTTCACCTTCAATCACCACTTGGTTTTAGTTAGATTATTTTTTATTTATTTGTCTCTTGAGTTACCAGTGGAGCATAAGGCTTCGCTGTTTCACTCTGTTCTCTACAGTCCTTCCAACCTGACTCCACGACTCCCCATAAGCTTTCATTTTATCCTCACACCATCTCCTCAATGTCACCCTCAGACGCCCAACTCATCGTTTCCCATTTGGGTTCCACTCAAGAGTCTGGTGCATGATGTCCCCAATCGGCCTTCTCAGTGTATGTTCAATGCAATCCATCTCCAATTTCTTCTTCTGTGTATTTGTTGGGCGATAGATTCTTGGTTGGTTCGTTGCCAGGCTAGAATTCCTTGTTGCTTATTCTTAACATTCTGGCCATCTGATCTTCAGTATCGACCGTAGGCAGCTGTTAGATTACTTAGATTATTATTATTGATCATACTTCTGATAATAGTTCTTTTTTCTAGTGGACTTGATAAAATTCTTAAGTTTTGTAAGGCTATTCACTAACCGTAGTCTAATATCTTTCCCTCCAACCTCACCTCACCCTTCAAACACTACACACTGAAATTGGTTTCAACCGGTAGGTTCACGGGTTCGATCAATACTCCATTTACTGAGGTGGTTTGTGCAATCAGCTAGTAAATGATCGGTAATTGTCGAATATCTAGACAATGATATTAGTTTCGTGTATATTTCAAATGGTCCACTGGTTGAGAGTATTTGTAGCTTAACATTATGGATGATCTTGATTTTGTTGGGTTCTTTAAGCTAGGTGGTGCGATTTGAATCATGAAGCTTTCGTATAAAGGTTGGAACTGCTTCTACTGATAATGATGATGATCTTGTTGTTGTCTAAACTGACAGCTTCTTGGTTGTATTGTGTTCACTGAGCTGGGTGGGTTGACTTTATACTGAAGTTAGTCCTGATAATGTCGTCTGGAAAGACGGTCAAACAATCAATCAGACAATCAAACAATTCAGCTGAGAGAACACAATACAACCAAGACCATCCACCTGAGCTACAAATATTCTATACGATTTCAAAATTAGACTGACAGTTTCTTCACGATTAGACCACCTCCACGTCAAAGAATGCATCATGACCAAGATATTCCCAGTTTTTCATTACCATACTCACTGTTATTATATTGGTTTCTTTACTTTTTTCACTTTGTCCTTAAGAAAGTTCCTTATGTCTTAACTGTGTACGGACTTTGTTTTAGACAAGTTCATTTGGAAACCTGTATTCTAACTGTGTAGGCTAGCTAATTCAGAATATTTCATCTACATTCATTTTTATCCTTGCGAGTATACTGGACTGACCTGAGATTTTCCTAACAATACTGATATGCTCAAAATATTTCCACTAGATAATGAAAAATGACTGAAAGATAATTCACTTATGAAACTTTTTATCTTCCATGAATCATTTCCAAAACCTTGACAATCGTAATTATCATTACAATTAATAAACAAAGTGTTTTACGGAGATTATGACCAAGATGAAACAAGAGATAAAAAGTTTTATTAAATTGGTATTCATCATGGATTGATATCAGTTGAAGGGACATCAAAAGCCTGTGAGCACTGGACAACCAGCTGTTTCGTCCTAGTATGGGACTCCTCAGCACTACACACTCATCACCTCAACTCGTCGGGGTTCGAACTCACGACCTTCAGAATCTATGGCCAGCACACTACCTTTGAGTCTCTGAGTGTGGAATCACTTCTCGAAGCTAGTCTCAGTGGGGACATCATCACTCACTGAGGTGTTGGTACCATCCATCTAACGACTTCCTGATGGGACGAATACAGACCGGTCAATTCGGTTCGCATGGTTGACAGGAAAGCGGATAGAAAAATCAGAGTGATCTTGTTAGAGAAACCTATGGATCAGCTCGAGTGGTTTCTAACTACTCAATCTGTCCAGGGATATATTTTGTTAGTTCATGACACTTCTGTGTCATACCCTTCACAGGAAGGTATTCGCAAGCAGTAAAAGGATGAAAGAAACGTGGATAGGAGAAATGGGGACTAATTGGCTGTTCACAATTTGAAAGAACACTTAAATTCATCCTCGTCAAGGTTGGCGATGATGGTGTCTTGGTACGTGGAACATATGCCCAAGCCACCTCAGCCGATGAAGATTCACCATCTCTTTAATCATCCTGTCTAGTACCTTTCACCGGACCTCAACACTGCTTACACGGTGACTCCATCAAATATGAACAATCCTAGGAAGACATCCATGGTCAAAACCTTGTAACCTCAGTCATATAGCAGGACAAATTGGATTGTGGTGGTGGTTCTTGATTATCCACGAGATTTGGTGGCCTTCGGGATCAGTATCATGTTTTGATATAAAAAAAGAGTTGTTTGTGCAGTGGAACCACTTTTCCTGTCCTATGTTAATACTAAGCCTTGTGGATAAATCGTTGATGTGCTGACATCGATAGCTGTTATTGCATATATATCGGTAGATGCGTTTTCTGTCATCCTATTGGTCTCGTCAATAGTCCTTCGCTTGTGGCGTCTGTAAGCTTTCTGGTAGTCTGCTTCTCATCAGCTGACCACACAGGGGTTGACTTGATCATTGGAGAACTTTTTGTAGACCTAGAATACACACATGACAAACTCCTGTTAGGTAAAGACGCTGACAAAATTTAGAGTCTTCTGTACACCTCAAATAGCAATTTGAGAATATCTTTGATACGTTTCTCACCACGGAAATGCAAATTGTTGCTGCAGGACTGATGTCCCACTGTGCCCCGGCTAACAATGGAGAGAAGAGTGGTTGAGCTCGTTGAACACTTCACTTACTTTGGAAGTCGGATCAACCCTGGTGCCGTTGGTGAGTGGCCAACGAAATCTGTGCACGGATATAAAAGGCTCGATTGACTTTTGCCAACTTACTCGATCTGTGTTACCGCCACGATGTCGGATTGTCGATTAAGGATTTAGTGTAGTGTGGTGCAGTTTATTCTGTTCTAGTTTATGGCTGTGAAGGGTGGGCGATAAAAGTAGAGGATGTGAGAATGCTTCAGGTGTTTGACCATCGTTGCCTTTGTAGTATGGACGATATTCCGTGGTGTCAGTATGTGAGTGACACAGAAGTCAGAGATGGAGAAGTAATATAGTTGATGTGATTGTGAACCTTCACGTTTATGGACTGATATGGGTGTCTGGGACATGTGTTACGTATGCGCACTCACCATCTGCCTCTAAGCAAAATGTTGGCTGAAGTATATTCAGGCTGGAAAAAGGCCACTTTTTCCTACTTAGTTTGACTGTTTTTGGTTTTCCTGGTTCGTCTTTCATTTCATTGCCTTGTTACTTGATATGCTGATATGGGATGTGACAAGTTGGACTGGTACGCAGAAATGCCTGATCCTACTCTGATGTTGATGTTTTTGAGGCTTCTTGGTTAAGCTTAGCAAGATGACTGAAATGAATCTTTGCCGTATCTCTTTTCCCTTTAATCTTTAACATCTTGTTGTCAAAAATGTTTCGTCACAACCATTGGTATAATTATCCTAACCTATTTTATCCTCCGCCTTATACGACTTCAATTTATTTTTGTGAATCGTCATACTTTGAACGCATGCATACTTATGTCATGTCTAATGCTGATGATCGCTCTAACTATTAGAATAAGATAGGTAGAATATCGTATGACTACATGGTGGCGAAACTCAGTTATTCTAAGTCCAATTTTATTTTTCCCTGTCATTCTAAGATTTTTAACTCAAAGTAATGGTGAAAGGAGAATTGAGCAAATTCACGTAAAATAATCAAGGCCCCATATTTGAAATCATCCGCCTATGTTTGAAATTACAGAGTTCTGTCGTCTGCAATGATTACAGCCAGTAGTATCTGTCATAGTTGTACTGATATATATAATCCTACTTCTCAGGGATTAACCTACTCACTTAAAGATGAAGATATCGATAAAATGCAATCTGCTGAGTGCGTTGAACAGAAATCTGAGTGTTGTGCATCTGTCAAATGAGAGGTGATGCTTCAGGACTGCATCTTCACCGAATCGTAGTATGTGGATAGGATATGAACTGTTATGACCCTTGAAAGTAGAAAGTATGCATAGGTTACGGATTTCTGACCACAAGTGTCTTTATAGCATCGCTTGATGGTGGTTGAATTGCTGTATGAGAAATGACTAGGTTAGGCGTAGGATACTCCACAAAGAAGACGAGTCAGTTGATGAGGTGACCAACCTTTACGGAGTGAAATGGCTTGGATATATGCTGCGTCTGTCTGGCCACCATCCACCTTGATATAGGGTATTAGCCGAAGTGGAACTGTTTTAGAAAAAGAAAGTTAAGTATTGCCAGATGAAGACGTGCCATCTGTCTGTGAATTCTTTTACCTCTGTTCTCAACCATGTATGAAGATGTGAGTTGATAGGAGTCAATAGTTGAAGTTTTTTCATGAAATGACTCAACATTGGTCACAATATCCTCTGAGACCTTCGAAACCTTAATGGTTTCCAATTAACCATCGTTTGTTATGCTGTCATATACTCTTTCATAGCCTGAGATATATCTTTTTGTATTCTTTGTGTGTTGCTGTGAAGTATGAGATTTTGTGACAGGTTCTGTTGTTGTTTGTTATTCTTCATTAGCCTTGGGAACGTCAATGATATGTATGTTTACGAAAGTTTGCGCATGTTCTACGTGTTTTTCTGACAGAAATAACTGTAAATTGTGGTAAAATATCAACAAGTTTTATTGTTTAGTGTTGATCGGACTTAGGTGATAGGATTCAAGTATATTTTCTGTTCAATATTCACTTGAGAATATTAACAACGTTCACATCAAATAACTTCTCATCATATACTACATTAAGAAGTCACTTTACAGATTATTCACATGTGTGTGTGTGTATGTTTATTGAAGCAGATTTTTACAATTCATGCCAGTCAACAGTTTATCTACTTATTTGCCCTCTTCATTTTTATTGCTTCTGACTGACAAAATTGACATAGAACCTCACATACAGGTGCCTCATTTCACGTTGCCACACACTGCACAGTAGTATGCAAAACACAAATCATTAGAATTAAGAATAATATCAAAGTGGACAAAGTTCTGTAAAAGAATAAACATTTTGATGATAAAGGTTAGTATGGATGTTCAAGGTTTAGATGAATAAATCTGCGCCATTAAGCTTCCCCAACCACTGATTCCTTTCGTCTCGGTGACCCTAGCCAGATAGTCTACATCTCACACGGCACAGATCAACAGTTAGGAACTTCATCGAGTTACGCCAGGTCCTAAACCCTCTCCCAACTTCTGCTAAAGATGGCACGTCGAGATGGGTGATAACTCGTCATGCACAAGCCATTCTTAGTCGACTAAGGTTCACAATTTTATCAATCGGATTCCCCGTATTGTCCAGTACCGTTTCCCTGACAAAGGGAAGTAGTATGTAGTCTAACAAACAAACAGTAACTATCATTTCAATTAATAGGCTCTTGCTGTTCGATTGTATCATTACGAGTAAGAGTTGTACACACAATCTTAGAGTTATCCCTTCTTTTTTAGAAAAAAATTACTAGTTTCAAAAGATTATAATTCTATGGCTGTCAGTTTGACTATACTACACAGAACTGTCTTTTTTCTCCTGGCTCCAACCACTTAAAGACAAAGAATCTTTCTTTTCCCATTTGCTAGTGACTAATCCATTTGTTTTTTTATTTGTTTCACTGTTTCATTTTATTTTAGTCTTTCATTCCACTTATTTCATCGAGATCAACACAAGACTAGGGATTACTGCGTAACGATCCAAGCTGCTACATTTTATATAAGCATATCAAGTAACAAGGCAATAAAATGGAAGATGAAGAAGGAAAGAAAAATTCGGTCAAAGGAAGCAGAAAGTAGTAAAAGAGAGGAGGGGGAATTGAGAAAATAATGAGATTAAGTATAGTGGTTAAGATGAGGATAATGTGGGTGGATACCTACCTCTACGCCCACTGACATCGGTTCTCAGATATACCTACCTAGTCTCCAACAATCACTGTTTTCTGTTGTCATATGGACCCCAACCGGCTAGTGTGTATCACCCTATATGGGTCAAACTAACAGCTAATGACTTCATGCAGTGATACTGTGTTTTAGTCTGGTCACCCAAAGCCGTTTTCCAGCCTGAACATACTTCGGTCAACATTGTGCTTTTAGGCAGACAGTGGGTGGGCATACCTAACACATATCCCAGCCAGCCATCTCAGATTCACAGCCGCATCAACTCTCTTACCTCTCCTTCTTAAAACTCTACATTTCACTTCTGCATTACTCACGTAGTGACACCACGAAACTCGATCTGTGCTACGTAGACAGTGGTGTTTAAACACCTGAAGCTTTCTCATGCCCTCCACCTTCAATGGCCATGTTCACAGCTATACAATAGAACAGAGCGGAAGCTGTAAGCTGCTTTGCTGGTGTCTTCGAAAAGAAAAGTTTAACATCCTCACTTACTGTCTCTTCGAAGTATACTTCAGTATCATTCGTTTCAATCCAGTTTTTCTTCGTATTTTGCTGTGTAGTACGGTTACTTGAACTGATGCATTTCTAAATCAGACTATAAATTGGTTTGCTTATCTATTTTAAAGGATATCACACATTTTATTATATACACCTGATGATGAAGGTGAATCACTCAGTAATGAGGTATTTTGATCCGGCATAAACTGAATAGCTATTTTCATTGACTGGGTTCATATCTGCAGCACTTGTGTGTTATAATCACATCAAAATATTACAAATTCATGTTAGCTGATTTATAGAAAGGCGTTACCAGAAGGAAAGTTGCAGTTGGTGGGGGGGGGGGGGAAAATCACCTGATTGTTTCTCAACTTCATTCAGATTTCTAGTTCTTCCTTTCACTTAGTGCATAGTTGTACTCTTATCATTAATTCATGGTTTTGGTTCTTGTATAGTGTATCGCTAATTGAACTGATGTATAGCTATGGCTGTCCATGTTTTGGTTGTATATCGAGATATAAAATAAATGCTGGTCAGTTGTGATGGTAGTCGGAGGAGGTCTCATAAATCATAAAAACAGTACAGTGCGCCGTGGCTGAGCTTAGATTCTGATGATGTAGTTAGTTGTGCTGGCGTTTTCGTTAACACCTTTCCCTACAGATAACCTTCACTTTTGTAAAACTAATTTACAGTAAATTGTGGGACAGAATCACTGAGTTTTTTAGTCACACAGCATTGCTTTATCGACATATATACTTCAGTCAGTAATTCCTGTAGAAAACGTTTCTCCCTTTAAATCAAAAGTATGTTCAATATGCTTCGTTTTAGATTGTGGTGTCAATTACAGATGGAAAAAATAAACGTGGAACCTTGCACTTCATCGGTACAAGTTGCCACACTTCACACCAATATAAAAAGAATAAGTGGATAAAAAACGATTGATATCAAGATAGACGAAAGGTCATAAGAGGAGTCGGAATTTCTAAAAAATACTTTATTCACTCATTGCCATTCTAGCCGACATTGTCATCACAAACTTGAAATGAGTGATAAAGTCTTCTCCGCAATTTATTTAGTAGGTTGTCCTGATGGCTTCGTATGTGATTGGTTGTTTCTGTCAAGGTTGTGTCATTACCTCCATCTTTATTTTGATTGGTTGTCCTCCTAACGTGAAATTTGACCTTCTTGTTGTTTCTTATTGGCTGATAGATTCAGTCAATACCAAGTATTCTTTGTATTTTTTCTGTCAATTCACGATTTCCACATTCTACTCAGTGAAATTCATGTTCACAGTTGTCTGTAAGCATTTTGGTGTAAGCGAAGATATTTCATGACGCTTCACTGCTAGTTAATGTCAAGAGGACGACCACTCCGTCCGATGTAGGGTTTTTCGCAGTTTCTGCAGCTTATTTTATGGACAACGTTTAGTTTGTCTTCCTTTGCTATTGTATCTTCTAGCCTACATAACAAAGAGTAAAACGATTCCAAAAGGATTCAATAATCTGATCGTAATCTCGGAGACGTTCTTCATGTAGAGTAGGACAATCTGTTTGTTGGTTTACGAGGTTGACATTTTGGTTGGTGACGAATCAGGTGAGCATCTTTTGACAAAGTTGCGTGGAAAACAGTTATCAAAGTGTTTTTTCTTTTCTCCGAAAATGTTGATGTATTACGGTGTGTCCTCACTCAATGTTTTTATGCAGCCGACTTTGTATGTTCTTCGGTTGTTGCTATTGTTGTTGAGGATTTGATCCGTATTAGCTGGCTTTCTCTAAACTTCACTTTCCAACTTCGTCTAATCCGTTCTAGTGGTGAGAACATCTAAAATTGCAAGTTTTCATTTGAATTCTCTTCAATTGTAAATTTGATGTCATCGAAAATGTTATTAATTAATTTGTAAGCGTTTTTCAACTTGTTTCTTTTCATGTTGTCAAGCGTATCATCTGCATTTCAAACTTAAAGTTTTGTTCTGATCAACGGTAATACCAATTTTCAATTTTTGCATTACTCCTTCTGCAATTAGTCCTGATATAGATGATCTCGGGTCCCACAGCCGTATAATACGACAGAATAGACTCCAGCGCAGTATACTCGTCCTTAGATAGGTTGTCGGATATCTCAAAGGTAGTGACACATGTTGTGAAATGCCATACTTGATCAGATTTCTGTTCGAAGCTTTCAGTAGACCCTGGATTATGTCAGCGTCATCACCTAGCACGTTAATATCGTTTGCATACTCGAGATCAACCAGATCACCACTGTATAAATTATTCCTTGTGAAGTCAGACGTCAGTACATCTGCAGTGACGTTAAACAGGAACGGTGACAGTGAGCATCCCTAAAGTACCAGTAGTTGTCATCGATTCAGATAAGAACTCTTCATAAGTGAATTCGAGTAGAGAGTTCCGATTAGCATTTTATACTTGCTCAGTACTCCCTTCCCAGTCAGACTGCTGCAACTTCTCACGTTCGACAAAGTCGAATGCTGCATTCAGGTCGAGAAATATACCAAGTGTCGGTCATTGGCCGGTAAGTATGTTTGTGTTCCAGAAGCTGTCGGAGGGTAAAAATAAGATCGATGTACCCTTGTCGAGTTGTGAAACATGCTTAGTTTCCTCTAATTGGCTGTTCTCGAACTCCATTCAGACGTCAGATAACCATAGACGCTAGGATCTTGCAACGTCTCTTCCTTCTTATATCCTGAAGTAATCATAGAAGTAGATGAATCTGATTCCCATACACTACCTAACGACTCCATTACTCAAATTGGTAATGTTTTGCCTCCATACCTATAGTCTTTGTGTGGCAAATTGTCAGATCCTACTGCTTTACATCGTTTCAGAATCAATACAGCCTTTTTAATGTCGAAGACAGTTGGGGGCCGACATCTACGTCCCATTCAAGCAACTTCTGTCTTTATCCTTTACTCTATTGAAGGCTTAAATTCATCACATGTTGATATTTTTCCAGTGAATTCTCGCTGAAATGTTTCCACTGTGATCATTCAGGTAACTAGCTATGCATCGAAACTTACATAAGCTTGTCGACATTGATTAGAGAGGCATATATGTTTGGTCATTGATGTTCTGGTTTTATTAATTAAAACCTAAGTTACCTAGTGATCAAATCAGAGGAGTTATTGCCATCAGATTTGTCGAATCACTAATTAAGCATTGATCTCACTGAATGTTTCTATTTGCTTTGTTGATGTAAACCAAATCCTCGAAATTTGAATTTAGAGCTTTTTTACCAATTGCCTGCATGACATTAAATAACTATAAATATATTTCTTATTTGATAATGTTACTAGCCAATGAGACGCCAATGTCCTTTTAACTACACTGATAATTACGTCGATCAGCCCTCCTTTTTATTATAGACTATTCACACTTGACAAGTATATTACGTTGTCAGTTTGAGCGCTAAATTCTCCGTGTATGTATGTGTGTACCACAAATTAATCAATAATTCTTCAGCGTAGTTTTTGCATCATTTTTTTACTTGAGAGTTTTCTCACTTAGTCTAAGTACTTATAATTTCATAATATTATTGACTTTAGAAGAGGTCAAGGAGTGAATACGTATGATTTCATGTCACCAAAAGTCTTCAACCATTGATTTCACTCGTCTTGAGGTCCTCAACCAGGCAGTCTATATCTCCGTCACACGACTCAAAGCCAAGGACACCATCAACTGGTGCCATGTTTGGGTGTGGTCACCCTCCTTTAGGATTGCACATCGAGGTAGGCAGTGGATAGGCGTGCCCAGCACATGTCGAAGCCATCTCAGTCGACTTAGGTTCAAAACTTCATCGATCGACTTGCTGACCTATCTTGCCTAGTGGTCTTCGCTTGACCTCAACATTGCTCACACGATGATTCTACGTAACTCAAGCAATGCTACAAAAACATCTGTTTCATGTAGGCAGACAGATGAAATCAACGTGGAACCTCACATACAAATGCATCGGCACAGGTTGTCATACTTCACCGTAGCATACAAAGAACTGATGGACAGAAAAAGTATTATCAAAGTAGACAAAGTAGTGTTAGAGGAAAGAAAATTAAAGTTAGAACATTCAAGCTTTAGAAGACTTCAAAGCGTGAATATATCTGCGTAGTTGTCACCGGTTTTCAGGCATGTCACCAATAGTCCTCAATCACTAATTTTTATCGTCTTCCTCTTGCATGACACGGTGAGGTTAGATGGTGACTCGGTATGCTCAGTAGAAGTCCAAACTATCTCAAACGATGAAGTTTGACACCTTCATCAGTCTACTTGCCTGTTACCCTACAGCTGATCTCAACATTTCAAATGATTCACCAGCTTTGCCTTCGTGACATTTCATCGTAGCCCCACGTCAGCAATGTAGAGAGTTTCAAGTCAGTCGGTGGTATTGTAAACCTTGGTCAAATTACGTGGCCGCGCCGTGTAGCAAAATGTTACCTGAAGTAGTTTTCGGCTCAAAAGAGGATAGAGATGGTCACACCAAAAATCTCTCTGATTGTTTATTTGTCTAAGCTGTTTAGGGAAATGTGGTCTTCTCGGTGGATGTCCACGTAACAACTGAACCCGGTGGAATTCAAAGGAGCAATCCGAAGCTCTGTATTTAAAAGAAATTCGCAGTCTTTATCTCTCCCTTGGGCAGGGAAGACTTAATGAATGACCGTACTTAGAGATATTTTGAAATGCTCTTCTTCCCTTTTTTATACTTTTTGTACTTTTGTCACCTGGTTCACACTACTACTGAAGGAAACGAAAAGATTGAGATACAAGAAGGAATGTTTATTATTGAAATCTTTTACGGTAGTCATCAAATATTGTACACCTTCCACTAAGACAGTCATTTGCATAATATGCTTCACTTCCTCTTCTGCTTCTATCTTGATTTGCACTTAATATGCCCACATTGTCTCTTGCGCTTCTCTGAGCAGAATCTTTACCCATTGTTGGCAATTCACTATGATTTTTGCCGTTCTCTCAACATATACTACTTATATCCATTCTGATCGGCAACGCTCACTACACTACTATATTCATATCCAAACTTTACTTATTCACGGTTTCCATCCTCCAGTTTTACACAACCTCATTATCTTTTTTCAAGCTCTTACCTGACTTGATCTGTCTGCCTGACAACCTGTTCACATTGTTACCCGGTTCTGAACATTCGTATCATCCTGTACACTACCACTAACTTTATTATTTCATGATAAACAATCCATATCCTTGTTATCGTTGACTCACAAATCACCTTGGTTGGTTCCTATTTCGTACATATACCAATTTGACTATCTGAGATAGCCATGGTTTGGCAGACTAGTATTGATACTGAGTGATGATGATTGAAGGTGAAGTTAAAATTTGGACCGCGGCGGGAATCGAACCAGCGACCACTGGGTTTCCTGCCTGGTGTTTAACCAACCAAGCTATAACTCCCGACTACTGACCACATTTCTAATTCACTTCAATCCCCAATGGCTACTATGTAATTTCGTGACGCGTTACTAACTGTTGATCGCACATACAGTCGCTGTCTGCAATCAGGACTTCCCATCCAAAGCCAAGTCTAACTGAATTAGAGAGAGGAGATAAGCATCATATTAATTGTAGATTTAACTATCTGAGATCGAGTGTTTGGTCTTACTTGGGACTCGTCAGCTAGATGCACCTGCCTCCCAATGAGTGATGTTGTCCCCACCGAAACTTGAACTCTGTGTGGAGTACTTCAATCACAAGGATTTTATCCACTAGACCACCGACTCGTCATTCATCAGTAATATAAAATTGAAGCAAGGGTAATATCGAAGCACTCACGCAGGAGTCTATTTGCCAATACAGACTGATCGATTCGGTCCACTCAACGACGGGATAACACAATTAGCAGCATAAAAACTATACCCATCGCCACTAGAACTGGCTATTGTGACTTGGTGGCCTAGTGGATAACACTCTGAAATTTGAAGCAATCGGTTAACGTTTCAAGCCTCAGGGAAAACAACGTCCCTTACTGGGGGAGGCACGTGCAACCAGCTTTCGAATAAGTCTTAAATAGGACGAAGCGCCTATCCTCGGTTCCACTGCTAGCTACTATCTGTCATTTATACATTGTGATAGTTTGATACAGCATAGACAGGAAACTTCAACCATCTGTGTCTGTTCTCGCTAAGTTTCGAGTGTATTCTGTTTTCGTTCGTCAACATACTATTTTGAACTGTATCAAACTTGTGTTGAATTCGATATAAAACATGCTTCTATCAGACTTGAAGTCGTTAGCAAGTAAGTGTGTTTGTGTGTGTTACAAGTTCCTGCACACTGGCTACACTGAAACTAAATACACTTGGTTGAGAGCATACGAGATCTTTAAGCTCATCGGTAACATGCTGGTGATGGATCCTGAAGGTCATGGGTTCGATCCCTGGCGGTGCGGTATAATGGGTGCGCACTGCTGAGAAGTCCCATACTGGGAGGAAACAATCGACTGTCTAGTGCTCTCAGGTTTTTCAAAGTTTTCCAACCGTCGCCACTAAGCAACCATTTTCTATTGTCTTTTAATCTTCGCATGCACTGACTGACATAAGGTTGTACTGCTAGATAGTAATTCCAAACTGCAGTTCTGGCGAAGTGAACAGTCATATCAACTACCTAGTCTTTTAATTTGTGGGGGTTTATCACTTTCAAGTAGGTATTCATCATGGAATGACAGCTGCCTAGGTTTCTAATATTTCTCCAACTGATGTCATCCCATGATGAATACCAAGTTGAGATACCTGGCTAGAATGACTCAACGCCTAATTATCATACTCAGAAAAGTTAATTCATTATTAAACTTAAGAATAAAGAACTTTTCTGGTGATATAAAATTCATATTTCAAGTGAACATTGATATCTTTTCTTGTTTATCTCCTGTTTTGTCACTATTCTATTCCCTTGAATTTCTCAACTGATGGTTAAGGCATACATACTATGATGAACATATTTCTTTGTTGGTTTTGAAGTTTCTGCTTATTACAATCAATGTAAATGAGTGATATTTTTGAAGATCTCTTGTTTACTGTTTTTGTATGCGTATTCTAAGCTTGCTGTACTGCTGACTATGAAGTCAGCAGAGGAACAAAACTTCATATACTGTATACAAACAACAGGCGAATAGAAAAAGACCAGATAAAGTTATGTGATAGAATAGACAATTTGAAGATAACAGTTAGTGGAAATATTCAAGCTTTAGAAAACACGTCAGGAAAGGAATACATCTACTCCATTGTGACCGATTTTCGTCAAAGTCCTGAACCAGTGATTTTCATCTTGGGGAACCTAGTCGCTTAACCTCAATATTACTTACACCATGATTCCACCAAACTCAAGCAATGCTACAAAGACAGATCGACAAAATCAACGTAAGACCTCACTCACAAGTGCATTGGTTCAAGTTACCACAATTCATGGCATCATACAAAGAAGTGATGGATGGAATAAGAGTAGTATCAAAGCAGATAAAGGTGTCTGGGGATTTAAAAAATGAAGGCTAATCAAGCCTTAGATGATGTGAAAGGGTAAATACATCTACACTATTGTGACCGATTTTCAGCCATGCTATCAAGAGTTCTCAGTCACTGATTCCTATCGTTTTAAGGATCCTAACTAGGTAGTTTACACTTCCTTGTGTGACTTAAACAAACAAACTTTGTGGTCTACTCTTCAATATCATTATTTTCGAAAACTCGCGACTCACGTAGCTCAAAATCCTGGAATCCTCTGCTTCTAGAGTGTTCCTCTTATGTCTAATTGTTAAGTAAGACATGCTGTAATCTTTGCACGAGTTATGGAACGTATACTTTTACTTTTATCCCATAATATTCCCTCATCTTACTCTACGGTAATTGGTCTTGTGACAAGAGACTCCCTAGTAGGTCTAGAGTGTGAAAACGCCAGAATGCTGTTAAATGAAGGTACACAGTCTTCTGGTCTCCTTGAGATTGTCGGGATACCGCTGATATCCGTATCGCTCTACAGTTTGTTCTGTTCTACAGTAGTATAGGCTATGTGTTGTCATACCATAACGTCAGATCTAGAGTTTCAGTGAAACGAAGTATATCAGTTAATGAGATTGTAAACCTTTGTCGATTTAGTTGGCTCATACATGTCTTATGGATGCCTCATCACTGCCTAGCCTGTTTCACAAAAGGACAGAGGTATCGTGACTAAAAGATACCATGAAGTCCCTGATTGTTGATCTCAGTTGAATAAGGAAATGTAAAGTTCTAGTTTACATGTGACAAGTAAAGTTAATGTCGGGCGACTGTGTATCATATGACTCACAATCGATCTCAGTGACGTGGAGGCTTGCCCACTTTGTTTTCATCTTAATGGGCATATCGAGTATGATTGTTTTATTCCTTTCTCTTCTCTTGTTACAAGTTTATACCACTTCTAATCACAGTTTCTGCCCTATTTTTCTATATTTCATCATAGCGAAATTAGATTCTGAAAGTACGTTGGTTAGATAGGCTTATAATATATACAACTTTGATTGTTCATAGTGTTAACCGACAATTGTTTCATTAACTCTAGATTAGGTATTTCTTCTATTTCATTTTTATTATACTACTAGGTCAATATAGAATCACTGTGTCATTTTGTTCCAAAGACAATTTTATACGTAACATTCTTAGTACTAGTTTATTATGAATAAATGTTTCTAGGAGTTTTCTATATTCCTTGTTAGGTGATTTTTTATGTATATGTTACTCTTCCCCTTTTCTATCACTTTCATGACAGTACTTTCCTCAAAAAGACCGACTCTTTCATAGTCACGAATAGACATCAACTCACTTGATCAGAATTTTACACATATATTTCCTTTATAAACTATTCACTAAATGACTGACTGAAAAAATCAACGTAGAACTGAGCACATAGGTGTATCTACCAAAGTTGTCACATATTACCGTAGCATACAACGAACAAGTGGATTGGAAAAAGGAGTTATATCAAAGTAGAGGATGAAAAATTTGAAGACGATGGTTAGTATGTATATTTAAACCTGAGAAGATGTCATGGAGTGAATATATCTACCTCATTTTGACCGATTTTCAGCCGTGTCACTCGAAAGTCATCAATCACTGATTCTTTCTGTCTTGGAGACTCTAACCAGGAGGTGTATATCTCTCCCACACGACTCAAACCAACAGTAAGAGACTTCTTCGACTGATGCCACTTCTTAATGTGGCCGCCATAGACCCTCTTTCGACGTAATCCAACTCCCCCCCCGCAGCATGCCACGTGGAGGTAGGCTGTGACTCTACATACCCAGTCCTTGTCTAAGCCACCTCAGTCGATAAAAGTTCACAACATCATCAGTTGATATGCTTGTTTTGTATAGTACCCTTCGCCTGACCTCAACATTGTTCACACAGCGGTGATTCCACCAAATATAAGCAATGCGACGATGACATCTGTTATCGTAAGTTCTTCAAAGGTATATGTTTGTTAAATGATATAATCAGCAATAATGTACTCCAAATGGATGCTTGTTTGCGTAGTCTAGAAGACGTATATTGGGTTAAACGTTAAATTCTCGAGGTGCTTATATATTTCCTGCAGAACCATTTCAAGATAGACAAAGACGGACAGGTGTAAAGCGATTACAGAGCTTTGATCATAGTGTCATCGCAGCGCTGCTCGCGTTTGATGGAATCACCTCTGTATGAACAATGTTGAGGTCAGGCAAAGGATATCCGGCAAGACTAGAAAAACGACTGATCATGTTGTGAACCTACATCGACTGAAATGGCTTGGGCATGCACTACGCATTCCGAGTCACCGCCTACCTCCGCGTGTCATGTTGAATCGGGGGAGGTTGAGGAAGAGGTCAGGGTAGTTAGACCAACACCTGGCAGTAGTTGGTGAAGTCCCAGACTATCGGTCTGAGCGCGGTAGGGGGGTATAGACTGTTTGGTGGGGGACCCCGAGACGAAAGTAATCAGGGATTGAGAACTCTTGGTGGCATAGCTGAGTATTCGCACTAGCCATTACCTTTAAATTCTTTGTTCTCTTACACAACTTTGTCTACTTTGATATCACTCATATTATATCCACCTGTTCTTTGTATAGTACTGTGAGGTTTGGCAACTTGAGGTGATACACCTGTGTGCTTAGTTCTACGTTGATTTTATCAGTCATTGATTTCTGTTGTCCTGAGGATCTCAACCATGCAGTCTTCATCTCTCTACACTGCTCAAGCGAATGGTCAAACATTTCATAAACTGTTGTGACATACCTTTGTCTTGCACCCCTTCAAAAGTTCATAGGGATTGGATGATTTCAGGTTTGTATTCATCACTAATCGATAACACCTGGAAAACCACTGAAAACTTACCGTCAGACTTGATAGTGCGATCTATGTTGGGGTCGTCGGTGTGCTTGGCTGAGGAGTCCTATGCCATAACAAAACATTTGTACAATACTCCTTGGTTTTTAGTCAGTCATCGACTGATGTAGAGATCCTTTGTGGAGAACGTTTTCATTGATTATTGAGTTATCGAAGTGTTAAAAAATTCCCCTGACTTAATTATAAATTTGATGAAAATAATTGCAATACTACTCATTAAATAAATAAAGTCGTAGGTTGTTTGAAGATACCTGACATGACACCTGTTTTATACCTAACTTGTTTACTTCTGTTTAAGAAAATAAGAAGTTTGTTTTACACTTGGTTAGATTAACCTTTAACTGGTAATATGTGTTGAAGGGAAACTTGATCGCTATAGTAGATAGTCCAGAAGATGTCATCCAGAAAGACGAAAACTCCACGACTAAACAACTCAGCTCAGAGAACACAGTACAGTCAAGAGATTGTTATTCCATTTTAGAATCTGTTTACCAAATAATATCATATATCTAATAAACAGACTAAAGTGGTTATTTGGCTAATTTGTTTAGGTAGATAACTTCCAACCATTGGGTCTCAGGTTTGAACCCCGCCCCCACCTATTTTGATTTGGGCAACCAGGTAGTATCAGCATGAATTCCAAATAATAGTATTCATAATATTGGTCTGATTTTAAAAGATATTTCGAGAATATTGTACAGAATTTCAAGCTGGTAAGGGCAAGAAACATCGAATGTGGGTATACGTATCCACCGGCTACTTTGACTTGGTATGCTAGGGGAATTTGGATTAGGTTCTAAGACGGTCCCAGATTGTTGGTGTGTTCTGTGTTTTCGGGCATCTGAGTCGATAGGAATTAGTTATTGAGAACTGTTAGTGACATCGCTGGAAATCAGTCGGTGACAATGGTGCAGATATGTCCACTCCTTGACATCTTCATATTTCTTATTCTCTACTTTGATATAACTCTTTCCATTCATCTGTTCTTTGTGTACTACCATGAAGTGTGGGAAATTTAGCCGATGCACTTTTGGGCGATGTTATATGTTGATTTTGTCAGTCATAATCCAATGAAGGAAATGAAGATTGTATGTATAAAAGACAAAAGATTATTTACTCCACCTACAGCTTTCTTGAACATCCAAATTTAACTTAGATGGTAAACAATTACGTTAGTAATTAGATTCATAATGCTCAATTAAATAACACCAAGGTGTGTACTCTTTAATTAGTTTGCTTTCAAAACAAACAAATGTTGATTAGTTAGTTGGTTCATTTCTATCATTTTCTTCATCGCACAGGATATGAGCTAAATACTATATTGTAGAGTTTTTATATTTAGTGGTATGCGCATAAAGTTCTATTTACTTGCTCCTTATCTTACCTGTGGACTGATACATTGAGAGCTTTGAGTGAAGAGGACCCTGGTCATCTGACGGAATAACTCCTACCAGATGTTTGTGCACAACAGTTACACAAGTAGAAGGTTTGTAGGTTCACCAGTCTAGTTCTGCCGACAATCTCCAAAGTTCTACACACTATAGCATAGTCTTTTTTAAGCAACCCGGGGAAGCAAGCAAGATACAAGAGTTTATAAAACACAAGATGAAAGGCCGAGTTTTAGCAGATACTCTCAGGTCCCTAACTTAAAACGTTAGGCGGAAGATTCTTTTGGAGATTAGTAAAATATGAGTAGACCAAGAAACGTCTGAAGAGATTAATCGCATTTTTAACATTCTCTAGTGCACAACTATCAATCGAACAGGAGTCATCAGAACTAAACAGTTTATATAGTTTATGTTCACGTCTGATACTAAAGTTTATAATTTATAATAATCGAGAGATCGATTTCAGTATATTGCTGTATGAACTGAATAAGTAATATTATGCCTCCAAAATTAGTGCACTTGTGTTTGATGATCAGTTACTATGTTTTAGGACCCAAATAGGTTATGATAGTTAGCCTCTGTATCATAGGAGCAACAACGCGTTTAACTGTGTTAGCATATCATTAAGCTACAACCCATCACTATAACTAACTTCCCCTTTTTGAAGACAATAGAGAAATTACTTTTCCTTGTGCTTGAGCCTTCATTGAAGGCTTTCAGAGATCCAAATTAATCTGCTTGGAAATACAGGAGTACTTTAGATGCAGCCACTGTCTTGCATCATAATATTGTTTCTAGTTTAGACAAAGGTGTTAAGTATGTTCATTGGGCCTTTTTGGATTAACTACTTACCAGCCTCTAATTCTGTTCCAAGACCACTCTTGTTGAATAAGCTTGGCATAGCTCATACTCAGTTATGGCTTACAAAGTGGCTGTACTCTTACCTTTCTGAAAGGAAACAGTATACTATCTATGAAGGGAAGCGCTCCACTTCATTACCTACTGAAGCTGATGTGCCTCAAGGTGCTGCACTTTCTCCTTTTCTGTTTTCGTTCTTTTTGCACGATTTACCATATTCTGTTGAAACTAATTTTGTTACGTATGCTAATGACTGACCTGACAGTGCCCATTTCAGTCAACTCTCACTTAGATTGCTCTCAATTAAATGGATTCTTGTCAGTAACTGACCAATGGTCTAACCCCAGACGTAAACAAGACTTGCGTGAGGTGCTTAAGTCTCATGACACCTGTTATCTTGATGATATTTTTGTAGAAGGTGGGTTGAGCTTTACTTCTGATCTTTGTTGGTCGTCTCGTATCTTGTTGACCTCCAAGAAAACCTTTGATTTAACACATTACACAAGAAAACTGAGGCTCTCTGATATAATTCAGTGTCTCTACTTTTACAATTTATAAATCCCTGTACATTACATATTTCTCTCTATTTTTCCCAGTTAGTCTTTCATAGTCTATTTAAAAAGGATTATGCTGTATGTTGTATAAGGCCTTGAAAGCTGTTAGCGCTTTCCCTCTGACCTAACCGATTTATACTGCAGTTGACGGACATTTGAATTCAAACAAGTAATTAGCTACAGTAATTTTAATTGACAGTGAACACCCACTTCATTCACAGCTCTCTATCTCTCCTTGTATCTCTCCTCAGGGAGGACAAGAAGAAATTACATAAAACTGTACGCTCGTACAGCTCAGTACAAGAATTCGACTGCTTTACTTATCACCCATATGATGTGAGGAGGAAAATGTTAGAACAGAACTCATTTATCTACTGGATAACGAAAGATAATCAGTCTTTCCAATATTTTGATTAATAATATATAATTTTCCTCATAACCATTATATTGCTATAATTAGCACCTTTTGAAATTGATACTGGATAATGATTGAAGGTGAAATGAGAATTTGGATCGCTGCAGGATTTGAACCAGCGACCACTGGGTTTCTGACCCGGTGCTCGACTAACTGAGCTACGAGGTCTGACTGCTGACCACATTTTTATTTCATTTCAATCACCAAGGGTTTTACTTAACAACTACCATGTGAATTCGTAACGCGTTACTACTGCTTGATCGTACTCACACTGGTTACCTGCAGTCAGGACTTCTCATCCAAATCTAACTGAATGAGAGAGGAAATGAGCACCATATTGATTATCATTTTGACTATCTGAGATAGCAGCCGTGATTTGGCAGACTAGTATTGATATTGGGTGACGATAAAAGGCGGAGTGAAAACTTAGATCGCATAGCTCAGTTGGTAGAGCATCGGGCCAGAAACCCAGTGGTCGCTGGTTCGAATCTGGGCGCTGGGCATGATATTGAACCACTTAGATCCACCTAGAAACAGCTTTCATCGCTGTATCCATAATAGTATCCACTGACATTTTAGTTCCTTGCTACAGTCTTGCTTAAATATACTGCAATCCCCTAATTCTCATTTAATATAAAACTAACCTATCTTGAGTCAAAGATTCACTCAACAACTTTATGTATATTCATACGGTAGGCAATAAGCCACTGAACCGGAGACCAGTGGTTGCTGATTAAAATATGGCTGCGATCCAAGTTTTCATTTCACCTTCCATCACCATCACCTAGTATCAGGATTATTCTGCCAGACTATCGCTATCTCAGCTAGTGAAAATGATAAAATAAGAATCAGCGGTTGGTGTCGTAGTTGACTTGACTGAGAATCAAGTACATCCTCTCTTATGTTCATCTTGATGGCTGACAGTGGAATCTAGGATGCGCGTTTCGTCCTACCTGTGACTCGTCGGACGAATGTACCTGCACCCCAGTGAGTGGTCTTGTTCCCAGTGACATTCGAACTCAGTACCCTTCGCTACAAACACCGAAGTGTCATCCATTAGGTTACTGAAGAGCGAGAATTACTACCTATGTGACAGGCATTATTGTTGTTCGTAGCTACCTGTTGGTATACAGGATCGAATTCCTCTACCTCTGTTACCAGCCAACGTATCATAAATTGGACGAAATACGCATCTTTGGTTCCATTGCGAGTCACCAACATGAATATCCTGATGGTATCGAGGTATCCGCATTAGAGGAGCCTTCTATCTACCAACAGAGGTCGAAACGGGAAATTACGAGTTTCAAACAACAACACATTCTTTGTTATTCATTAAACTTTTATTCTTTGTGGAATATTGTCACTCTTGTTTTCGTGTTTTCATTGTTTTACTTCTCTTGAGTTTCTCTTTCTGCTGTTGTTCAATGTTGCCGGTTGAACTCATAAACTTTTGTGCCAGATTCCAGCATTTGTGTCTGTTTAAATCGTTATTTTATGATATATTCTTGAGTTGCAGCCAAAATAATTTCATTATTCTCTTCATTGATGATGTCAGCAATCTCCAACCAAATACTACTGTATTTATCAAAATTCACTCGGTGATTAATTGACTTCAAAATTGTTTTGATAATAGATTGACAGTGAGTAAAGAAATATTAAGAAACTCAGATCACTTATAGGCTATTTCCTCTTGATTACGGACTTTTCAGCTGTGCGTACCCTTGACTGTATAACGACTGATATTCATTGCCTTCAAGTCTGGCCATAAACAAATTTCTAATTTATAAGTAGTATTCATCATGGACTGATATCAGTTGGGGAACCATTGAAAATCTGAGAGGACTGAACAGCTTTTTCGTCCTAGTATGGAACTCCTCAGCAGTACGCACCCACGACCTGGATAGGGACAGAACTCAGAACCTTCAGGTTTCGCGGCGAACGCGTTAAGCATTCAGCCACTGGGTCAGTTTCCAGTGGTTCACAATTTTCAACTTCTGTCAATTCACGACATAGCGGGACCAGTACCCAAGATCTTCAGTTAGCATCCAGTGGCTGAATGGTTTTAATGCGTCCTCCGTGAAACCTGAAGGTCCTGGGTTCGATCCCTAGCTGGGTTGTGGGTGCGTACTGCTGAAGACGAAACAGCTGTCCAGTGCTCCTAGATTTCCAGTGGTTCCCCAACTGATATCAGTCCATGATGAATACTACTTCTAAATTAAAAATCCCCATTCATCTCAAAAATTTCTAATTATCCACTGGGTCGGAATTTAGTCGAGCACATTTTCGTACCTCTGTCACTTCTCGATATAACCTGATTATCATTCAATTCTCATCAGCAAGTATTTATACTAACACGACCTGGTTGATCCTGCAAGTTAACCAGTTTATGGGCATCAAATATAATCCCCTTTGGTCTAAATCACTGATTATTCCAGTCTTCAAGAAAGGCGAAAAGTCCTGTTGTGATAACCACAGAGGAGTCTAAGATTCTAGGTTCTATAATTTTTCGACACTTGAGAAAACCAGGCAGACTTTAGACCAAGCCGCGGGTATCTCGACCAGATATTCACACTGCGCCAGGCTCTGGAACGCAGGCGCGCTTACTGACGCCCGACACTAGCTGTATTTCTCGGCCTGAAGGCGGCATTCAACTCCGTCGATCGAAAAGTCTTATGATAATGTATATCACTGAAAGGCGTGCCGAGTAAGTACATCACCTTATTGAAGGCTCTCTACTCGAACACTTATGGGAGTGTTAGATCCTATAATGAGATGTCCAAGGAGCTGTACACGTCGAGTGGTGTCCGTCAAGGCTTCCCACTCTCTCTATTCTTATTCAGTTTTATCACAGATATTCTTATGGCGGTCTCTTTCTTGGCACCTGACTAAACAGAGGTTGACCAAATCATAGGAGAATTTTCGTTAGACTTAGAATACGCAGATGACATAGTCCTGTTAGTTGAAGACACTGACAAGATATCGAATCTCCTGAACACTTTGAGTGGCAATTTGAGAATAGTTGGGATGGGTTTCTCACCACCCAAATACAGATAGGTGCTCCAGGATTGGTCTTCAATGGTGCCTCGGTGAACAATAGAGGGTATAGTGGTTGAGTGCTTTAACCACTTCACTTACCTTGGAAGTAGGATCAGCCCTAGTGACTTAGTGGCCGACGACATTTCTGCAGAATATAAAAGACTCGGCTGGCTTTTTGCTAACTTACGACTATCTGTGGCACCCATGTAATATCTGACTGTCTGTTAAGGGTCGCGTGTACTGCACAGCAATCCGCTCTGTTCTACCCTATAACTGTGAAACATGGACGTTGAAAGTGGAAGACATGAGAAGGCTTCAGGTGTTTGACCACCACTGCCTTCGTAGTATGGACCGTATTCCGTGGTGTCGCCATGTGAGTAACTCAGAAGTCAGGTGTAGAGTTTTAAAGAGAAGAAGTAAGACAGTTGATGCTGTTGCAGACCTTCATCGATTGAGATGGCTAGGACAGGTGGTACGTATGCCTAGCCGCCGTCTGACTCGTCACACAATGTTGGCTGAAGTAGGTTCAGGTTGCACACAATCTCGAAGCGGCCAGACCAAAACATGGCATCAGCGTATGAAATGTCTGACTGTGCGTTCGAGCCATATGGGGCGATGTATAATAGCCGGTTTGGGTCCATGGGACAAGAGAAACCAGTAGTTGTTGGAGACTCTAGGTGATCACATGGCTGAGAAGCGATGTCAGTGACGCAGATGCATCCCCTCACACATTATCTTCATTTCGACACCATACCGAATCTCACCATCTTCTCATTCTTTTCTTTTTTTTAGTACTTTACATTTCTTTTGACTGAATTTTCTTTATCTTCCACTTCGCTGCCTTTTTATGTGATGTATTGATATGAGGTGTGGCAAGTTGGACCGTTACGCAGTTAATGCCTGGTCCTATGTTGATAGATGATGATGATGATCCCACAAGTTCTAACTTCCCATTTGGAATCCCTGAAATCTCTCTAGAAGGATATCACTGATAGATATTGAATAGTAATTCAACTCGTGGTTTGGGAGAATCGATTAAAGTCATTCGACGACTGACGTCACCGTAGTAGAGAAAATTAGATTAGATTGAAAGAAGGTTCAAGATGGCCAGAATAAGACGTTGCACCGATTCATGAAGTCTCTAAATGCTGGACTGATTCATCTAAGAAGGTATATACTACATGACTGAGGACCTCAAGACAATGACAATCAGTGGTTGAGCAATCTTGATGACATGGCTGAAAATCTGTCACAGTGGACGCAGATGTCTTGATGTCTTCTAAAGCTTGAATATTTGCACGTTGATCAAGGTTGAAGACCACTTTGTAATATAGACCAGTTTCGTCTGTTTGAAGAGTATCATTATTTAGACATTCAACTATGATGTATAGAGTTGCAGAGTCTAGCTCTCCCCTTACCTACTAAAACATAATGCTGATTTACTATAGATTCATAAGAGTATGTCTACTTTATTTAGGTCTAGCAGTTAGTGAAGTGACAAAGTTTGTATGTTCATCTTAGTGACTAGCAGTGAAATCCAGGACGTGCGTTTCATCCTGTTTGATCCTTGTCAGCTGGATGTACCTGGACCCCTTAGTGAGTGGTGTTTTTTCCACTGTGGAGGCTCGGACCCAGTAGCTGTTACCTCAAACGCCAGAGCGTTATCTAATAGTTAATAATATACCAATAACTTTTGTGTTTAGAAAACATGTTATGATCAATAATCTTATCAAAAGGCCTCATCATTTTTATATTAGAGTTAATCTTAGACTCTGTGGCGAATGGTAACTCCATTTTAGTGTCTGACTTCCAAATAGATTTCCCGATGTTGTAATGAGAAGCTGTGACCTGGTTACACCAACCATTTCGGTTTTGAGGATAAATACTAGTCAATGACGTTGAATGATCGTTGTACACAATGAAATGATAGAGGTAGGGAAAGGTTAATCAAAAAAGCTCTAATTTTGTGACGAAATAAAAACATGCTCGCTGGCAGGTCTGATGTTTCTTGGTTCGACCCTTCATGGGTCCACACTCTTTTGGGGTGTTGGACTTGGTCAGAATAGTTATCCAACTAATGTTAGTCCCATGGTGAACAATTTGTTGATTAATTGTATTTATCACACTGTGAGAAATGATATCAGTAGACCTGTTTTCTTGTCCTAACAAAGTGTAACTACTGTAGTAATCAGTATGACTTTACTAGTGACAATATTAACTTGGGAAACACTTTTCAACAAACATTTATCATATTCATTACCATATGGTATTCATATGACACTGATTCCCTTCACTTATACTATTACTATTCTTACCACTATATTACTTGCTGTTTGCTATTTACCAATCACTAATACATACCTGTTGGTTTCACCAGTCAAAGCAATCTAAACAGCATAATTCCTCGCTGAACTATGACCTATTAGTTTAGGTGTTCAATTTTCAATCAGTCGGTCACGGGTTTCAACCTCGTTTCACCTACCGAAGTTTAGACAGGCAGGTTGTATCATTAACCGCAACACAAGAGTATGTATGTGGTTAATGAGTGAATTTGGTTAGATTCATTCATTCTAGTGTATGATATGGTAATAACCTATGTATGAAGTTGCTGATAGCATACACATCTGAAGAGTCATAGACAAGATGAAACATATTTCATTGATTTCAAACAACATCTTTAATACTTAGGTTAGTATATACTCTTAAACTCCGTTTATATCATTTCTTATCAAAATACTATTATAATATATTATAAGCCAATTGTTTACATTCCTCAGACTGGTCTAAGCATATACATACATACTGGTGACAACTATACTCACAAGAAAATGTGAGCTACAGTAGGAAATGTGTTTCCAACGAAACTACGACATCTTAACTAGGTGTACATTATACTGAGTATTCTGTCAGATAGATAGAGTCAACGTAGAACTCTGCACACATACTTTATAGTAGTATAAAAGGAATAGGTGGATAGAAAAGGGGTGACATTAAAGTAGATAAAGTTGTGTAAGATAATAAAGAATTTGAAGATAGCGGTTAGTGCGAATATTTAAGCTTTAGAAGGTGTCAAAGAGTGAACACATCTGCACCATTGTAACAGATTTCCAGCCACATCATCAAGAGTCATCTTGAGGACTTCAACCAGGCAGTGTATATGTCGCCATACGGGATTTCATTGACTGGTACCACGTCTTAATCTGGTCATCTTGGGATGTCACGTTGACGTAGGCAGTGAATGGTTGTGTTCAGTACATGTCCAAATCATCTCAGTTGGCTAACGTTCACAACGTTATCAGTTGATGACTTACCTAGTCACCCTTCTGCCAAACACGAACAGTGCTACGAGGACACTTATGGTCAAAATCCTGTTATCGCTTCATATCTTCTCACAGTCGTATAACAAAACAGAAAGAATTGCAACACAGTAGACTCATCCTTTAGTGAATAATTGCGATAGGGGACTTCGTGGCTAGCAGTAGGATCTAGAATGTACATTTTGTTGTAATTCGAACTCGTCAGTTGGATGTACTTCCACTCCAGTGAATGGTGTTGTTCTCACTGAGACTCTAACCTAGCAGATTCCACTGTAGTATGACAACCATCTCTTGTGAAAAAAGTATCACTTGTTGTTTATTGATACAAGTACTTTCCTGTCGTTGTACTGGATAGATAATGAATTGTCTCAGCTTTTTGTTTTATTTATGAATACTTCAATACCTAAAGATAAATAGATGAAATATGACAACATTTTATTGAATTACTCAAAAGGTATTCAATAGATGGGTAACTGTACTCGTATACGTGTAACCTAATAGTAGTAATGTGTATATCCATATAAATTCATCTCTTATATCTTAAATATTGATACGAGTGATGATTGAACCATCCAACTGCTGGGTGCTATGTGTATCATGCATTCACACTAAAACCGAGGGAAAATGTTTTAATAACGGAAATTAAAATTGGGTTTTCAAAGCTCAGTTGATTTAAACACTGGGTCGGTGATTTAAAGACGTTCAAACTCGAATAGTCTTTGCAGTAAACAATTGAGACTAGTTTATATGCATACACTTCTTTATACAAAATCAGATGACAACGGAAATCTTCATAGAAGTCATAGTCTCTTCATATTTGCTTACCGGAGTTACTTTCGGGGTATAGGGCTTATCGACTTTGCAGTTTGTTGTTTAGTGGTTTTTACAACACAAATACGGTTCACATGTTGTTACTTGTTTCAAACGATCGGTCTCAAGTTCGTGTCTTAGTAGGAATAACATCGCTTACTGGGAGACAGGTTAGTCCAGCTGACGGGTGAGATCATAATAGGACGAAACACGTGTCTTGAATTCCACTGCTGGCCACCATTTATCATTCTATTTTAAAAAACGATTCATAACCTACGATGCATGCCATTGAGAAAAAATATAAGCTCACACAGAGCACCGAACCATTAAAATGCTTACTGTCTACGGATGTCTGATATTAAAACAGTTCACATAATTCATTTTTCTAAAAATTTTATATTTTCCAAACTATAAATTTTATTTTTGAAGTACTTTATTCACCAGTTTCATTGCTGGGAAGTCGGACTAACCGCTGCAGGTCAGTGACCGACGAAATCTCTGCACAGAGACAAAAGCCTGACCTGACCTTCGTCAACATACACCATTTATAGCCCCACCATGATATCTAATTGCCTATGAAGAGTCAAGTGTACTACATTGCAGTTCGCTGTGTTCTAATATACGGCTGACTGTAAAACATTGCTACTAAATTTAGAGGATATGTGGAGACTTCAAGTGTTCAACTACTGTTACCTTCATAGCAAGGGTCGCATGTTGTCATACCACCAAGTAATTAATGCAGAGGTTTAAGCTAATGAAATCGTTGGATTGACGGAAATAAGCAAGTGTGAACCATTAAACTCCCACCCATTGGCTCAGTGGTAATGTTGTCACCGCGAGACCTAGAGCTGTGAAGTCTCCTACCAGTACAAAACAGCTTTCTAGTGTTTCCAGATTTTCAATGGTTCCCCAACTGATGTCTGTTCGTGGTGAACAACTTAAGAAAAGTATATGAGTTGATTAAGTCAGGGGACCTAAATCTGCATTACGCATACCTAGTCATCATCTGCCCCACCTCACAATGTTAACTGGATTAGACTGAAGCTGGTAAAAAGACAAATGGGACCAGACTAGAAGATATCATCAACCCATGAAGTTCTTAACTGCTGATCTGAGTTCTATTTAGAGAAATGTGAACTTCATACTTGGCAACTGAAATCGGTGGTTGGACGCTCTAGATGATATAACTGAGGATCGATCTCATTGACGAGGTGTGCCATACTTAGAGAAGTTGGATTAGGTTGAAAGAGTGTTTAGGGTGGCCAGACTACGACGTACACCACCAGTCGATGACATCCCTGACTATTGGTCTGAGCTGTGTAGAAAGGTTTAGATTGCCTGAATGGGGTTTTCGAGATGATAGGAATCAGTGGTTGATGACATGGTTGAAAATCGGTGACAATAATATAGATATATTCATTCTTTGACGTTTAATGCTCGAATATTCGCACTAACTTTTATTCTCTCACACTACTTTATCTACTTTAATATCAGTCTACTGTGAAGTGTGGTGACTTGAACGGATCCACTTGTATGCGAGGTTCTATGTTGATTTTGTCTATCTAATGGTTTGGTTAACACTTTCTAGGTGAATAATTATTTCCACTATTACAAACTTTTTAAAAATAGTTTTTCATAGAAATTATTGCTAACATTCTGTAATTTTTTCCTGCCTTCTTTAGATTTACAAATTCAGTAGTGGACAAATGATTTTCTTCGTACAAAAAATTAACTTAAAAGGTATGTATATTACTTCTCATTTAGCGTTATATAAGTTCTTTGTTGATACCCAGTGTTTTATTCAATCCTTAGATCTTTCAAAAACCCTAACCTTAACAGAAATATTCAGAAGTAATCAGAATTTTATCTGAAAGTTTTTTGGATATTTATCGATTGACTTTAGGTTAGAATTCATCGTCGACTGACATCACTTGAAAGAACATTGGAAACCTGGGAACACTAGACAGTTGGCTGCTTCGTCCCAGAATGGGATTTCTCAGCAGTGCGCACCCAAGACGCAGCCAGGGATCGAGCCTATGACCTTCAGGTTCCATGGCCAGCACGTTACTACTGAGCCACTGGGTCGGAATTCGATGTTAAGGTGCTGGCCACGCAACCTGCAGACCATGGGTTCGATCCCTAGCTGCGTCTTGGGTGCGCAGTGCTGAGGAGTCCCATTCTAGGGTGAAACAGCCGGCTGTCTAAAAATTATTCAATAAAGCTCCACAAACCTCCAGATAGAATTCATCTAGCGCTCACTGGTGACTAGTTTCAAGAGGTGATTCCCGGAGTTCAAATGAGAAGTCGTGACCAGTGGGGCAAACCTGGTGGACATAAGGACAACTATTCAGTGATGACATTGAGCAGCGGTTGCACTCTGTGATGAACTGACAGAAGTAGGGAATATGGACCATTGGATTCCCGCCCAGTAGCCTAATGGTAAGGTTCTGGTCACGGAACCTGAAGGTCCTGGGTTCGGTCCTTGGTGGGCAGGGGTCATGGGTGCGCACTGCTGAAGAGTCCCATACTAGGACGAAACACCCGGCTCTTTAGTGTCCCCAGGTTTCCAATGTTCCTCCGGTTGATTTCAGTCCATGATGAATGTCAACCTAAAACCAATCAGAATTGCCTAAAAGTTTCTAAAATATCACATCAACTTACATATGTAGTTGTTCGATTGACGAAAATAAATGCTAATGGATTTGTGAAATTATCTTGAAACGCTGAATCTACCTGTTGGCAGATGATCAGACCAGTATTTTCTATGCGTTTTTCTTGTAGCAAATTTTCGGTAGGTCTGCCAACTTTTCTCTTTCTGGGGATTCGAGTGACCAAATGCGAATTGCTGTCGCAGGATTGATCCCCAACGGTACGCTGTCTAATAAAAGTGGTTCATGGAGTTGACCATTTCACTTACCTGAGAAGTCGGATCAGCCTTGGTAGGTCAGTGATCGAAAAAATCTCTTGGCTTTCTCCAACTTACGTGATTTACTGCACACACACACACACACAATATCCGATTGCCTGGTAAGGGTCGAATGTACTGCACTTCAGTTCTCTCTGTTCTACTGCATGGCGTGAAACACGGGCGTTAAAAATAGAGGATATGAGGAGGTTTCAGGGATTTGATCACGATTGCCTTCGTAGTGTATAGGCTATTTCGTGGTGTCATCAAGTGAATAACGCAGAAGTGAAGTTTAGGGTTTTAGCAGAAGACGAAAGTCAATGAATGTTATGTTTGTGAGCCTTCATCAACTGCCGTGACTGAATACGATATGTGTCACATGCCTTTCCTCGTTGCATAATGTTAGCCGAAGTACGTTCATGCCGAAATAAAGCTTGGTGTGGTTTACACTAAAACATCAATACTGTATGTAGTCCTAGTCTGTTGATCTGAGCCAAATAGGGTACGGGTCTGTGGGACAACAGAAATGAATAGTTTTAGGAGATTCTTGGTGATATATGGCGCAGAATCGATGTTGCTGTCTCAGATATTATCTTCATTTGAATTGTTATACTGAATTCGGTGTTCTCTTTCACCGCTCTCTAATGCTTTTGACCGATCTTTCCCTATTTATTTGTCTTTCATCTTATTGCTTAATGACGATGTCCTGATATGAGGTGCGCCAACCTTGGACCGTTATTTATTTATTTATATTGATTGATTGAATAAACGAGATACTATCCAGCGTATGAAAATAAGACGTAGACTCTTTTGATTGGCGTAAGCTGTTGACTTATCCAGTTTTAAAGAAGAAGAGCAGACTTTCTGCGACAGCCATAGGTGAATCAGTTTGACTAATATTGTATGTAAGATCCTAGATTCCGTGGTTATCTGATGCTTAACTGGAGGTTGAGACAAACAGTTACATTTCAGACCTCAAGAGAAATGAATCGATCAAATGTTCAGGCAAATTTTGGTCGACACATCATATTTCTTGGTCTGAAGGTGGTATTCATCTCTGTTGACTAGGAGGTGATCTGGCAGTGTTCGATTTTGGAGGGAATTATCGAGTAAGTATGTAGTGCTTATCAGACTCTTTGCTCGAACTCACGCAGGTGCGTAGTTTATCATCTGGAGTGATAAGAACTGTGGCGTTAGCATACCTATGTAACTCCGTAATCGAAGTGTTAATGAACTCAACCTTAGGTACTTTTGACTCTACAGGGATTGACCTACTCCTTTAAGGGCTTGAAATATGCAGACGATATTGTTCTGCTAGATGAAGACTTTAACAAAATGCAGAATCTTCTGAATGCATTGAGCAGAAATTTGAGTATCATTTACACGTGATACTTTGGGGCTAATATTCACCTACTCCTAGTTTAAGTACAAAGAATGAAGTGGTTCATTGCATTGAAGAAAGGCAGGCTAGTGTTTATTATCTATGCTAAGATTTGATTGGTCACTAACCAAACAGGTTAATGAAGTAGTCAACGTGCACAACCATTTCACTTCAATCTGGAGTTTTCATATGGATCCGTTGCTTAGGGAGTTGACGCTCAACCAGTGAGTCGTGGGTTTAAAAACCTTTGCACCTGACGAGGTTTTACCAGCCAAGTAGTAGTATCATTAACTCTCACACATGCAATAGGTGTGCTTGATGGCCGGTTACTGCATCAACGTGCTTATGGTTGCTGAGTACATTTCGAAGCACCAACAGCTAGTAAGAAGAAGCTATTCAGTGCCCTAGGACTTTCTGGAGTTATTCAGCTTAAATCATTCCTTGGTTAAAACCATTTTGAAATGGGATTATTTTGCTTAATCTCTCATGTTTGATGATCGTTTTCCTTAGAGGTTAATAATTCACAGGATCATTTGCATTTAAAACCATCTGACAGACCTAGTGTCAACTGTCACAGAAGAGATGATCACTGGAGCAACAGAGTTTGTTTATTTTTTTCGAAGTTATACATTTTTCTCGAGATACTTGCGCAATCCAAGATTTTGGTACTGAATCATTGCCTACTCCGGCAGTTTTAACAGCTTCTTCAGCTGAGGCGGCATCACCATTAGATCACTGAATTTCTCTACGATCCTGATACCAATGAGATTTCGATAGTTGGTTCAGGCGTTACAAAGACTACTTCAAAGTAGATTTTGTTGGGTAAGATAATTCCTGGAAGGTACGTCTCCTAATTCGAAAGCTTGGTCCACTTGAGCTAGACCAATACTGCAACATTGTATCACCGCGGAACCCACATGATGATCACACTTTCGACGCCACAGCTTAGACACTGAATGACATATCTGCAGAATATCAACGACTGGGTAACCTGCAACGTGATACGAGTTTAACCCAATCCGGACGCCAAGGTGGTTCTGAAGTACATCCAGTTCGCCAGATATCTCATTCCTCTACACTACCCTCTGGCTACCCAGCTCCTGACTTTATCTCGCCTGTTTATCGGCCCAGTAACTCAAGCGATACCAACCGACCCTCAAAGAATATACCCCCATCGCCTTGCTGACATTGTAGTGCCTTGCATTTCGTCAAATTCTTGTCCGGTGCCGGGATAGCATTGCTGGGTGTCACCATGACAGTTTTTGCCATCAATGCACTCAACGACATGCCCAAAGGTTACCATCCAGATATCGCCGCAGATTTCATTCTCTATCAACAGGTAGATCTTTTGGCTTGATAGTTGATTTTCATGCACCTTCCCGGTGAAAGAATATCTAGAAGATAACTGATCTCCGATTAAAGAAGGAGAAACTCTCTCTGCGTCGATCATAGAGATGGAAGAAAAAGACAGTGCGGCATAGTCTGACCCCAAATAACATTCTTTTGAAGAAGATGGTGATATGAGAATGGAGAGAAAAGACCCGTCTGTAGAAGGATCAATCAAAGTGCATTCTATGTAAATCACGTACCCAGTTAGACAAAAAGATGATGGATCAGCTAATCAGAACCTATACCAGGCGGTCGTTATCATATTTGTATTTTCCGACATTTCTATATGTATAAATCTTAGCTGTCTGGTGAATAGCAGCCTGAAATCAATAAACAAGGCTCGGATAACCTACAAATTGAGTATATATATTTATACTACTGAAGATCTTATAAATAGTAACTACAACAACGGGTTGCAGATTCAGTAGGAATATCGGCAAGTAAGTTGCAAATAGATCGATTCTACTATCAGCTAATACCAACATGATGTCATGTGTTTTAACCTTCTTTCTATATTTCTTTTATTATTTACCAGCTCCTACTGTACCGTACAAGTCTGTACACTGATCATTCAAAATTGTCGTCTTTTCTATTTTGAAAAAAAAAACAAACAATAGTTTCCACAAACTCCAAAATAAAACAAGAACCAATTAAATACAGAGTTCAAGGTCTCAATGTTCACATGTAGATGTCACTATCCTTTGATAAATCAAAGAAAAATTCCTTCATCTACTCATATTTTCATCTGTACATAGTATCATATATTCATTTGTGTAAACGGTGAAGGATGTTGACGGATAGTGATTGAAAAGAAAATGTGCTGCTTTTACATATCATACCATCGTAGGAGAAGTCATATGCAATTATTCACTTGATGTGTTGTTTAATCCTAATGTTTTTGTATATATTCTGCTTTTGAAGATTACTTTTTAGTGTTTTATGAATACACTATATATTTCTTTTATTACTGTTTTTGCCTTGTTTACTTTTGAGAAATAGAATATGTAATCAGTTTTGTTTTTATAGTGTGCTGGTGAAACATAGGAAATTTATTTGTTTACCTTATTGGGATTTTATAAATATATTTCATTTACCTAATCCCCAATACTTATTCAACCAGATCAGGTCAAATTTTGATCCTGAAGTTTATATAGGTATATATCAAAGTTATACGTACGCACATAAGTACGTATATGCATTCATATGCATACAGGTATATATATATATATATATATATATATATATATATATATATATATATATATATATATATATATATATATATATATATATATATATATAGACACAAACATGCATGAACACATACATATATGTATATGTACTAGGTGATGATTGAAAATTTGGACTACGGTTGGATTCCAACCGGTGACTACCGGGTTTCTGGCTCGATGCTCTACCAATTGAGCTAGGAGGTTCGATTGTTGACAACAATTTAACCCTCTCCAATCAGCAAGGGTTTTTCTCAACTACCAAGTGAATTTGTGATGCGCTACTATCACTTAGTCGTATTTACACTGGCTGCCTAGTCAAGGCTTCTCATTCCAATCTAACTGAATAAAATAGGGGGAGCACTATATTGATTGTCATTTGACTATCTGAGATAGCCGTGATTTGGTAGACTAGTTTTATTTATACTGGGTGATGATTGAAAGTGAAATGAAAATTTGGACTAGGCAGCCAGTGTCAATGTGATCAAGCCGTAGTAACGCATCATGAATTCACATGGTGGTCATCGGGAAAAACCCTTAGTGATTGAAGTGAAATCAAAAGCTGGCTAGCTGTCGGACCTCGTAACTTAGTTAGTAGAGCTCCGGGCCAGTAACCCGGTAGTCGCTGGATCGAATCCCGCAGATATATATATATATATATATATATATATATATGTAACAGCAAAGAAATAAATAGGTTTCACAGACCAGGAGCCAATGGAATAGGTAGGAGTGAATGTTCAAACTGACCACCTACCTAAATGGTTGAAGTCTGTGCAGAAAGAGAAGACTATGAGTCTACAGAGATTTCTTTCTAGGTAGTTTTTCATCACGAAACGACATCAGTTGGAAAATTGTTGAGAACCTGGGAACCCTTGGAAGTGACTTCATCCTAGTATATGGAACTCTGAGCATTACGCATTCACCACCTCCCCTCCTCCTCCTCTCCACCAGTCGAACCCAGAACCTTCAGTTCTCGGGACGAAAATGCTAACCATCCAGTCACTGCGTTGCAGTTCAATGATCATGCTTCGAGATAGATATCTATGACACATGAAGTGAGGCGGATGCCAGTTGAAGACTTCGGTGGATAATCACACAATGTTTGGCGTCACTCCTGGTGACCACGTTGCAAAATGATTGATGGAATTCGATCAGTGCTATTTGAAACTCGTTAACTGGAACGAAAGGTGCACAGTGGATTCCTTTACTAGTCACCAAGTAGACTGGAGAATGCTGAATATCTGAGTAGTATTGAGCCAGCCACATAGGACAAAGAAGAGATCAAGGTGTAGGGACATCTGAATACTTTCTTGTCCATTGTCATGGTGAGGAAAGCACCTGAGTATTAGATTTTCGGAAGTGAATTGGTGAGAATTCCTTGACTCGTGATTTGTGCTTGTGCGTCCATTCAACCATGAGCATGCTAATGTTACCTGCTTTATTATTTACTAAGTACTACTGTACCGCTGACAGTGCATGATTCAAGTCTGTAAAGTAACCATCCAGTTAAATATAGAGTTCAAGATTTCAATGTCCACATGTAGATGTCACTATCCTTTAATAAATTAGAGGAAGATCCTTTCTTCTGCGATACTTTCATCTGTATATAGAATTATTCTCATATGTGTGAATGGAGGATGTTGACCGATGATGTTTGAAAGGAAAATGTGATGCTTTCACATTTCATATTACCGTAAGAGAACTCATGTGCAATCATTCACTTAATGTATTGTTTAATCCTAATGTTTATGTTTATATTCTACTTTTGCAATTTGCTTTTTGGTGGTTTTTGAATATTTTTGAGAAAATAGAATATGTAATCAGTTTTGCTTTATAGTTTAGTATTTTGGATCACTTACTAGTGTCCAGTGTCGTGGACCCTGTTGCCCCATTAATCTAGGAAACTGACTTTCACTTGTTAGTTCACAGATTCTGACGTCGCTCCTCTTCAGAAGGTCTGAGCAGCCAGGTGGTGTGACTAGTCCTCACACTGTGATTGTGTCTCATTGCCTGTTGCGTGAACACGTGCTTGTGATTTTAAATATTGGTGTACACAAATGAGAAGTTTTTATGTACAACCTATCTCTGGAATAGTACTGTATGGCCTCATGGTACTTCCAGCGGATTGTGAGGTGGAAAGATAAGGAGTCAGGCTTTGGGAGTCGTCGACTTGGGCAGTTGCATCAGCATGAGTGGGCCAAGTAAATTTCAGCTCCAATACAAAAGGTCCACCTAACATTTGCAAACCTGCGTCATCTCTAGTGGGATTTCTGACTACCTATCAAAGGACGAGTATACTGTGCTGCTGCAGTCCCTTCTATTCTGTTGTACGGCTGCATGATATGGCAGTTAAAGGTTTTTGACAATAGATGCCTTTTTAGCGTTGCTTGTATATGGTTGAATCGATGTCAAGGTTAAGCTGAGGGTACTAGACAAAATGACGTTGTAAACCTTCATCGCCTAGATGGCTTGGACATGTAGTTCACATGCTGAGCCACCGCCTACCTTGACGTGCCATGCTAGACAAAGTTGGATTAGGTTGGAAGAGAGTTCAAGGTACCCAGACTATGAAGCGACACCGGTGGATGAAGTCTTTGACTGCTGGTATGAGCCATGTGGAGAAATGTAGACTCTCTGGTTGGGATCTCCGAAACTATAGGAATCTGTGATAAGGATTCTGGTTGCTATGTCTGAAAATCGGTTACAATGGCACAGATATATTCACTCTTGGGAGTCTTCTAAAGCTTGATTATTTGCACTAACCTTTATCTTCAAACTAGATTAGATGGCCAGAAAGAATAAGCAAGAAGGAACTCTGGGAACGAACCAACCAAGAACCTATCACGCAACAAATATGCAGGAAGAAGTGGAGATGGATAGGCCATGCACTGAGAAGGCCGACTGAGGACATCACGCGTCATGCCCTCGAGTGGAATCCCCATGGGAAGCGACGAGTTGGACGTCCAAGGGTGACATGGAGGAGGTCGTGCGAGGAGGAAATGAGAGCTTCTGGGCTGTCGTGGGACCAGGTTCAAAAGATCTCAAAGAACAGAGGTCACTGGAGGCGTGCTACTGAAGCCCTATGTTCCACTAGGAACCCAAGGGACTAATAATAATAAATAATAATTATCTTTAAACTGTTTATTCTCTCATATGCCTTTGTCTTACTTGACATTTGTCTTTTTGTGCTATAAAGTGTGGCGACTTGCAGTGATGCACTTGTGTGCATCCTCCTCTCCACCAGTCGAACCCAGAACCTTCAGTTCTCGGGACGAAAATGCTAACCATCCAGTCACTGCGTTGCAGTTCAATGATCATGCTTCGAGATAGATATCTATGACACATGAAGTGAGGCGGATGCCAGTTGAAGACTTCGGTGGATAATCACACAATGTTTGGCGTCACTCCTGGTGACCACGTTGCAAAATGATTGATGGAATTCGATCAGTGCTATTTGAAACTCGTTAACTGGAACGAAAGGTGCACAGTGGATTCCTTTACTAGTCACCAAGTAGACTGGAGAATGCTGAATATCTGAGTAGTATTGAGCCAGCCACATAGGACAAAGAAGAGATCAAGGTGTAGGGACATCTGAATACTTTCTTGTCCATTGTCATGGTGAGGAAAGCACCTGAGTATTAGATTTTCGGAAGTGAATTGGTGAGAATTCCTTGACTCGTGATTTGTGCTTGTGCGTCCATTCAACCATGAGCATGCTAATGTTACCTGCTTTATTATTTACTAAGTACTACTGTACCGCTGACAGTGCATGATTCAAGTCTGTAAAGTAACCATCCAGTTAAATATAGAGTTCAAGATTTCAATGTCCACATGTAGATGTCACTATCCTTTAATAAATTAGAGGAAGATCCTTTCTTCTGCGATACTTTCATCTGTATATAGAATTATTCTCATATGTGTGAATGGAGGATGTTGACCGATGATGTTTGAAAGGAAAATGTGATGCTTTCACATTTCATATTACCGTAAGAGAACTCATGTGCAATCATTCACTTAATGTATTGTTTAATCCTAATGTTTATGTTTATATTCTACTTTTGCAATTTGCTTTTTGGTGGTTTTTGAATATTTTTGAGAAAATAGAATATGTAATCAGTTTTGCTTTATAGTTTAGTATTTTGGATCACTTACTAGTGTCCAGTGTCGTGGACCCTGTTGCCCCATTAATCTAGGAAACTGACTTTCACTTGTTAGTTCACAGATTCTGACGTCGCTCCTCTTCAGAAGGTCTGAGCAGCCAGGTGGTGTGACTAGTCCTCACACTGTGATTGTGTCTCATTGCCTGTTGCGTGAACACGTGCTTGTGATTTTAAATATTGGTGTACACAAATGAGAAGTTTTTATGTACAACCTATCTCTGGAATAGTACTGTATGGCCTCATGGTACTTCCAGCGGATTGTGAGGTGGAAAGATAAGGAGTCAGGCTTTGGGAGTCGTCGACTTGGGCAGTTGCATCAGCATGAGTGGGCCAAGTAAATTTCAACTCCAATACAAAAGGTCCACCTAACATTTGCAAACCTGCGTCATCTCTAGTGGGATTTCTGACTACCTATCAAAGGACGAGTATACTGTGCTGCTGCAGTCCCTTCTATTCTGTTGTACGGCTGCATGATATGGCAGTTAAAGGTTTTTGACAATAGATGCCTTTTTAGCGTTGCTTGTATATGGTTGAATCGATGTCAAGGTTAAGCTGAGGGTACTAGACAAAATGACGTTGTAAACCTTCATCGCCTAGATGGCTTGGACATGTAGTTCACATGCTGAGCCACCGCCTACCTTGACGTGCCATGCTAGACAAAGTTGGATTAGGTTGGAAGAGAGTTCAAGGTACCCAGACTATGAAGCGACACCGGTGGATGAAGTCTTTGACTGCTGGTATGAGCCATGTGGAGAAATGTAGACTCTCTGGTTGGGATCTCCGAAACTATAGGAATCTGTGATAAGGATTCTGGTTGCTATGTCTGAAAATCGGTTACAATGGCACAGATATATTCACTCTTGGGAGTCTTCTAAAGCTTGATTATTTGCACTAACCTTTATCTTCAAACTAGATTAGATGGCCAGAAAGAATAAGCAAGAAGGAACTCTGGGAACGAACCAACCAAGAACCTATCACGCAACAAATATGCAGGAAGAAGTGGAGATGGATAGGCCATGCACTGAGAAGGCCGACTGAGGACATCACGCGTCATGCCCTCGAGTGGAATCCCCATGGGAAGCGACGAGTTGGACGTCCAAGGGTGACATGGAGGAGGTCGTGCGAGGAGGAAATGAGAGCTTCTGGGCTGTCGTGGGACCAGGTTCAAAAGATCTCAAAGAACAGAGGTCACTGGAGGCGTGCTACTGAAGCCCTATGTTCCACTAGGAACCCAAGGGACTAATAATAATAAATAATAATTATCTTTAAACTGTTTATTCTCTCATATGCCTTTGTCTTACTTGACATTTGTCTTTTTGTGCTATAAAGTGTGGCGACTTGCAGTGATGCACTTGTGTGCATCCTCCTCTCCACCAGTCGAACCCAGAACCTTCAGTTCTCGGGACGAAAATGCTAACCATCCAGTCACTGCGTTGCAGTTCAATGATCATGCTTCGAGATAGATATCTATGACACATGAAGTGAGGCGGATGCCAGTTGAAGACTTCGGTGGATAATCACACAATGTTTGGCGTCACTCCTGGTGACCACGTTGCAAAATGATTGATGGAATTCGATCAGTGCTATTTGAAACTCGTTAACTGGAACGAAAGGTGCACAGTGGATTCCTTTACTAGTCACCAAGTAGACTGGAGAATGCTGAATATCTGAGTAGTATTGAGCCAGCCACATAGGACAAAGAAGAGATCAAGGTGTAGGGACATCTGAATACTTTCTTGTCCATTGTCATGGTGAGGAAAGCACCTGAGTATTAGATTTTCGGAAGTGAATTGGTGAGAATTCCTTGACTCGTGATTTGTGCTTGTGCGTCCATTCAACCATGAGCATGCTAATGTTACCTGCTTTATTATTTACTAAGTACTACTGTACCGCTGACAGTGCATGATTCAAGTCTGTAAAGTAACCATCCAGTTAAATATAGAGTTCAAGATTTCAATGTCCACATGTAGATGTCACTATCCTTTAATAAATTAGAGGAAGATCCTTTCTTCTGCGATACTTTCATCTGTATATAGAATTATTCTCATATGTGTGAATGGAGGATGTTGACCGATGATGTTTGAAAGGAAAATGTGATGCTTTCACATTTCATATTACCGTAAGAGAACTCATGTGCAATCATTCACTTAATGTATTGTTTAATCCTAATGTTTATGTTTATATTCTACTTTTGCAATTTGCTTTTTGGTGGTTTTTGAATATTTTTGAGAAAATAGAATATGTAATCAGTTTTGCTTTATAGTTTAGTATTTTGGATCACTTACTAGTGTCCAGTGTCGTGGACCCTGTTGCCCCATTAATCTAGGAAACTGACTTTCACTTGTTAGTTCACAGATTCTGACGTCGCTCCTCTTCAGAAGGTCTGAGCAGCCAGGTGGTGTGACTAGTCCTCACACTGTGATTGTGTCTCATTGCCTGTTGCGTGAACACGTGCTTGTGATTTTAAATATTGGTGTACACAAATGAGAAGTTTTTATGTACAACCTATCTCTGGAATAGTACTGTATGGCCTCATGGTACTTCCAGCGGATTGTGAGGTGGAAAGATAAGGAGTCAGGCTTTGGGAGTCGTCGACTTGGGCAGTTGCATCAGCATGAGTGGGCCAAGTAAATTTCAGCTCCAATACAAAAGGTCCACCTAACATTTGCAAACCTGCGTCATCTCTAGTGGGATTTCTGACTACCTATCAAAGGACGAGTATACTGTGCTGCTGCAGTCCCTTCTATTCTGTTGTACGGCTGCATGATATGGCAGTTAAAGGTTTTTGACAATAGATGCCTTTTTAGCGTTGCTTGTATATGGTTGAATCGATGTCAAGGTTAAGCTGAGGGTACTAGACAAAATGACGTTGTAAACCTTCATCGCCTAGATGGCTTGGACATGTAGTTCACATGCTGAGCCACCGCCTACCTTGACGTGCCATGCTAGACAAAGTTGGATTAGGTTGGAAGAGAGTTCAAGGTACCCAGACTATGAAGCGACACCGGTGGATGAAGTCTTTGACTGCTGGTATGAGCCATGTGGAGAAATGTAGACTCTCTGGTTGGGATCTCCGAAACTATAGGAATCTGTGATAAGGATTCTGGTTGCTATGTCTGAAAATCGGTTACAATGGCACAGATATATTCACTCTTGGGAGTCTTCTAAAGCTTGATTATTTGCACTAACCTTTATCTTCAAACTAGATTAGATGGCCAGAAAGAATAAGCAAGAAGGAACTCTGGGAACGAACCAACCAAGAACCTATCACGCAACAAATATGCAGGAAGAAGTGGAGATGGATAGGCCATGCACTGAGAAGGCCGACTGAGGACATCACGCGTCATGCCCTCGAGTGGAATCCCCATGGGAAGCGACGAGTTGGACGTCCAAGGGTGACATGGAGGAGGTCGTGCGAGGAGGAAATGAGAGCTTCTGGGCTGTCGTGGGACCAGGTTCAAAAGATCTCAAAGAACAGAGGTCACTGGAGGCGTGCTACTGAAGCCCTATGTTCCACTAGGAACCCAAGGGACTAATAATAATAAATAATAATTATCTTTAAACTGTTTATTCTCTCATATGCCTTTGTCTTACTTGACATTTGTCTTTTTGTGCTATAAAGTGTGGCGACTTGCAGTGATGCACTTGTGTGCATCCTCCTCTCCACCAGTCGAACCCAGAACCTTCAGTTCTCGGGACGAAAATGCTAACCATCCAGTCACTGCGTTGCAGTTCAATGATCATGCTTCGAGATAGATATCTATGACACATGAAGTGAGGCGGATGCCAGTTGAAGACTTCGGTGGATAATCACACAATGTTTGGCGTCACTCCTGGTGACCACGTTGCAAAATGATTGATGGAATTCGATCAGTGCTATTTGAAACTCGTTAACTGGAACGAAAGGTGCACAGTGGATTCCTTTACTAGTCACCAAGTAGACTGGAGAATGCTGAATATCTGAGTAGTATTGAGCCAGCCACATAGGACAAAGAAGAGATCAAGGTGTAGGGACATCTGAATACTTTCTTGTCCATTGTCATGGTGAGGAAAGCACCTGAGTATTAGATTTTCGGAAGTGAATTGGTGAGAATTCCTTGACTCGTGATTTGTGCTTGTGCGTCCATTCAACCATGAGCATGCTAATGTTACCTGCTTTATTATTTACTAAGTACTACTGTACCGCTGACAGTGCATGATTCAAGTCTGTAAAGTAACCATCCAGTTAAATATAGAGTTCAAGATTTCAATGTCCACATGTAGATGTCACTATCCTTTAATAAATTAGAGGAAGATCCTTTCTTCTGCGATACTTTCATCTGTATATAGAATTATTCTCATATGTGTGAATGGAGGATGTTGACCGATGATGTTTGAAAGGAAAATGTGATGCTTTCACATTTCATATTACCGTAAGAGAACTCATGTGCAATCATTCACTTAATGTATTGTTTAATCCTAATGTTTATGTTTATATTCTACTTTTGCAATTTGCTTTTTGGTGGTTTTTGAATATTTTTGAGAAAATAGAATATGTAATCAGTTTTGCTTTATAGTTTAGTATTTTGGATCACTTACTAGTGTCCAGTGTCGTGGACCCTGTTGCCCCATTAATCTAGGAAACTGACTTTCACTTGTTAGTTCACAGATTCTGACGTCGCTCCTCTTCAGAAGGTCTGAGCAGCCAGGTGGTGTGACTAGTCCTCACACTGTGATTGTGTCTCATTGCCTGTTGCGTGAACACGTGCTTGTGATTTTAAATATTGGTGTACACAAATGAGAAGTTTTTATGTACAACCTATCTCTGGAATAGTACTGTATGGCCTCATGGTACTTCCAGCGGATTGTGAGGTGGAAAGATAAGGAGTCAGGCTTTGGGAGTCGTCGACTTGGGCAGTTGCATCAGCATGAGTGGGCCAAGTAAATTTCAGCTCCAATACAAAAGGTCCACCTAACATTTGCAAACCTGCGTCATCTCTAGTGGGATTTCTGACTACCTATCAAAGGACGAGTATACTGTGCTGCTGCAGTCCCTTCTATTCTGTTGTACGGCTGCATGATATGGCAGTTAAAGGTTTTTGACAATAGATGCCTTTTTAGCGTTGCTTGTATATGGTTGAATCGATGTCAAGGTTAAGCTGAGGGTACTAGACAAAATGACGTTGTAAACCTTCATCGCCTAGATGGCTTGGACATGTAGTTCACATGCTGAGCCACCGCCTACCTTGACGTGCCATGCTAGACAAAGTTGGATTAGGTTGGAAGAGAGTTCAAGGTACCCAGACTATGAAGCGACACCGGTGGATGAAGTCTTTGACTGCTGGTATGAGCCATGTGGAGAAATGTAGACTCTCTGGTTGGGATCTCCGAAACTATAGGAATCTGTGATAAGGATTCTGGTTGCTATGTCTGAAAATCGGTTACAATGGCACAGATATATTCACTCTTGGGAGTCTTCTAAAGCTTGATTATTTGCACTAACCTTTATCTTCAAACTAGATTAGATGGCCAGAAAGAATAAGCAAGAAGGAACTCTGGGAACGAACCAACCAAGAACCTATCACGCAACAAATATGCAGGAAGAAGTGGAGATGGATAGGCCATGCACTGAGAAGGCCGACTGAGGACATCACGCGTCATGCCCTCGAGTGGAATCCCCATGGGAAGCGACGAGTTGGACGTCCAAGGGTGACATGGAGGAGGTCGTGCGAGGAGGAAATGAGAGCTTCTGGGCTGTCGTGGGACCAGGTTCAAAAGATCTCAAAGAACAGAGGTCACTGGAGGCGTGCTACTGAAGCCCTATGTTCCACTAGGAACCCAAGGGACTAATAATAATAAATAATAATTATCTTTAAACTGTTTATTCTCTCATATGCCTTTGTCTTACTTGACATTTGTCTTTTTGTGCTATAAAGTGTGGCGACTTGCAGTGATGCACTTGTGTGCGAGGTTCAACGTTGAATTTATCTGCCTATCGAACGAATGGATGACAGTGTCATACTCAGCATTCATTATAATAAATCATGGGTTAATCAGTATACATATGTCCGATCATTTGTTCCTCTTACGTACAAAAGGAATTCAATCCGTACACAGATTTCGAGTTAGTAAGATATGCACAGCTGATACTTTGAACGATGAATTAAGAATAATGGAGAACTCTTTATATGAGAATGGTTATCATGTAACAATGAAAACAGCTGGAGAAAAGTTCTATCAAATGGTGCCAAAGAAACAATCGTATCTAACTTTAGCGTTCACTGGCGATGCAGCTGCAGAAACATTGAAACTCATATATCTGATACAAAACACCTTTGCTGCCACCCTATGTTTCAAATTTACTACTTGCTGTACGATACCAATGCAGCTGAAGGATAGGCTTCCGAATCTGGCCACATCTATGTGCATTTATAAATTTATCTGCTCCTGTGAAGATACTTACATAGTTAGAACGACTCGACAAGTCCACCATCGCTTCATTGAGCACTACCCAGTATAGTTAGGTAAAGGAACAGTGAAATCCATCAAAAGTTTAATACTTGCCTGTCTAGTAGATACTGAGCATAAGATTGACAAAACCTTATCATTTACCATTATTTACAAAGGAACATCAAAATAGCGTAAGCTTGTGCGCTTTCGATTGCTAAGCATAGCAGATGCTATGGCAATTAAAATTTTCAAACCTAATTTATGTATTCACAAGATGTTTATTCGGTTCCTTTCCTTCTCATGGTCTTCAGTTTCAACCGAGATACAATTACAATAAGTTCCTTTCCCGTCAGCCGGATAAATGTTAATATTACCTCTGTTTGTACTCTTATCATTATCATTTTATGTTTTGCCGTCAACTTCATAATTGATTACGAATTTTAACATTTTATTATCTAATCTGGTCACCAGTTGGACCTCATAGCTCAGTCGGTGTAGAGCAACGGACCGGAAACCTAGTGGTCGCTGGTTCGAATCCGAAAGCGGTCCACATTTACATTTCAATTTCAGTCATCACCCAGTATGAATACTAGTCTGTCAAGCCATGGTTGCTATCTAACATAGTCAAAATGATAATCAATATGATGCTTCCCCCTCTCATCCTAATTTAGTTAAATTTCGATTGTGCAGCCAGTGTGAATGTGATCAAACGATAGCAAGTCGTCGGGTAAAACCCTTAGTGACTGAAGTGAAATCAAAATATGGTCAGAAGTCAGGTTTCTCAGACCAGTTGGTAGAGCATCGAGCGGAATCTCGGTGGTCGCTGGTCTGAATCCGATCGCGGTCCAAATTTACACTCCACCTACAATCATCAACCAATGACTATTTTATTTCTCTTTATCCTTGTACACACACAACTCACTACTCACACATCTACAAGGATTAACTACTGAGAATATATGAACTTTCCGAGATTTTGTTCAGTTATTATAACCTCCAATGTTATCTTCTAATTCATATAGCCGAATTAATTTAACCATGTTGACATCAAATGAAGAGTATACAGAATAGTTTGTAAATGTAAACTGTAAAACACTTGATGAGAACTTACCAAAAATACGTATATACTTCAAACTCTGTCTTCTAATTATCAAAATAGGAATATTTTAATTATTTATCTATATATCAGGATTTCTTCAATCAATAAACAATAAATTCACCTCACAGTAAGTATCAATATGATATCTGATTAATGTTTTTTTTTCATTTACTTAGCTTTAATTTGATAATTATTTTCAGCATGAAATTAAATTGTATGAGAAGTAAAGTACCTTTTCAGACAGGTTAAGTAAATTACTGTTTATTGACATACTTGTTATTCTCCGTTGTTTTGTTGGATCGAATTGTTCTACCTCTATTGTCATATGGGTTTAGTGGGAACAACATCACTGGGGTGCAAGTACATCCAAGCTGATGAGTCCCAAATAGGACGAAACATGCGTTCTGGCTTCTGCTAGCCACAACCAACCAAATTATCATAAGGCTAAGTAAATGTTACGCTAAATTCTATATAATTCACAAATTTAAATAATGTAAAAACAAGAACTAACCTAAGCAGAATAGCATATGGATCCATTTTATATTTCGTGGTTTCTCATCAGCTGTTATCTTAATTTAGAACGTTGAATGAAAGAGTATGAAATATTTGATCGATATACTCGTATGCAATAATCTGAAATATGCCTTATACTTACTTAGTCTACTTAACAAAGTACACTAGAACATAGAATTTACAATGGAATATGAACAAGATGGTAAATTTCATTTCCTTGACCTCGGAATTCAACGAACTAGTGATGTATTTATCATAAAGATTCTTGAAGTGGAATATATCTCAATTTTAATAGCTTTTGCACTATTAGTTATGAGAAAGGGGTGATGTAAACACTCTTCAATCCTGCATAAAATATCTTTGTTCAGAAGAAACACTGGAAAAGGAAATGAATATTGTTGAAAACTACCTCCTTGATAATGCATATCCACAGAAATTGATCAATATGCATAAGAATGTGCCGACTAAAACTGTAGAAGCATATGATATAGTCGAGAAGAAGCTTGTTTTTCTAAATCTTGGTTTCAAAGGTAATGATGTTTCCGATAGAATTAATTACTGAGTAAATGATGCCTTGAAAAAGGACTTTTCTAGCTGTTAGGTTAATCACAGTCTACCGAACGAATATTGGTTACTGAGACAACCAAAGGTTGACAAATCCCCATCCAACTGCATATACCAATTAACATGTAAGTGCCAAACCATATACACATTGGACGAACAGAAGGAATTTCGTGACTTAGAGGTGAAAAAGTCTCCAACAGCGCGCTATAACTCGTTACCTTATTGACAGTGGATATGAAGTCGACATATTCAGAAATCGTTCAGAGTAATAATCAATAAATAGATTAATTCGAACTAGCTGAGTTTCATTGAAGCGTTAGCCATTAAACGATTAAAGCCAAACTTTAGATATTTAGAGAGAAACAGGTTATCAGTCCATGTCTACCATGATAAAGATTTCTGCTGTGCTGACTACCATCATATTTTCTATTTATCATTGTCATACAAGTTAGTTTTTCTTTTTTTATTCATTTTTGCATTTCACGCTCTTGACCCAATTGTCTGAATCCTACTCACATTATTTTCATTATTATTATTTGTCCCTTGGTTTCCTAATGGAACATAGGGCTTCAGTAGCACGTCTCCATTCCACTCTGTTCTCTGAAATCTTTTGAACCTGGCTCCACGACAGCCCACAAGCTCTCGTTTCCTCCTCGCACGATCTCCTCCATGTCACTCTCGGACGCCAAACTCGTCGCTTCCCATCGGGGTTTCACACGAGTGCCTGGCCTGGCGCGTGATGTCCCAAGTCGGCCTTCTCAGTGTATGCCCAATCCATCTCCACTTCCTTCTGCATATCTGTTGAGCGATAGGTTCTTGGTTGGTTCGTTACCAGGCCAGAGTTCCTTCTTGCTTATTCTTTCTGGCCATCTGAGCTTCAGTAACGAGCCAGTGTAGGCAGTTGTTGATGAATGTCTGTAGTTTGTTGGAAACGCCTTCCGTAACGCGCCAAGTCTCTGAACCATACAGAATCACTGACTTGATGTTGGTGTTGAAAATCTGGATCTTGTTGTTTATGCTGAGTGCAGAAGATCTCCACACTGGTTTCAGGCTAATGAACGTCTGTTTTGCTTTTCCGATCCTGACTTTGACGTCCTCGTCTGTGCTGCCTACATAAGTGAAAGAGGCTACTTCCTTTAGGTTTCTCCTGTTGATGGTGATTGGAGTTTGTTGGTGGTGGTGGTTGGGTATCTTTATCACCTCTGTCTTCTCTATATTCACTTGAAGTCCCGTCTTCGCTGCCCTGCCTCTTCTGTCAACTTGTTAGTTTTCGCCTGTAGATCTTCCGGTTTGTGCGACATCAAACACAAGTCATCGGCGAAATCCAAGTCTTCCAGGTTCTTTTCCGTGGTCCACTGTATGCTCCTCTTCTCGCTCCTCACTGTTTGTTGCATGATCCAGTCGACCACAATCAGGAATATCATGGGTGATAGTAGGCAGCCTTGTCCTACTCCTGTCTTCACCTCAAAGGCATCACTGAGCTTCCCATTGTGAATTACTTGGCATGTGGAGTCTTCGTATAGTTGTTGAATGAGGCTGATAAAGGTTTATGGTATTCCGTAGTGTTGAAGCAGTTTCCAAATTACTTTTCGGTCGACGCTGTCAGAGGCCTTCTCTTCTTTTGTAATTAAATTTCCTTCATCATCTTTTATTGGTTTCATGTGTATTGATCTCTTCCCAGATAGTGACTTGGTTATTTGATACAATGATGTCAGGTCTCTCCTGCCAACAGCCTGTTCTGCTTCATTTGCAAGCGTGTCGTGGAAGTGTCTTTTGTCTTTTTGTGCACTCTTCTTCACTTCTTTGTCCAGTGTTTTATACATTGTACTCAGTTGCTCTTCTTGTTGTGCATCCTTACACTGGTTTATCTTCTGCCTCACCATCCTCCTCTCCTCTATCAGCTTCCATGTGCCCGTTGAGATCCATTCCTTATCTTCTTTCTTCTTCCTTCCTTACACGGTTGTGCAGGTTTCTTTCCACATCTCTTTCAAAGACTTCCAGTGTTCTTCCACACAGGTTTCTTCAGGGATATTCCTCAATATCTCCCATTTTGTCTTGATGGCTGCCGTGAAGATGTCCTTTATAGTTTCTTCCTCCAGTTTCTGTTCTGGGTGTTGAACTTGAACTGTGGTCTACCACCAGCTTCCTTGAAGGCTTTCAACTTCATTTGGAAGGTTCCTTGCACTAGATAGTGAGTGGTGTGAACCTACATCTGCTCCTCTTCTTGACCTTATGTCAAGTAGACTGCGTCTCCATTTTCTTGAGATTGAGATAAAGTCGATTTGATTTTTAGTGTGTCCATCTGGTGAAATCCATGTCGCTTTGTGGATATCTTTGTGCCTGAACACACTGCCTCCAATCACCAAGTCGTTGAATGCGCAGAATTCTGCAAACAATTCTCCATTCTCATTCATTTCACCTAGCGCCTCTCGACCCATGGTTAGTTCTCTTCCCGTGTTGTCCCCTCCCAGTTTGGCATTCATGTCACCCATTAGAATTTTGATATCGCCAACTGACGTCTTGTCCAGTGTTGATTGGAGTTGTCTGTAGAAATCCTCCTTTTTCTCTTGCTCTGCGTTATTTGTAGGTGCATAACATTGTATGATTGTGACCTTTCTTCCTTTTGAGTTGAATCTTGCTGTCATGATCCTGCAGGAGGAGATTGGTTCCCACTGCATGAGAGCCTTCGATGCTCTTGAGGACATCATGATAGCCACTCCCTCAGTGTGCTCGTGGTTGGCGTCTGGGTGACCGGAGTAGATTATTGATTCTCCAGTTGACAGTTTGGAGGGTCCACTCCCATTCCATCTGCTTCCGCAAATTCCTAACACTTTTATGCTATACCTTCTCATCTCGTTTACAATCTGGGCTACCTTGCTAGGTTCAAACATGGTGCGGACATTCCATGTCCCCACGTTTACTTTCTGTTTCATCGAGAGAAGACACATCGGCCAATTGGCTTCCCGAAGGCTTTCACCAACTGGCGTAATTTCGCCTCTCCGATTCCAGCGGGGAATAAGTTTGTTTTCATTTTTTATATTTTGTTTGTGCTTTGAAGTTTCTTTAGCGGATAGATTTTTTTTACGGGGTAGGGTTGCTAGCCCTGTGCCCAACCTTCCCTCTTTACCCTGGCTTGGGACTGGCTAGTAACTAGTGAACTAGTTAACCAGGCGAGGTTGCTAGGTTTTCAGGTTCAAATATCGAAACAATCCCATTTAAAAACATTGCAAAACATGGATGATTACAGCGAAGGCAAATTCTTCTTTTCGACAAAATAATTTTCTTAGCTATACATGATATACGTGATAAAATAAAGTAAAAAGGATAGAACATTCCTGAGTCATTTTTGACTAAAAATCAATATAAATTGCTTTACGAAGGAAAGTCATATAATGGGGAAATAAACAGAAGGTCTTCAGTAGGTTTAGAAGGAAGGAAAGGTATCTCCAAACTGGAAGAAGAGCTACCTTGTCAAACTTCCAAAGAAGAGAGACCTAAATTTTTGCAAGAACTGGCGCGGAATAATGCTGCTGTCCATCTCAAACAAAATATTATGCTGCATCATCCTGGAGAGACTAAAAGATGCGCTGGATTCAAAACTGCGACCGGAACAGGCTGGGTTCAGGAACTACAAATCATGTGCGGATCAAACTGCAACGCAACACAAAAGAATATCCCAAACCTTTATCAAGCTCATTCAACAAATATATGACAACGCCATATGCCGAGTGATCCACAATGGAAAGCTCAGCGGCTTTGAAGTGAAGACAGGAGTAAGACAAGGCTGCCTACTATCACCCATGGTCTTCCTGATTGTGGTCAACTGGACTGGATCATGCAGGAAACTGTGAGGAGCGAGAAGAGGGGCATTTGCGGGTTGGACCGATGAAAAGACCCTAGACAATTTGGATTTCGCCGATTATGATACATGTCTAATGTTTTGTCGCACAAACTCGGAGATCTACAGGCGAAAAGTAACAAGTTGACAGAAAAGGCAGTGAAAACGGGACCTGAAGTGAATGTAGAGAAGACACAGGTGATGAAAATACCCAACCATCAACAACAACAAGTACCAATCACCATGAACGGGAGAAACCTGAAGGAGGTAGTCTCTTTCACCTACCTAGAGAGGGAGCATCTTTCCAACTACAGGTGGCACATGCACAGATGAGGATATCAAAGCCAGGATCGGAAAGACAGCAAGATAGGCTTTCAGTGCCCTAAAATCAGTGCGGAGATCTACTGCACTGCACTCAACATGTGGAACAAGATCCGGATTCACAACACTAAGTCAGTCAAGTCAGTGCTTCTATGTGATGGTTCAGAAACTTGGCTCGTTACGATAAGCACTTCCAACACACTACAGATATTCATCAACAGCTGTCACATACGCTCACTCGATACTGAAGATGAGATGAGAAGGCGAGAAAGAATAAGCACCAAGGAAGTCTGGCCTGGCAACGAACCAACCAACAACCTATCACCCAACATAAAGAAGTGCAGAGGCAGAAAGTGGAGATGGATTGGGCGTACACTGAGAATACCAGTTGGGGACATCACGAACCAGGCCAGTTGCTCGAGTGGAATCGAAAGGGGAGACGACGAGTTGGGCATCCGAGGTGATGGTGACATGGAGAAGATCATGTGAGGAAGAAATGAGAGATTGTGGGCAGTGGTGGATCCAGGTTGAAGAGACTTGAGAGAAGAGAGTGTAATGGCGACGTGTTACTGAAGCCCTATGTTCCACTACCAACCCAAAGGACAAATAACAAATTATAATAATTAATCATTAAGAAAGAGGTTGTGTATACTTTTTTTGAATGCATAGTGATGGTTTGAATATTTGAATCGCTAATGCTTCACCTATGCTTAGATGTCTTAGCCTAACTCTTTTCGAATGCTTTGGTCACACTTTGTAGATGATTTCGAAGGACTTGTGGAAAGGAAGCAAATATTCTGAGTTTACTAAATGTTCTCTTATAGAGTTGTGGATGGATTTCCATTCTCTCCCAGTCAGCTAATTTGGATGCTGTTCGTGAGCGCATTGCGTAAGCTGACACATATTATGGTCGACATACTCGGCTCCCTAAGAGCAAGTAGGCTGATGCATACACACTCATGTGACCCAACTCTCTGCTCTACCCTTTGTATGCTGAAAAATGTGATTCTAAGATTGGCGGTAAAGATTCTTCTGTTTATAGACCTTGGTAATCTCTTTCTAAGTATATCTGCTGCATCATCGCCCTTGAATTCGAGGTTCAATAGTAAAATTTTTATTTTTCGAAGCAGTATGCATGCGTACTGGGACTTTTCTCGACTTTTGTCTATTAATTTCACTGCGTAACGATTTATAAACTGCCTTCTCCAAATGGCCTCTCTGTAAATAGATCTCTGAAGTGAATTGTCATCTTTTCTTTGAAGTTGGACGTCATAGAAGTGCGATTTCGAGTTCAACTCCTCAGCTAGAGTGAATTTGATAAAGAGATGAACAATATTGAACTTTTGATACAGGTTTTCGGGATCCACTCTCTCGTCACAAATAATAAAGATATCATCCATGTATCTTTTGTAGAAATGAAGCTCGGTGATTATTTTTGATAATATCATGTCTTTCAAGCTTGCCATAAAGCAGTCAGTTACAAAGGGTCCTGGAGGCGAACGCATTGCCACACAGTCTATTTGTATACTGAGCTTCCGAGCTTGGTTGCCACATTGCAAATATGATCGATAGAATTCGGTCAGCACTTAGGACTAGACAACATGGAATTGTTTGCCCTCCTGTGACCAATCAATATATGTAAGCCAGTCCTACAGGAGGTCAGTCGCGGCCCGAACAGCTCACTGATAAAGTCTCTGACTACAACACTGGGTGACACGGGTTCGGATCTCAGGCAGGACATCGGTTCCGTCGAGGTTGCAGATATGCGTCGCAGACGAGTGCCAGAAAGCACGAAACCTAGGTCCAAGGCTTCCTGCCGATCGCCTTCAACTAACTAATATTGAATATTCCCATTTACATATTTAGAAAAAGCTAGATCGAGTGAAGAAAAATATATTCCTTTTCAATTAGGTCTTCATCTTGGGCTCTCTACACTCATATATAGTTTTATAATTTAATCGAATTACCAATCTTATTCTTAGGTAAATGGTGTGATTTTTTATGAGTCTTCAGTCATTCACAACAAGCGATTGCGTAATAATAAGAAACCAGATGAATATTGTTAGAAACAATAGGAGGAGGTGGAAAAAGGCTTACAAAGTAATCCTAGAAGTTAAATCATATTGAAGGCCATGGTAATCAAAGTGGTTGATCAAACTCCTTTTGAATACGAAGGTTAGGTTTGTAAAGGTGGATTGCAATCACCTCTGCTATGTGAAGTAAGCGAATGCGTAATCCATGTGGTAAATTAATTGGAAACTGATGAATAATTTTGAAAGCTTTTCTAGTATCTACTTGATGTTCCATGTCAACTTAGTGTACGAGTATGGAGCTATTTATTGTTCTTATTTGTCCTTTACTCAACCATGATGGATGCTGCTCAGAAATTCGACGATGTAACTGCCTCATTGTATGCCCAACATAACTAGCTCCACAGGAGCAGCTGGATTGATAAGTGCACTTGAAAGTAGCAGAATCAAGCAATTTGTCTTTATTTCTTGCACCTTGAATCGCATGTTTGTAGAAGATGGGATATAATTTAACGGCTGGGAAGGTTTTGTGCAAGACTTTTTATGCGTTGTGTAATGATCTCACTGGTAATGTCGTTCTTGAATTTCAGCTTCAAGAAGATTTGCTTCTTAGGAGCTGTTGGTGCTCTTGCCTTAATCCTCGTAATATTCATATGCTTAGTTACAAACTTGTTTGAGTAGCCATTCCTACTAAGCAGGTCACGGATGATGGCGCACTCTTCCTTTATAGCATCATTTGAGCAAATAGGTGTGACACGGTATGCTAAGCATTTCACCAGGTTTTGATTGTATTGTGTTCTCTGAGCTGGGTTGTTTAATCGTGAAGCTTTCATCGCCTTGCTAGACGACATCATCAGCACTAACTTCAGTATGAAGTGAGCTGTCAATATCTCTCCGTGAGTTATTTAGTAGCTTGCTCTGACCATATGGTCTGTGATTGCTTGTTTCCTTCGATTGTTGTGTCATTGATTGTATAGATTTTCCTGTTGGCTGTTCCTCTGCTTCATCTCTGACCTTTCTGTTGTTTATCATTTTTCTTATTGGTTGATAGATCGGGTTTATGTCTATACATCTATTGATTGCTGACTGATTGACCTGAATGCCAAGCTTCTAGAGAATCCAGGTAAGTAGTACAGTGCAGCACATCATCATTATATTATACTCGTGATGTGATTAGTCACGCATTTTGAGGGCGTTATTAATCATCGTATAGGTTTCAGGCATGTTTGTTTTTTGAAAATCTTTACAAGATATCATCGATGACAGATAGCCTATCGGATAGTGGTGTGAGTAATCGTATTCAACCACGGATCACAAAGCAAGTGTGCATGTCTACAAGAGAATGAAGTTGAAAATGTTCGTCCAGAAAACAGTAATATTGCTACAGCGAATGGTGAGTGGTTTGCTTATTTTTCTTGAAAATCCTCTTCAATATAACTGAAAGCCAGCACTCCGCGTTTTTAACACCAATGTTATTATTCACTGGAGTACTCTGATATGATATGATATCTAAGCATCGTTCAGTGAGTATATCAGTTGCACGATTACTCGATCATTTGTATAAAGTAAATTGATCACTCTGAGTGTATGGCCTCCCTATGTTAATGTATCACAATTGCTTATGGTTACCTGGATTTTATTTAGCGCTGGCTTGCAATGAAACAAACATTATGCGTCTCATCAATGTATTCACAACTCGATGTTCTCGATTCACTTCAATTCACTGACTGGTAAATCATGAAGATAATGATATAGAAATAAAGATGTAAATAATCAATGGAGTTATTAAAATTGGTTATATGAAGAGGTTTATTCTTAGGTAAATGAGTGTTCAGTAATAAACTGGCTGAATAATCATGAAAAATCACTCCATTTACCTAAGGACAAACCTCTTCATGTAACCAATTTTAATAACTCCATCTCTATTTCTAAATCATCATCTTTATGATTTACTCTTTAAATCTATCGATTATTGTTCACAGACCACCACCCGCACCACTTGATTGGTAATTTAATTAAATTATAAAACTATATATTGGTGTAGAGAGCCCAAAATGAAGACCTCATTAAAAAGGAATATATTTTCCTTCACTCAATCAGTCTTTTTCTAAATATCTGTATGTAGATTTTTTTTTTTCTTAAGTCTGAAGGGCACGTTGAAATTATATTTGTAAAGAAGGTCCTTTAAATGGTGTTTAATTTATAGGACTGAATGAAGTTACATAGGAAACAAATGGTCTTCATTAGTTCAAATTTTAGTAGGAATAACATCGCTCACTATGAGGTAGGTACATCCATCTGACGAGTGTTAAATGCGGCGAAACAAGCTATTTCCCATCATTAACATTTCTATAGGCGTTTAAAGTAGTGAAATAAACTTTATTCCTGTCGACTAGTCAAGAGGTCGCACTTTGTACAGGATTTTGAAAGACTTATCAAAAGGAATCAAGTGTCATGATTTCACTAAATTTTCTGTTATCAAGCTGAAGATGAATTTCTGTTCACTGCTTGTCACCTGAGTTGGGCAGTGTTCTTGAAAGTATTTCATAAGCTGAAGAATGGTGCACCCAATGAATTCGGTCCGATAAAACCAAGTGAGCTGATCCATATATGTTACTTCTGAGTGGAGAATGTAATTCTGAGATTGGCGATGAAAAATGTTTTCTGTATAGATCCTAATAATCGCTTCCTAAAGGATATCTGCAAAAATTATCTCCTTTAAGTTGGAAGCTCAACAGTAAAATCTTTTCTTGAGCAGTATACAAACGTCATATGACGCTTTATGACTTTAGATTCTTATCTATACATTTCACTGGGTATACATTTTTCATCAGGATTTCTTGCAGATTTTCTAGTTCATCGTCGATAGTGTCTTCTGTGTATATTCTTCATATTCTTGAGGAGAATGAATTGATAGGACACCACTTTTCGCTCAATTGGATGTCGTAACTCAGTTGCTAGAGCATCAGGCTGGAAACCCGGTGGTCACCGGTTTGAATCCTACCGTGGGTCCAAATTCTCATTTCAATCATCAACACCCAGTATCAATACTAGTCTGCCAGATCACTGCTTCTATCTCAGATAATCAATATGATGCTCTCTCTCTCTCTCTCTCTCTCTCTCACTCTAATTCAGTTAGATTTGGATTGGGTTGAGAAGTGCTAACTAAGCAGCCAGTATGAACACAATCAAGCAATAATAACGCATCATGAATTAATTCACACGGTAATTGTTGGGCAAAATCCAACGTGATAGAAGTGAAATAAAAATATGGTCAGCAATTGGGCGTCGTAGCTTAGTTGGTAGAGCATCGAGCCAAGAACCCGGTAGTCACTGGTTGAAATCTGACCATAGTTCAAATTTTCATTTCACCTTCAATCATCACCCAATATGATGGAAAACAGTTTTAAGAATTAATAAACTGACCTTTTCAAATAGGCTCACTGTAAATTAATCTCTAGATTTAATTGTCATGTCTCCTATGAAGATGGACATCTAGGAAGTGGAATTTTGAGTTCAACTCTGTTTCTAGAGTGAATTTAATAATAGGGATAAGTACTATTGAAGTTTTGAAGCAGATTTTCCAGATCTGCTTTCTTGTTATGAATAATTAGGATATCATCTATGTAATTTTTTTTGTTTCAGATCTAAAACTTGTTTATCGCTTAAGGTTATATTTTCCAGGCTTACTATAAACTAGTCAGCTAGCAAAAGTTCTAAAGATGATTTATTTGTCACACACTATCTGAAGGATACGTTGAAAGTATATCTGAGAAAAAGTTCTTTTAAAAAGTGATTTATGAGATCAATGTTTCAGTTATGGAATTCAATGAAGCTACTCAGAAAACAAGTGGTTTTCATTAGTAAAACATTTGTAAATAGGTAAATAGCATCATTCTCTTCCCTGACAGATTAATATTCTTAGTTATATCAACAAAGTGAAGTGTTTTACACAGGCTTTTTTCAAAATTTCATTTTTCACTAAATCCAGTATCTTGACAAACTATTTTGTAACTGATTGGTAAGGAGAATTAGTTATGTCAAGTATTAAATGAAAGAGAACACCTTCTTTGCTCACTTTGAGTAAACCATATAATCGAAGGATCTAGAAACTTAATGGATGGAGTTGTGATATAGTTTATGTTGACTTTGTCCAGGAATTACTCTGAAATGTTCTATCATTTCAACTAATATATATTTCATAAATCTACAGCTAAGAGAATGATTTTATCATGAACAAAAAATTTCCAGTACTAGTTTAATTGAAAAACTTCAGAGCATTAAAATTAATTTGCAAACTAGTTCATGCCACCTATTTTGCCAAGCCCAATCTTTAATGGAACCATTTTAAGTATTTTCTGTCTTTTCTGGGTCAATTATCATATTACTGTTGATGAAGGGTTCAATCAAACAAAATTTTCAAAATTTAGTCCAGTCCGACTTATTTTCAAAGATTTATGAGACATTATATGACAATTAAATGATGTAAACACGTTTGGATGAAATAACATCTCCTCTTCTTGCTCTAATAATGTACATTTTAGCATTCAGGACGTCTTATGAAGGTACTAGGTTAGTATGTGGTGTCAGTATATTCAGCTCCCACAGAGAATAGAATTATCAACATTCATATGACCCTTCTGGTTAGGTCATAAGTACTTTATATCTCACCACATCTTTTATTTGCTCAAGGAAATACTTAATCTTAACATGAGACCCAAGATTTCTGTATGTATGCCGATTAAAATTGTCATTGCTCACCTCATCACAACAAGATGGAGAATAGAAATCGAGTGAAAATGTTAACAAACGCTGTAGATAAGACGAAGAAGGAGTGCAATATAACACTTATGATGAAGAGAATGCATGAACACATCTGCACAAGTGAGATTCATTTTCAGTCATAAAACCTAAGGTCTCGAATCATCAATTTCAATTATCAGTCCATTAGATATTCAATCATTTCGGCTTTTTAAACAACTCAATTTGGAGGTTTGTGAGGATTATATTGATTTCAAGTTGGTATTCATCATGAACTAACATCACTTCAAGGAACTATTTCAAGTTGTTATTCATCGTAGACTGACATCAGTTAGAGGAACAAAGGAAACCTGGGAGCACTGGACAGCTGTTTCGTCCTAGTATGGGACTCCTCAGCACTGCGCAACTGATGTCAGTCTACGATGAATAACAACTTGAAATAATTCCAAATCTCCACAACTCCCTCAAAATTTAATTGAACTGGTGCTCATTGGTGACTAGTTTCGAGAAGTATTCCCGAAGTTCCTATGGCAAGTCGTGACCGGTGGAGTCAAAGCCTGATGGCCATGAGGACAAATACTCAGCGATGACATTGGGTGGCGGTTGCGCTATATATCGTGAGCTAACAGAAGTTGGAAATATGGAGCATTGGATTCTGACCCAGTGGCTAGCTCAATGGTAACGCGCTGGCCGCGGAACCTGAAGGTCGTGGGTTCGATCCCTGCTGGTGGGGTCGTGGGTGCGCACTGCTGAGGAGTCCCATACTCGGACGGAACAGCTGTGCAGTGCTCCCAGGTTTCCTTTGTTCCTCCAACTGATGTCAGTCTACGATGAATAACAACTTGAAATAATTCCAAATCTCCACAACTCCCTCAAAATTTACTTCAAGGAACACTGGAAACCTGGAATCACTAGACAGCTGTCTGTTTCATCCTAGTATGGGATCCCTCAGCAATGTACACCCTTAACCCCACCAGGGGTCGAACCCAGAACATTCAGGTTCCGTTTCTCCCACGTTACTATTGAGCCACTTGGTTGGAATCCACTGGTCAATATTTTCTACTTCGGTCAGTTCATGCTACAATGCGACCTCCATGCTACCACTGTTCGTCATGCAAGTGATATCCATCAGGAAATTGAAAAAAGAACACACTATTTCAAGGATGAGTCTTTTTTCGGCAATTTCATTCTCATAAACTGAGACAAATAGTAATGGGAAGTTACGTAACATCACAAGGTATTTGGAAATTGAAATGTCAACAGTTTGAAGAAAGAAACAGGTGACTTTAAGGACCGAAAATTAAGACTATATTATGAGAAGTAGTTGAACAAACTTTTTTTGTGTACAAAGATTTCACCATATGGATGAACAGCGCTATGGCGATGCAGAGAATATGAAGATACGCATCCTTTGGAAGGTTTCTTTTCACTTTGTAAATGACTTTGAATAAGGTGGATCTTGTGATACGATGACTCGTGTTCACAGTATGTTCAATTATAGCACTTATTGCTCTACTGTTACTTCTTTGTAACCACACAGGATAGCGTTCTTGAACCCTTTTGGACAATAGTCTCATCGAATGACCTATGAACCTGATCAGATGTGAAAGTTTTGCTTTCGAGATGTTAAAAATTATCGGATGATAATAGAATACTAGTCTCAGCGTTGATACAAAGAATTCTCTTCTTAGAGAGTTTGATATCCTCCTGTTTAGAGTGTCAACTGCAGAATTACCCTTGAAATTTAGATTCATATAAAGCATCTCTTTTGGTGGAGTTCTCTTTGTGAGGTTTTGGCTTTATATTTTTCCTCTATAAAGCGTGGTGGGAATCCATGTTCAATCAGAATATTCCTTAGGACAGAAATTTCTTCTTCTAACACATTGGGATCGCAGATTCATCTAATACGAGTGGCAAGAGATGTGATCAGATTCCGCTGGCGAATCCAGCTATCAAAGTTTGTCAGTTGACCATTTCATATTGGTTTTCTGTGAAGTGATCTACTGAACGTTCCATCAGCTGTTCTTGTCAGCTCTACGTCTAGAAGGTGGATTTTTGCTATATTTTCGTACTGAAGGATGAGTCTAATTCCTGAATGTTAGCTACTGAATGTTTATAGAATATGATTCAGATAACATTGATGACCACGGATAATAAAAGTCTCATCCACTTGTCTTTTTGTACGGTTGAAAGCCTTCAATCGTTGGTTTCACTGCACTGTTCTGTCTGCTAATAGTGGGGTTGGCGGGGATCCCATGGTGATTCCATCTTTCTACCTATAAATCACGTCGTTGAATGTTCATCCAAGTAACAATTCCTTAAGGTGGGGTCTGGGTATCCCAGCAGTCATGTTGTTACTTTCTGTGTGTCTGCAGAAGAAGGAGAAGAATCGGTCAAGATATGCTTTATCAACTTAAAAGCTCAATTTTCATTCAATGGCCTCTGGGATCTAGTATGTTCACCTATCAGTCTCACATACAACGTCTCTCTTTATCCTTGTCTTGAAAATTCATTTTTCTTGTAATTAGTCTATTTTCATTAGTTTGGGAACTGTGACGTCCAATTAATCGGTTTTGAGTTTGAACTCCTTCTCTCTAGCTACTACGGTTGCTACAGCCGGTTGATATCATAGACCTTCACACGAGTTAATTAACATTATTTTCTATAACTATAAATAGCACCAAGCCAAGTTAAACGCTACGTCGTAAACAGTAATGCATAAATTAGAAACCGATTATCAATAAGTTGGAGATTACAAACTATAGTACTGAAGTGATATCCCTAGCTGATTGTTATATCATACCCTGAAAGGTATACTTAGCCGATAACTGAAGAAAGGGGTCCCATCAACTTACTAGAGGCTCTTAACAACATAATCGAATCTGATCATTTTGAGTAGTTTATGTATACTCAAGTGTTTCAGAAGTAGTATACTTTGCTACTTCGTGAGATTTTTGTATCAGAGATCATACCTTGTGATCTTGGCTGCATAAGGTGGTTTCCGATGAAAAGCCTGTTGACTGATACCACAGTAGCAGTAGGAGAGAGGAGTAAGATGATGAATTCAGTATAGCGGTCAGTGTGAAAATAATGTGTAAGTGTGTGGATATATCCGTGCCACTGACATTGGTTCTGAGTTATAAAGTCTAAAGTCTCTAACTATTGGTTTCTGTTCTCATGTGGATCCTGACCAGAAAGTCTTCATTCTCCTACATAACTCAGACCAATTTTTAAGGACTTCATATACTGTTGCCATGTTTTATTCTGGGCCCCCCTCACTTTAATCCAGCCTGAAGCTACCTTAGCCAACATTGTATAACGGGCAAACGGTGATACATTTCCCAGCCATCTCAGTTGATGATGGTTCACAACTTCCTCCCTGAATCACTACACGATATACAGGCTATGCTATGAAGTAAACTGTGATCAAACGCCTGAAGTCGTTTCATATCCTCTACCTTTAGTGGTTGTTTCAAAGCCATACAGTGAAACATTACTCCCTGATAGAAGTGGGATTCAAAACCATGCCTTTTTCGGACTGGTACCTTAAACCAGCGCTTTGAACTACTCAGCCGATCCACCCACAAACAAATACGTGAATATTACTGAAATGTCCATTATCGATATTTTCGATATCAACACTTGGGTACAGTGTTGAGGAAAAGATAATTGAAGCAATTATCACATGAACGATTTTTTATACAGGTTGGATACAGGTTGAACTGATTCGACAATGTTTACTCAACCTCTAACTAATCATTAATATAAGAGTTAACCTTGTGCACTGTGGTAGAATGTAATTCGGTTTTTTCGATCTATTAGATTAATCACAGTGTAACACTATTCTTTACTGGATTACGGTTCAGACGTAAGTTATTGTCCATAGTCGTCATATCAAGATAACTACACAACTTTGAGATATCCGCTATGTAGTCTTAATTTCCTTGTCCCTTTGTGACATACGTAGTAAGATTTTCCATTTATCTAGAACAGGTGCTGAATCATTCCTGTTACTGCATGTATCTGGTGTTGATTCGATCAACAAAGATTCAGTTATCAATCTATCCCTTCACCCTGTTGTGTTAGCTTTAAGAATTTTCACCCTGTTGCATCCTTTTGTGCGTAACTGCATGCATAGCAATGGCTGAGCTTCCCTTTTCTAAATTCCTTACCTTACTAGGATCTGCCAGTTTTGACCTAGCTAGGGTGTTTTGTATTCGGATAGCCTAAATGACCCTAGTCGACTACTTTGACTGACCTATGTATTTGACCTCGCAATCGTTGCAAGGGATTTGGTAAACTAAGTTATTCTGCTTAGTTGGACCAATAGGATCTTTTGACCTACAAAGCTTATTTCGAAGTGAGTTTGTAGGTTTACATGCCAGTCTAATCCCAACCAGCCCTATTGAGAATTCTGTGTAGTGTTTCTGAGGTGCCTTCTCTGTATGGTAATACTGAGATGTTTTTCACCTGAAAGTTCCCACGTGCATCATATGCCACAGCTGGTCATGACTTCTGACTGAATCTTCGGAAATCACTTTTCGAAGCTAGTCATCAGCGAGCACTAGTTCTATTGAATTTGGGGGTTTGTGGGGATTTAGAGATTTTTCAAGTTAGTATTCATCGTAGACTGGCCTTGAAGACAAAAGCTCAACGATGACATTGGGTGGCGCTTGCGCTCTATGGTGAACTGAGAGAAGTTGTAAACATGAACCACCGGATCCCGACCCAGTAGCTCAATGGTAACGTGCTGGTCACGGGTTCGATCCCTGGCGGGTGCGGACTGCTGAGGAGTTCCATACTAGGACGGAACAGCCGGCTGTCCAGTGCCCCCCGGTTTCCGATGTTCCTCAAACTGATGTCAGTCAACGATGAATACCAATTTGAAAAATCTCTAAATCGCCGCAAATCCTCAAATTCAATTTGATTAGTCAGGTCGTAAACCTTAGTCGACTGAGATGGCTTTGATATGTACTGCCCATGCTGATTCACCACCGCCGACCTCGACGTACCGTGCTAGTGGAAGTTAGAATATATTGGAGCAGGGTTCAAGGTGGCCAGACCAAGATATAGCTTAAGTCAATTTGCCTACTTTCCCTAGTACTGTCTCTTTGACCTCAATATCGCTCACACTATGATTCTACCAAACGCGAGCAATGCTACGAAGAGATCTTTGATCAAAACCCTGTCATCTCTTCATGTCTTCTACTTTTAACGGTCACGTCTCACAGCCGGACAGCATCACAGATAGCTAGATATCTTCCCGACACATATGATGCCAACTGGCAAATACCAAACTGGTGTTCTGTATCTCAGCTGAGATTTCGTTGGCAACCACCCCATCTGGGCTGATGCAACTCCCTAAGAAAGTGAAGTGGTCGACGCATTATCATTAAACTGGGAGTCGTTACAGTAGACCAGTCATGAAGCTTCATCTTACATTTGACAGGTGCGAATGAAATGCATGTCAAACAAACTCAGATTTATGCTGAAGGAGTTTAGAAGATCTTGTGTTGTGTATGATAATGGTTATTCATGAAAGTTTATTGATAAATATAGACAGTGTATTATGGAATATGAGTGGAGTGTAGCGTTGTATGAATGGAGCCTTGTCTTTCTACGACTTACCTTCAAGGGTGATGAAATTGCTACTGAAGTCGAGTGTGAACTGAATACTTCCCTTAAAATTAAACTTATCTGACAGTAAATTCGATGTGCCTATACAAGAAGAAGGGTTCGTTGTTAACAATCGAAATGATGTGGAGATCTCATGTTTCTTTCCAATTGCGTCTGAGTGTTTTGATAGGAAAAATTCAAAGCAATTGCATTTTGTCCAAACAATGGTCATTAAAAGACTCCTTAAGTCAGGAGTCGATCCAAGGACCTTCAGATTCCGCAGCCAGCATGCTACTATTCAGCCAGTGGGTCAAATTTCCTGGGTTCGATTTCTGACAGGGTTACTTGTGAGCATTGCTTAGGAGTCTCAGGCTTTCAATGGTCCTCTAACTGATGTTAGCCCATGGTGAATACCAACTTGAAAGCAGTAGAATCCTGATGAACCTCCAAAAGGTATCTTATAATAAGTTCGTCTTCCTCTCACCTTTCTAACCATCTTCCCCTCTGCTTCAACTATCTGCGTCGTTCATTATCTACAGTACTGATTAATCCTGTCCATTTAATAGAAGTGTGTTCAGTCTTCATTACGTAACATTTTTCCAAGTTTTATTTTTATTGCTTGTAATTCTTCGTCATTAATTACACCGTATTGTTGTTTGTCTCTCTTACAATGATATCCGGGATGCAGGTCTCGTTTTAATTGTGATTCATTACTCAGTTGGATGTACCTGCCTACCAGTGAGTGATGTTGTTCCCCCCCCCCAAAGACTCATGTGACCTAGTAGATAATACTGTGGTGTTTGAATTGATTGGTGCCGGATTTGTTTCTTAGTGCGAATAGTATCACTCACTAAGAAATTGGCGAATCCAATTGACGAGTAAGTCTCAGATAGGATGAAATCCGTGTCCTAGATTCGACTGTTGGACATGAACATGTGTTGTAAACTGTAAGATGTCATCAACTTAACACTTCGTTTATTCTTTCAATCAACATTCTTAGAGGATGTATAGAAGTTTATTTATCAGTATTTCTTCATTAAATCTATTCTTTTAACAAATTATTTTTATGTATATATTTAGTTTGGTTTTAAGGATAATTTCGATTAATACGATAGACTGTTCTACTGTACAAATTGGTCATCTAACTTTTCAAGGTCATTAAAAAGACAATGAAGTCAGTTTAAACAAATTTTCTGATGTGATCAAGAGTGTTGATCAATTTATTTGACAACTCAATTATAGTGCAAAAGCAAAACAAATACAATTTTAACTATTTAACACCGAGAAAAAACCACTTAACATTGGATCTATTAAACAATCAGAATATTTAAAACGAACAAATGAATATGAAAAAAAAATCAAGAATTCATAAATTTCACCTGGACACTCTACATAATTGATTGTGTATATCAGGGAAAAACGCAGAAGATGTACACAACAATGTCATTCAAAAGATTCAACAACATGAACAGAGGGATTCAATAGGAAAATCGAATAATGATTCCTGGATTAACACAGTAGTTCTAGTATCCCATCAAGGTACAACTGAAGAGCTACAAAGGAGGCTAAGAAAGCATCGAATTAAACCTTGTACAAGACAACCAACAGTTTTGGGAATGCTTTAGTCTACTTAAATGATAAAATTCTTTTTACCGTCTGCAAATTAGGCTGTGTCGATCGTGATACTGATTATATTTTGGGGAGTTATCTCATGATATCTTGATCCAGGCAACAGAATATACAAGTTACACAAAACGGTCGCCAAATAATCCTGTAGAACTAGAGGATCAACAAATGAAGTCGGCAGTCGCCATTCACACCATCACCTCTCACAGTAACAGAATCGATGTTGGAAATATCAAAAGTGTTATTGCTTGTATTACCCGTCGCACAAGAAGTAGTATCGTGGCTTGGTGGTGTAGTGAACAGCTCTCTGGCGTTTGAAGCGATCTCTCCCTAGTCTGAATCCCGGTGGGAACATCATTCACTGGGAGGCACGTATATCCAGCTGACGACTTCCAAATAGGACGAAGTGCGCATCCTCGGTTCCACTGCTAGCCACTACCCATCATTATTATTCAGACAGGTTTTTCCAACTACAAAGAAAGATGTATAACTGAGGCATTTCACATTTATGATGAGTCGTAATGCACTCAGTCAACAGAAAGGTCTAGGTATCCAACTAATTTTGACGATACATGCAAAAACAGCACAACACACAATGATTGGAAGAAAAATGTATATACACAAAAAAACCAATTTTTTAACCATGGTAATTTTCCTCATACACAGTCACACGTGCGCATGCACAACTTCGCCTTGACTTCACAGACTAACAACGGTTAACAAAGACAGGTTTCCGCGCTTCCTAACTAACATAACAAAGATATGTATGCCCATATTATTATTATCATGTATGAACAAGGTGATCTGATTTGTTATCATTTAAACAGTTGATAACTTGGACAGGTTTTATCCTCTGAAGAAGCGATCTTCACAAGGTTACGAAACATCAGGAACTTATTTTTCTACCTGATTGGACTTTTAAATTTATTTCATTTGTAATCCACTTACCTAATCCTCAAATTATTCAACGTGATCAGGTCAAACTTTGATCCTAGAGTTTATAAAATACACACAGAGACATTCGTACGTACGTACGTGTATCTACGTACATACATACATACATACATACATACATACATACATACATACATACATACATACATACATACATACATACATACATACATACATACATACATACATACATACATACATACATACATACATACATACATACATACATACATACATACATACATACATACATACATACATACATACATACATACATACATACATACATACATACATACATACATACATACATACATACATACATACATACATACATACATACATACATACATACATACATACATACATACATACATACATACATACATACATACATACATACATACATACATACATACATACATACATACATACATACATACATACATACATACATACATACATACATACATACATACATACATACATACATACATACATACATACATACATACATACATACATACATACATACATACATACATACATACATACATACATACATACATACATACATACATACATACATACATACATACATACATACATACATACATACATACATACATACATACATACATACATACATACATACATACATACATACATACATACATACATACATACATACATACATACATACATATATAGACCGACACACCGATTTAGACGTAACAACAAAGAAATGAATTGGTTTCACAGCTCAGGAGCCAACGGAACAGGTAGGAATGAATGTTCAAATTGACCACCTACCTAAATGGTTGAAGTCTGTGCAGAAAGAGAAGACTATAAGTCTACAGAGATTTCTTTCTAGGTAGTTTTTCATCACGAAACGACATCAGTTGGAAAATTGTTGAGAACCTGGGAACCCTTGGAAGTGACTTCATCCTAGTATATGGAACTCTGAGCATTACGCATTCACCACCTCCCCTCCCCCTCCTCTCCACCAATCGAACCCAGAACCTTCAGTTCTCGGGACGAAAATGCTAACCATTCAGTCACTGCGTTGCAGTTCAATGATCATGCTACGAGATGGATATCTATGACACATGAAGTGAGGCGGATGCCAATTGAAGACTTCGGTGGATAGTCACACAATTTTTGGCGTCACTCCTGGTGACCAGGTTGCAAAATGATTGATGGAATTCGATCAGTGCTATTTGAAACTCGTTAACTGGAACGAAAGGTGCACAGTGGATTCCTTTACTAGCCACCAAGTAGACTGGAGCATGCTGAATATCTGAGTAGTATTGAGCCAGCCACATAGGACAAAGAAGAGATCAAGGTGTAGGGACAACTGAATACTTTCTTGTCCATTGTCATGGTGAGGAAAGCACCTGAGTATTAGATTTTCGGAAGTGAATTGGTGACAATTCCTTGACTCGTGATTTGTGCTTGTTCGTACTTATCAGTAAGTATGAGATGCTGGTGTTGAACAAGTTTCTTTGATACACCGAACCCCAGTTTCTTCACTTGATTGTACAGCTGTAGACAATAAAAAGATGTCTTCACTAAAATTCTCGTTGTCTATGGGAAGAATAGAATGATCCACAGTAAGTACTGCATTAAATTAGCCCGACAACCATCTACCAACTCAGGGTGCTTCGCCCTCGAATAGGATTCTTTCGCAGAACACACTCCTGAAACTGCCTTTTCAAGCACCTACATATGTGTATACATATGTATACATCAAGCCATCCATGACAGCCTCATTCAACTTATTTGGCTGAAGAAATGGGAGATTTGCATGTGAAGCTAATGTGATTCTGATGATGTTGGTGAAGAGAATTTTCAAGGTAAGAGCAATCTGTTACCCATTGGTTGGAAAACGAAAACAATCCAGAAATACCTCTGCTATGGGTCATTAGAATAAACACTGAAATGGTTCAACTTTTCCGTCACTCATTCAAATGATGACCGACAGAAATACTCTCTCTTCCTCTCTATTTCGAAAGTCGTGAGTAGTCAGAAGTTGATACAGTGCGGCATAAATAAGGATAGGATCACTGGTTTGAGTCCTATGGAGAGTCAGATCTTCTCCAACTCCAGTTCAACGTCAACTTTTTCAATAAATACATTTCTGCTTAGTAGTAATACTGAATAGCGCCTAGCAGTGGGATAAAAGATACATGTTTCATCGAGTGGATGTACCAGCCTTTCAGTAAGTGATATTGATCCCAGAATCAATTGCTTCCAGCACCAGCAATAACATGAATGTAGTTCTTCTAAAGGGAAACGTGACTACAAAATAAATCATTTTTTCACATTATTATAATCCCTATGCTAAAACGAATTACAAAGAGGTAAAAGTATCCTGCCAGAACAAATAACACACAATATTTGTTTGAGTGTACTGAAAGACCTCCTAACTACACATAACAAACCTAAAATCCTTGACGTGTTTCATAACCGATTGTTTTGCTCCTAAGTTTCGAGAAAAAGCACGTGGACGTAGGTGCAAAAATCTGATTGCTTGAAGAAGCTAAATCAACAGAATGTACCTTGAAATAATCAAGGTCATTGAAAAAATATATAAACAATTGTATTTTACACATATTTTAAAGTTGTATTACCTCAAGTGACGACAAGTAAAACCTAGCAGAAAAACACTTTCCGATGAACAATTTCAAGATTTCATGCAGCACAATGAAGGAAGTGTGGAACTGGCAACTCTGAAGATTACAGAGTAGGTAAATCACACGTTCTCTTACACTCCACCTCAAAATAAATATTAGAATTTTACTATTAAACGTTAAACAGCACTGGACAACTGCTTTGTTACAGAACAGGACTCTTCAGCAGTGAGCAAGTATGAGTTTGCCACAACAACGAACAAACACACTACATTCACATCCTCAGTTTACGACATCGCACCACCTTCATCTCATACCATCGTTAAGTAGTTGCTCAGATTCCTCTACACAAAAACATGTAAATCCCAAGAGTAATACCAAACAGTCAGAATATTCATTATATAAACCACTGGTATGTGCAATGATCAATTGAAAAAATCACTCCTTGAATAATCTATGGAACCAAATCATAGACTTACACTGAGTGTATGAAACTTCGATTATCCAAACTACAAACGAATACAAATCGTGATTTATAGATTTCTGAACTCGAATCCAACTACATCAGTGTGACAAGTCTCAAATGTGATGAAATGCATGAAACCTGCTCATCATTCACTACTAGCCAATATATGTAATCTGAATGTCAACACACTGGAGTCTTCAACTAAGAATCACTACACTGCTTCAACACTTTGTCTAAATAAACTACATCCATTCAGGTATGAGATTTGATTCGAAATTGAAAAATCTGTGTCAACCAAATGAAGAAGACGATTACAAAATCTATGATTCACTGTTTCAACATTTGTTCTACACTGTTTCCATGTGGAAGTTGTCGTCACAGAATAAACCTATGCTGTAGAATTCAGACTTACTTACATCTACCTAGTAGATCACACACACATTCGTAATAGATTCGCCTAATTCTACTTTAACAAATGGTTGATATGTACATTGGTGTCAGTATGTCTGATTCATGTAGCCAACTGAATTTCAGTCAATCTATCGTGGCTTCAAACCCCAATCTACAATATCAACTTCTCCACAGTCAAGTAGTATCATTAGTCCTCAAAAGCAACACGTGTGGATTGTTGTCAAATGGACAAATGTGTAGAGGATTGCTGAGGTCATTTCTGACCAATACTACCGCATAAATCCATAAACCAATCTATAGATACTCCTTCAATGGTTACACAATTCCCTGAATGTATGTCAGAAATATTTGCATCCATGTGATATGATGATTCACATCAAAATGTGCTGGACTATGAGCAGTTACACCTTTCGATGGTGTTGTGTTCTCTCAGTTGGATGATTTAATCATGAAGCTTTCATCATTGTCATTCAAGACAACATCATCAGCACAAACTTGCAGAAGATGTGAGCGATATGATTTTCTCCATAAGTGGCTTACTAGCTTATCATGATAGCTTTGTTTCCGCCAAGGTTTTGACGTTTGACTCCATGTTTATTTTTATTGGTTATCCTACTAGCGTGAAAATTGGCAGTCTTGTCATTTCTTATTGGTTGATAGATTGGGTCAATGTGAACATGTTTGTTTATCACTGACGAACATGAATACCAAGTATTCTTTGTATTTCCCCTATCCATCTACGATTTCCATATTTTGCCAGTCGAATTCATGTCCCTAGTAGTTTGTATGCATTGTGATATGAGCGAAGGTATTATCATGACGTTTCAGCGTTATTTGGTGTTTATGTGGACGGTTACGAATAGGGCAATCTCTCTGTCTGATTTTGTATAGTGGTCTTCTGTGATTCCTTCTGAAAGATAATGATTTCCACCAATGCATAAATGTTGGAAGGTGGATTTATAAATTTCTCTGCTCTTGGTGAAGTCTCTTTACGTTGAAAAGTCTTTCAGTTACCCAATTGTGATTGGACCAGTTATTAAGAAGATGAAGAAATATGGTATTTGACACAATAGTTGCATATTCCGCAGTATATTGCTTAAGTCTTGTATTCATTAAATTATCCCAACTGTGAAGTGCTCAGTTACAACCTTCTTTTTGAATGCTACGTAAAATAACACCTCAATTTTCCCATTTTACTTCACAACAAGGACTTTACCATTGATGACACCCAAGGGACACCCCTGGAGGACCTATCTGGTGGTGGTTGTCGTCGTCGTGCAGACATGTTGCCAGATGAATTCTCGACCTCGAGTATGCAAACCCACTCGTTTTACCCTACAGAGACATATGAGCTTTTCAAATCGCATTTAATCGCTTGGCCACCACTGTCCATAAGTAAGGTATATGCTCTGCATCGTCAAAGTATAAAGTTCTTCTGCAAGATTGTCAGTAGCTTGAACTTGCACTCATCCTTGGCGATGAACCATCAGAAGTTCTAGAAAAAGTTTGTCGTCTGGGTGGTTGTATGATTGTCAGCGAATGTGTGGCTGGTGAGATTTCCGACTGTATATCGAAAGCCAGAGTCATGGGCACCAATCCAGATCTACTTTGACATCATGGTGAAGTTATCCAAGTCAGTGAGTGCAGTTCTACTCTTCTCTAAGTGAAAATCTCTGACAACTTTGTCTGCTTGATCAGTTCTGTCGCTGAATGACATGTGTTTGAGCATGATAAAGATCATCATTCATTGAGTCACGTCATCTGAAAACACCGGTATTTTAGTGACTTCGATATGTGTAACGAATTTTGTCCTAAATACTGTCCTACACCGCTGAATGTTCACTTGATTCTGTAGGGAAGTTGCAGTGGGTTAGCTTCTCCTTTCACACCACGACTGATTGAGTGGAGTACAAGAGACCATACAACTCAGTGTCTTGAGACATCAGTCGACATGGCTCAGAATCGAAGCCGATGACAAGAATGCATCAATCTCCTTTTTTCTTATATTATTAAAAAGTCAAACGGTATTGATAAATGTTTCCTTGGATCCATCTTGCTAATATTGTGATGGTTCTTCGAATGAGACATCTGTTTAGTTTTCTTATTGTGCCAGATTTATGTTTCTATTAGGAATGATTTAGAGAATTACCTTCAGTACAAACTTTCTGAGGTGTTATATAGGTTTTCACCTGCATCAGACATCAATTCTATCATTTTGAATGATAATACTGATAAAAATCTAGGCATTCATGACTCTGGTTAACACTACTTAGAAGAATATATTTCAGTAGTATGGAACTCAACATTGGGAAAAGCTTGTTGTGTGACTTTAATAGCCTACCACAATAATGATATTTGAAGTGAAAATAACTACCCAAACAAAAATACTGACAATTTATTGGTTATTTACTACAAGTATATTCAGTCATATCATTCATGATTTAACGTGAACATAACATAGGTGATAACCAGGGTGACAAAAGACTCTTTTGGTAGTTTGAGTGACCCATGATACTTGCACGAAAACTGAGTAGTATCTTATTTATCCTTACTTCTCTCTGTTCATGAACCCGCCTAACTTATTTTGGCCTTGAGTCTCAGGGTCACTAACTCAATAACATTTAATGAGTGTTTCATGTCATCCACACGCATCGTAACTGGATAACTATTCCCTTCTTGTATTTTAACTGAGTTCAACATACCTGTCGAATTATGTATCAATATGAGCACTTTGTCGTTTTATCTTCATACCAAGTATTTTAATGAGGATATCGATCATTTGCTCGAACATTCAGCTACAACTCTTACTCACCGCTGTAATTTTTCATTGCTACAGAGGGCCGAATTGCTTGAACTCTGTTAGTAGATGGGCTCCTAAGCGGATGCCTCGATACTGCTCGATATTCATGATGTTATATTGATCTTGGTGACTAACAGTGGAATCCAAGATGCAGTTTTCACCCTGTTTGGGACTCGCCAGCTGGATTTACCTGCACCCCAGTGTGGAGCGATTTTTTTCCCCTAAGGCTTGAACCCAGTACCCTTCACTTCAAATACCATAGGGCCATCCACTAACCCGCTGAGGCTTAATGACCACCTCTGAGGAACGGGTGTCAGTTGTTTTTATGATATTTGTAATTTCTCGTAGATATACAGGGATGAATTACTCAACCTTACCTGAGATGCAGGTACATGCAGCTGACGAGTCCCAAATAAAATGAAACGCACGTTTTGCACTCATTTGCTAGTCACTATGATCAACCTTACTCCTTGCCTTCAAGTAGCGAGGGCTGTTTCTACATCAGTGAATACTTAACGTCTACCACTGAATGATGAGTGCGGAAGGCTCGCACAGCAAACTCAGAAACGTCTGACTACAAACCAATCGTGTACATGGGCTTGACCTGCTTTGAAAACTTGTAAACATGGAAGTGGATTTCTCAAAGTTGCTTGGCCATTCTTCTAGAATAAATGCGAGATTGTAGACGTGAGAAGTGGTCCTTTTCGATAATTTCAATGTTTCCATCTGAAAGTTTCGACAGTATCTCTACCTGCATAAAACCTATTTTGATATAACACTGAACTGACGATTTGGAAACTCTCACTGAAATCATCTTTTTACCACAACCAACTTAAAGCATGAAATGAGTTCTAAATGATACTTTTATCCGACTGATTTGGTTGTATACTTTTTTTATAAACCATGATATCCCAAATTTTCCACTTTCAATACAAACTTAATCGAAAATTTACGGAACAGGGTGAATTCAGGAAAAACAAACCATGTGCGGATCAAATTGCAAAGCTACGCTACGCATCATCATAAAACAGAGCATAGGATGGCAGTCAAATGGATCCTTACATCACCTCAATCAACTTTGAAAAGGCCTTCAACAGCGTCGACCCAGAAGTAATTTAGAAACTGCCTCAACACTACAGTTTTAGTGACACAAACCCTTATCAACCTCATTCAACAGCATCTATATGCTATATTATGGTGCTACATGTCAAGTGATTCACAATGGAAAGCTCAGTGATGCCTTGGAAGTGAAGACAGGTTGACAGGAAGATAAGGTTGCCTACTATCACCGATCATCTTCTTGATTGTGGTCAACTGGACTGGACTGGACTGGACTGGACTGGATCATGCAGGGAACTGTGAGGAGCTGTGAGAAGATGGTCGTATGCTGTTTCGCCGATGAAAAGACCCTGGAAGATTCGGGTTTTACCCATGATGATTTATGTCTGATGTCTTGTCGCACAAAGTCGAAGATCCACAGGCGAAAGCCAACAAGTTGGAAGAAGAGGTGAGGTGAGGTGAGGCAGCGCAGGCGAGACTTCCTTCAAGTGAACGTAGAGAAGACACAGGTGATGAAGATACCCAATCAACAACAACAACAACAACAACAAGCATCAATCACCATGAACGGGAGAAACCTGAAGGAGGTAGTCTCTTTCACCTACCCTCCTAGGCAGCATCGTTTCAACTACAGCCGGAGGCGGCGGCACAGACGAGGATGTCAGAACCAAGATCGGAAAGACAGCAAGACAGGCCTTCATTACCCTAAAATCAGTGTGGAGATCTACTGTACTGTACTCAACATGTGGAACAAGATCCGGATTCACAACACTAAGTCAGTCAAGTCAGTGCTTCTATGTGATCGTTGAGAGACTTGGCGTGTTACGAAAAGCATTTCCAACACACTACAGACATTCATCAACAGCTGTCACATACGCTCACTCGATACTGAAGATGAGATGAGAAGGCGAGAAAGAATAAGCACCAAGGAAGTCTGGCCTGGCAACGAACCAACCAACAACCTATCACCCAACATAAAGAAGTGCAGAGGCAGAAAGTGGAGATGGATTGGGCGTACACTGAGAATACCAGTTGGGGACATCACGCACCAGGCCAGTTGCTCGAGTGGAATCGAAAGGGGAGACGACGAGTTGGGCGTCCGAGGTGATGGTGACATGGAGAAGATCATGTGAGGAAGAAATGAGAGATTGTGGGTAGTGGTGGATCCAGGTTGAAGAGACTGGAGAGAAGAGAGTGTAATGGCGACGTGTTACTGAAGCCCTATGTTGTACTAGCAACTCAATAATAGCAATAATAATAATAATAATAATAATAATAATAATAATAATAATAATAATAATAATATGCTCGAAAACATTTCTGTAGGTAATCAGATTAACTGCACTGTAAATGCTATGTTCAGACGTTCTCCGTGGGGTTTTATCGCACTGCTATTCCATTTAGAATAAATCAATATATGACAACGTATTTTTGCTCTGTGAAATGTAATTACAGCAAGTTCATTTCAAATTGAGTTCCGTAAAGGGTCATATCCATGCTTCAAATAGACTTTTACGAACGAAAGAAGACTTATTCTTAGAACTTTTGGTAAATCATTCTGCCTTATGATTTTAATAAATCACGCTGAAATATATTTTTTAATAGAAACGTGATGTATACAGGTACGGATTAACTTCTGTAGTAAAGATAGAATACCCATAAGGTTTTACGAAATATGTCAAACTACTTATAAGTAGATTGTCTTGTGAAATGAAATATATTTGGATGAAGTTACTACACTTTGAAAGAACTGTGCACAGACTTCATATTCATGTTTGCATATGACCAGTAAATTTTTCTCGAAATGTCGTCCTGTAGGTAATACTACATAACTGTTTTCCATATATCAAGTGAACAGCTTAGTATGGAAGAAGAGAAAAGAAAAGAATGAACATGATTGAAAGTAAGTCGCATAATATTTTAAAAATAATTTCTAAAGCAAAGCATGATAAGGGGGACCAGAGAAATAGAATAAAGACGATATTGGGCTGTCAAAATACGTGATAAAACATAGCGAAGCTATGAGTATTAGTAGCGAGACAGGGGTCAGCCTTTTTAGATGTGTATGAAGTCCAGGGTTGAACAAGTTTCTTTGATACACCGAACCCCAGTTTCTTCACTTGATTGTACAGCTGTAGACAATAAAAAGATGTCTTCACTAAAATTCTCGTTGTCTATGGGAAGAATAGAATGATCCACAGTAAGTACTGCATTAAATTAGCCCGACAACCATCTACCAACTCAGGGTGCTTCGCCCTCGAATAGGATTCTTTCGCAGAACACACTCCTGAAACTGCCTTTTCAAGCACCTACATATGTGTATACATATGTATACATCAAGCCATCCATGACAGCCTCATTCAACTTATTTGGCTGAAGAAATGGGAGATTTGCATGTGAAGCTAATGTGATTCTGATGATGTTGGTGAAGAGAATTTTCAAGGTAAGAGCAATCTGTTACCCATTGGTTGGAAAACGAAAACAATCCAGAAATACCTCTGCTATGGGTCATTAGAATAAACACTGAAATGGTTCAACTTTTCCGTCACTCATTCAAATGATTACCAACGGAAATACTCTCTCTTCCTCTCTATTTCGAAAGTCGTGAGTAGTCAGAAGTTGATACAGTGCGGCATAAATAAGGATAGGATCACTGGTTTGAGTCCTATGGAGAGTCAGATCTTCTCCAACTCCAGTTCAACGTCAACTTTTTCAATAAATACATTTCTGTTTAGTAGTAATACTGAATAGCGCCTAGCAGTGGGATAAAAGATACATGTTTCATCGAGTGGATGTACCAGCCTTTCAGTAAGTGATATTGATCCCAGAATCAATTGCTTCCAGCACCAGCAATAACATGAATGTAGTTCTTCTAAAGGGAAACGTGACTACAAAATAAATCATTTTTTCACATTATTATAATCCCTATGCTAAAACGAATTACAAAGAGGTAAAAGTATCCTGCCAGAACAAATAACACACAATATTTGTTTGAGTGTACTGAAAGACCTCCTAACTACACATAACAAACCTAAAATCCTTGACGTGTTTCATAACCGATTGTTTTGCTCCTAAGTTTCGAGAAAAAGCACGTGGACGTAGGTGCAAAAATCTGATTGCTTGAAGAAGCTAAATCAACAGAATGTACCTTGAAATAATCAAGGTCATTGAAAAAATATATAAACAATTGTATTTTACACATATTTTAAAGTTGTATTACCTCAAGTGACGACAAGTAAAACCTAGCAGAAAAACACTTTCCGATGAACAATTTCAAGATTTCATGCAGCACAATGAAGGAAGTGTGGAACTGGCAACTCTGAAGATTAAAGAGTAGGTAAATCACACGTTCTCTTACACTCCACCTCAAAATAAATATTAGAATTTTACTATTAAACGTTAAACAGCACTGGACAACTGCTTTGTTACAGAACAGGACTCTTCAGCAGTGAGCAAGTATGAGTTTGCCACAACAACGAACAAACACACTACATTCACATCCTCAGTTTACGACATCGCACCACCTTCATCTCATACCATCGTTAAGTAGTTGCTCAGATTCCTCTACACAAAAACATGTAAATCCCAAGAGTAATACCAAACAGTCAGAATATTCATTATATAAACCACTGGTATGTGCAATGATCAATTGAAAAAATCACTCCTTGAATAATCTATGGAACCAAATCATAGACTTACACTGAGTGTATGAAACTTCGATTATCCAAACTACAAACGAATACAAATCGTGATTTATAGATTTCTGAACTCGAATCCAACTACATCAGTGTGACAAGTCTCAAATGTGATGAAATGCATGAAACCTGCTCATCATTCACTACTAGCCAATATATGTAATCTGAATGTCAACACACTGGAGTCTTCAACTAAGAATCACTACACTGCTTCAACACTTTGTCTAAATAAACTACATCCATTCAGGTATGAGATTTGATTCGAAATTGAAAAATCTGTGTCAACCAAATGAAGAAGACGATTACAAAATCTATGATTCACTGTTTCAACATTTGTTCTACACTGTTTCCATGTGGAAGTTGTCGTCACAGAATAAACCTATGCTGTAGAATTCAGACTTACTTACATCTACCTAGTAGATCACACACACATTCGTAATAGATTCGCCTAATTCTACTTTAACAAATGGTTGATATGTACATTGGTGTCAGTATGTCTGATTCATGTAGCCAACTGAATTTCAGTCAATCTATCGTGGCTTCAAACCCCAATCTACAATATCAACTTCTCCACAGTCAAGTAGTATCATTAGTCCTCAAAAGCAACACGTGTGGATTGTTGTCAAATGGACAAATGTGTAGAGGATTGCTGAGGTCATTTCTGACCAATACTACCGCATAAATCCATAAACCAATCTATAGATACTCTTCAATGGTTACACAATTCCCTGAATGTATGTCAGAAATATTTGCATCCATGTGATATGATGATTCACATCAAAATGTGCTGGACTATGAGCAGTTACACCTTTCGATGGTGTTGTGTTCTCTCAGTTGGATGATTTAATCATGAAGCTTTCATCATTGTCATTCAAGACAACATCATCAGCACAAACTTGCAGAAGATGTGAGCGATATGATTTTCTCCATAAGTGGCTTACTAGCTTATCATGATAGCTTTGTTTCCGCCAAGGTTTTGACGTTTGACTCCATGTTTATTTTTATTGGTTATCCTACTAGCGTGAAAATTGGCAGTCTTGTCATTTCTTATTGGTTGATAGATTGGGTCAATGTGAACATGTTTGTTTATCACTGACGAACATGAATACCAAGTATTCTTTGTATTTCCCCTATCCATCTACGATTTCCATATTTTGCCAGTCGAATTCATGTCCCTAGTAGTTTGTATGCATTGTGATATGAGCGAAGGTATTATCATGACGTTTCAGCGTTATTTGGTGTTTATGTGGACGGTTACGAATAGGGCAATCTCTCTGTCTGATTTTGTATAGTGGTCTTCTGTGATTCCTTCTGAAAGATAATGATTTCCACCAATGCATAAATGTTGGAAGGTGGATTTATAAATTTCTCTGCTCTTGGTGAAGTCTCTTTACGTTGAAAAGTCTTTCAGTTACCCAATTGTGATTGGACCAGTTATTAAGAAGATGAAGAAATATGGTATTTGACACAATAGTTGCATATTCCGCAGTATATTGCTTAAGTCTTGTATTCATTAAATTATCCCAACTGTGAAGTGCTCAGTTACAACCTTCTTTTTGAATGCTACGTAAAATAACACCTCAATTTTCCCATTTTACTTCACAACAAGGACTTTACCATTGATGACACCCAAGGGACACCCCTGGAGGACCTATCTGGTGGTGGTTGTCGTCGTCGTGCAGACATGTTGCCAGATGAATTCTCGACCTCGAGTATGCAAACCCACTCGTTTTACCCTACAGAGACATATGAGCTTTTCAAATCGCATTTAATCGCTTGGCCACCACTGTCCATAAGTAAGGTATATGCTCTGCATCGTCAAAGTATAAAGTTCTTCTGCAAGATTGTCAGTAGCTTGAACTTGCACTCATCCTTGGCGATGAACCATCAGAAGTTCTAGAAAAAGTTTGTCGTCTGGGTGGTTGTATGATTGTCAGCGAATGTGTGGCTGGTGAGATTTCCGACTGTATATCGAAAGCCAGAGTCATGGGCACCAATCCAGATCTACTTTGACATCATGGTGAAGTTATCCAAGTCAGTGAGTGCAGTTCTACTCTTCTCTAAGTGAAAATCTCTGACAACTTTGTCTGCTTGATCAGTTCTGTCGCTGAATGACATGTGTTTGAGCATGATAAAGATCATCATTCATTGAGTCACGTCATCTGAAAACACCGGTATTTTAGTGACTTCGATATGTGTAACGAATTTTGTCCTAAATACTGTCCTACACCGCTGAATGTTCACTTGATTCTGTAGGGAAGTTGCAGTGGGTTAGCTTCTCCTTTCACACCACGACTGATTGAGTGGAGTACAAGAGACCATACAACTCAGTGTCTTGAGACATCAGTCGACATGGCTCAGAATCGAAGCCGATGACAAGAATGCATCAATCTCCTTTTTTCTTATATTATTAAAAAGTCAAACGGTATTGATAAATGTTTCCTTGGATCCATCTTGCTAATATTGTGATGGTTCTTCGAATGAGACATCTGTTTAGTTTTCTTATTGTGCCAGATTTATGTTTCTATTAGGAATGATTTAGAGAATTACCTTCAGTACAAACTTTCTGAGGTGTTATATAGGTTTTCACCTGCATCAGACATCAATTCTATCATTTTGAATGATAATACTGATAAAAATCTAGGCATTCATGACTCTGGTTAACACTACTTAGAAGAATATATTTCAGTAGTATGGAACTCAACATTGGGAAAAGCTTGTTGTGTGACTTTAATAGCCTACCACAATAATGATATTTGAAGTGAAAATAACTACCCAAACAAAAATACTGACAATTTATTGGTTATTTACTACAAGTATATTCAGTCATATCATTCATGATTTAACGTGAACATAACATAGGTGATAACCAGGGTGACAAAAGACTCTTTTGGTAGTTTGAGTGACCCATGATACTTGCACGAAAACTGAGTAGTATCTTATTTATCCTTACTTCTCTCTGTTCATGAACCCGCCTAACTTATTTTGGCCTTGAGTCTCAGGGTCACTAACTCAATAACATTTAATGAGTGTTTCATGTCATCCACACGCATCGTAACTGGATAACTATTCCCTTCTTGTATTTTAACTGAGTTCAACATACCTGTCGAATTATGTATCAATATGAGCACTTTGTCGTTTTATCTTCATACCAAGTATTTTAATGAGGATATCGATCATTTGCTCGAACATTCAGCTACAACTCTTACTCACCGCTGTAATTTTTCATTGCTACAGAGGGCCGAATTGCTTGAACTCTGTTAGTAGATGGGCTCCTAAGCGGATGCCTCGATACTGCTCGATATTCATGATGTTATATTGATCTTGGTGACTAACAGTGGAATCCAAGATGCAGTTTTCACCCTGTTTGGGACTCGCCAGCTGGATTTACCTGCACCCCAGTGTGGAGCGATTTTTTTCCCCTAAGGCTTGAACCCAGTACCCTTCACTTCAAATACCATAGGGCCATCCACTAACCCGCTGAGGCTTAATGACCACCTCTGAGGAACGGGTGTCAGTTGTTTTTATGATATTTGTAATTTCTCGTAGATATACAGGGATGAATTACTCAACCTTACCTGAGATGCAGGTACATGCAGCTGACGAGTCCCAAATAAAATGAAACGCACGTTTTGCACTCATTTGCTAGTCACTATGATCAACCTTACTCCTTGCCTTCAAGTAGCGAGGGCTGTTTCTACATCAGTGAATACTTAACGTCTACCACTGAATGATGAGTGCGGAAGGCTCGCACAGCAAACTCAGAAACGTCTGACTACAAACCAATCGTGTACATGGGCTTGACCTGCTTTGAAAACTTGTAAACATGGAAGTGGATTTCTCAAAGTTGCTTGGCCATTCTTCTAGAATAAATGCGAGATTGTAGACGTGAGAAGTGGTCCTTTTCGATAATTTCAATGTTTCCATCTGAAAGTTTCGACAGTATCTCTACCTGCATAAAACCTATTTTGATATAACACTGAACTGACGATTTGGAAACTCTCACTGAAATCATCTTTTTACCACAACCAACTTAAAGCATGAAATGAGTTCTAAATGATACTTTTATCCGACTGATTTGGTTGTATACTTTTTTTATAAACCATGATATCCCAAATTTTCCACTTTCAATACAAACTTAATCGAAAATTTACGGAACAGGGTGAATTCAGGAAAAACAAACCATGTGCGGATCAAATTGCAAAGCTACGCTACGCATCATCATAAAACAGAGCATAGGATGGCAGTCAAATGGATCCTTACATCACCTCAATCAACTTTGAAAAGGCCTTCAACAGCGTCGACCCAGAAGTAATTTAGAAACTGCCTCAACACTACAGTTTTAGTGACACAAACCCTTATCAACCTCATTCAACAGCATCTATATGCTATATTATGGTGCTACATGTCAAGTGATTCACAATGGAAAGCTCAGTGATGCCTTGGAAGTGAAGACAGGTTGACAGGAAGATAAGGTTGCCTACTATCACCGATCATCTTCTTGATTGTGGTCAACTGGACTGGACTGGACTGGACTGGACTGGACTGGACTGGACTGGATCATGCAGGGAACTGTGAGGAGCTGTGAGAAGATGGTCGTATGCTGTTTCGCCGATGAAAAGACCCTGGAAGATTCGGGTTTTACCCATGATGATTTATGTCTGATGTCTTGTCGCACAAAGTCGAAGATCCACAGGCGAAAGCCAACAAGTTGGAAGAAGAGGTGAGGTGAGGTGAGGCAGCGCAGGCGAGACTTCCTTCAAGTGAACGTAGAGAAGACACAGGTGATGAAGATACCCAATCAACAACAACAACAACAACAACAAGCATCAATCACCATGAACGGGAGAAACCTGAAGGAGGTAGTCTCTTTCACCTACCCTCCTAGGCAGCATCGTTTCAACTACAGCCGGAGGCGGCGGCACAGACGAGGATGTCAGAACCAAGATCGGAAAGACAGCAAGACAGGCCTTCATTACCCTAAAATCAGTGTGGAGATCTACTGTACTGTACTCAACATGTGGAACAAGATCCGGATTCACAACACTAAGTCAGTCAAGTCAGTGCTTCTATGTGATCGTTGAGAGACTTGGCGTGTTACGAAAAGCATTTCCAACACACTACAGACATTCATCAACAGCTGTCACATACGCTCACTCGATACTGAAGATGAGATGAGAAGGCGAGAAAGAATAAGCACCAAGGAAGTCTGGCCTGGCAACGAACCAACCAACAACCTATCACCCAACATAAAGAAGTGCAGATGCAGAAAGTGGAGATGGATTGGGCGTACACTGAGAATACCAGTTGGGGACATCACGCACCAGGCCAGTTGCTCGAGTGGAATCGAAAGGGGAGACGACGAGTTGGGCGTCCGAGGTGATGGTGACATGGAGAAGATCATGTGAGGAAGAAATGAGAGATTGTGGGTAGTGGTGGATCCAGGTTGAAGAGACTGGAGAGAAGAGAGTGTAATGGCGACGTGTTACTGAAGCCCTATGTTGTACTAGCAACTCAGTGTAGAAATAATAATATTAATAATAAGACTTCATACATCTCAAGTGGGACTGACGGTTCTTAACCTGGACCCATTGTGTTAGTGAGGGGTTGGCTGATGGTTGGTCAAACAGTCATCAGGCTAGACTAAGTTACTCTATCTTGAGTTCAGATATAGTTCATATAGCGAACTACTTTTTATATATGAGTTAGCTGAGTAGATTATAGCTACTGTTACGGTGGTACCCAAACTGTTGATGCGACTGTATTATGCAAAAAAAAAGTAATTCTTGCTTTTCTTGAACATTTTTGAAGTTTCTAATTCGCACAAATCTCGAACTTCAGTCATTATGATACCCTGTAACTTAACAATACGAAAGCACTACAGAAAGTCATGCATAAATGTCCAACAGTTAATTGATGGGGCATTAGAAGTAATTCTCATTAAATGAATTTTCTGTGAATTATGTAGTTTGCTTTCAGTCATCATGTCATGAGTTGTAGATTTCTCAGTGCATCTCAATTCACTCATTCGAACGATTCACAGAAGACCACTATACAAAATCAGAAGAGAGATTGCCCTATTCGTAACCGTCCACATAAACACCAAATAACGCTGAAACGTCATGATAATACCTTCGCTCATATCATAATGCATACAAACTACTAGGGACATGAATTCGACTGGCAAAATATGGAAATCGTAGATGGATAGGGGAAATACAAAGAATACTTGGTATTCATGTTCGTCAGTGATAAACAAACATGTTCACATTGACCCAATCTATCAACCAATAAGAAATGACAAGACTGCCAATTTTCACGCTAGTAGGATAACCAATAAAAATAAACATGGAGTCAAACGTCAAAACCTTGGCGGAAACAAAGCTATCATGATAAGCTAGTAAGCCACTTATGGAGAAAATCATATCGCTCACATCTTCTGCAAGTTTGTGCTGATGATGTTGTCTTGAATGACAATGATGAAAGCTTCATGATTAAATCATCCAACTGAGAGAACACAACACCATCGAAAGGTGTAACTGCTCATAGTCCAGCACATTTTGATGTGAATCATCATATCACATGGATGCAAATATTTCTGACATACATTCAGGGAATTGTGTAACCATTGAAGGAGTATCTATAGATTGGTTTATGGATTTATGCGGTAGTATTGGTCAGAAATGACCTCAGCAATCCTCTACACATTTGTCCATTTGACAACAATCCACACGTGTTGCTTTTGAGGACTAATGATACTACTTGACTGTGGAGAAGTTGATATTGTAGATTGGGGTTTGAAGCCACGATAGATTGACTGAAATTCAGTTGGCTACATGAATCAGACATACTGACACCAATGTACATATCAACCATTTGTTAAAGTAGAATTAGGCGAATCTATTACGAATGTGTGTGTGATCTACTAGGTAGATGTAAGTAAGTCTGAATTCTACAGCATAGGTTTATTCTGTGACGACAACTTCCACATGGAAACAGTGTAGAACAAATGTTGAAACAGTGAATCATAGATTTTGTAATCGTCTTCTTCATTTGGTTGACACAGATTTTTCAATTTCGAATCAAATCTCATACCTGAATGGATGTAGTTTATTTAGACAAAGTGTTGAAGCAGTGTAGTGATTCTTAGTTGAAGACTCCAGTGTGTTGACATTCAGATTACATATATTGGCTAGTAGTGAATGATGAGCAGGTTTCATGCATTTCATCACATTTGAGACTTGTCACACTGATGTAGTTGGATTCGAGTTCAGAAATCTATAAATCACGATTTGTATTCGTTTGTAGTTTGGATAATCGAAGTTTCATACACTCAGTGTAAGTCTATGATTTGGTTCCATAGATTATTCAAGGAGTGATTTTTTCAATTGATCATTGCACATACCAGTGGTTTATATAATGAATATTCTGACTGTTTGGTATTACTCTTGGGATTTACATGTTTTTGTGTAGAGGAATCTGAGCAACTACTTAACGATGGTATGAGATGAAGGTGGTGCGATGTCGTAAACTGAGGATGTGAATGTAGTGTGTTTGTTCGTTGTTGTGGCAAACTCATACTTGCTCACTGCTGAAGAGTCCTGTTCTGTAACAAAGCAGTTGTCCAGTGCTGTTTAACGTTTAATAGTAAAATTCTAATATTTATTTTGAGGTGGAGTGTAAGAGAACGTGTGATTTACCTACTCTTTAATCTTCAGAGTTGCCAGTTCCACACTTCCTTCATTGTGCTGCATGAAATCTTGAAATTGTTCATCGGAAAGTGTTTTTCTGCTAGGTTTTACTTGTCGTCACTTGAGGTAATACAACTTTAAAATATGTGTAAAATACAATTGTTTATATATTTTTTCAATGACCTTGATTATTTCAAGGTACATTCTGTTGATTTAGCTTCTTCAAGCAATCAGATTTTTGCACCTACGTCCACGTGCTTTTTCTCGAAACTTAGGAGCAAAACAATCGGTTATGAAACACGTCAAGGATTTTAGGTTTGTTATGTGTAGTTAGGAGGTCTTTCAGTACACTCAAACAAATATTGTGTGTTATTTGTTCTGGCAGGATACTTTTACCTCTTTGTAATTCGTTTTAGCATAGGGATTATAATAATGTGAAAAAATGATTTATTTTGTAGTCACGTTTCCCTTTAGAAGAACTACATTCATGTTATTGCTGGTGCTGGAAGCAATTGATTCTGGGATCAATATCACTTACTGAAAGGCTGGTACATCCACTCGATGAAACATGTATCTTTTATCCCACTGCTAGGCGCTATTCAGTATTACTACTAAACAGAAATGTATTTATTGAAAAAGTTGACGTTGAACTGGAGTTGGAGAAGATCTGACTCTCCATAGGACTCAAACCAGTGATCCTATCCTTATTTATGCCGCACTGTATCAACTTCTGACTACTCACGACTTTCGAAATAGAGAGGAAGAGAGAGTATTTCCGTTGGTAATCATTTGAATGAGTGACGGAAAAGTTGAACCATTTCAGTGTTTATTCTAATGACCCATAGCAGAGGTATTTCTGGATTGTTTTCGTTTTCCAACCAATGGGTAACAGATTGCTCTTACCTTGAAAATTCTCTTCACCAACATCATCAGAATCACATTAGCTTCACATGCAAATCTCCCATTTCTTCAGCCAAATAAGTTGAATGAGGCTGTCATGGATGGCTTGATGTATACATATGTATACACATATGTAGGTGCTTGACAAGGCAGTTTCAGGAGTGTGTTCTGCGAAAGAATCCTATTCGAGGGCGAAGCACCCTGAGTTGGTAGATGGTTGTCGGGCTAATTTAATGCAGTACTTACTGTGGATCATTCTATTCTTCCCATAGACAACGAGAATTTTAGTGAAGACATCTTTTTATTGTCTACAGCTGTACAATCAAGTGAAGAAACTGGGGTTCGGTGTATCAAAGAAACTTGTTCAACCCTGGACTTCATACACATCTACAAAGGCTGACCCCTGTCTCGCTACTAATACTCATAGCTTCGCTATGTTTTATCACGTATTTTGACAGCCCAATATCGTCTTTATTCTATTTCTCTGGTCCCCCTTATCATGCTTTGCTTTAGAAATTATTTTTAAAATATTATGCGACTTACTTTCAATCATGTTCATTCTTTTCTTTTCTCTTCTTCCATACTAAGCTGTTCACTTGATATATGGAAAACAGTTATGTAGTATTACCTACAGGACGACATTTCGAGAAAAATTTACTCATCATATGCAAATATGAATATGAAGTCTGTGCACAGTTCTTTCAAAGTGTAGTAACTTCATCCAAATATATTTCATTTCACAAGACAATCTACTTATAAGTAGTTTGACATATTTCGTAAAACCTTATGGGTATTTTATCTTTACTACAGAAGTTAATCCGTACCTGTATACATCACGTTTCTATTAAAAAATATATTTCAGGGTGATTTATTAAAATCATAAGGCAGAATGATTTACCAAAAGTTCTAAGAATAAGTCTTCTTTCGTTCGTAAAAGTCTATTTGAAGCATGGATATGACCCTTTACGGAACTCAATTTGAAATGAACTTGCTGTAATTACATTTCACAGAGCAAAAATACGTTGTCATATATTGATTTATTCTAAATGGAATAGCAGTGCGATAAAACCCCACGGAGAACGTCTGAACATAGCATTTACAGTGCAGTTAATCTGATTACCTACAGAAATGTTTTCGAGCATATTATTATTATTATTATTATTATTATTATTATTATTATTGCTATTATTGAGTTGCTAGTACAACATAGGGCTTCAGTAACACGTCGCCATTACACTCTCTTCTCTCCAGTCTCTTCAACCTGGATCCACCACTACCCACAATCTCTCATTTCTTCCTCACATGATCTTCTCCATGTCACCATCACCTCGGACGCCCAACTCGTCGTCTCCCCTTTCGATTCCACTCGAGCAACTGGCCTGGTGCGTGATGTCCCCAACTGGTATTCTCAGTGTACGCCCAATCCATCTCCACTTTCTGCTCTGCACTTCTTTATGTTGGGTGATAGGTTGTTGGTTGGTTCGTTGCCAGGCCAGACTTCCTTGGTGCTTATTCTTTCTCGCCTTCTCATCTCATCTTCAGTATCGAGTGAGCGTATGTGACAGCTGTTGATGAATGTCTGTAGTGTGTTGGAAATGCTTTTCGTAACACGCCAAGTCTCTCAACGATCACATAGAAGCACTGACTTGACTGACTTAGTGTTGTGAATCCGGATCTTGTTCCACATGTTGAGTACAGTACAGTAGATCTCCACACTGATTTTAGGGTAATGAAGGCCTGTCTTGCTGTCTTTCCGATCTTGGTTCTGACATCCTCGTCTGTGCCGCCGCCTCCGGCTGTAGTTGAAACGATGCTGCCTAGGAGGGTAGGTGAAAGAGACTACCTCCTTCAGGTTTCTCCCGTTCATGGTGATTGATGCTTGTTGTTGTTGTTGTTGTTGTTGATTGGGTATCTTCATCACCTGTGTCTTCTCTACGTTCACTTGAAGGAAGTCTCGCCTGCGCTGCCTCACCTCACCTCACCTCTTCTTCCAACTTGTTGGCTTTCGCCTGTGGATCTTCGACTTTGTGCGACAAGACATCAGACATAAATCATCATGGGTAAAACCCGAATCTTCCAGGGTCTTTTCATCGGCGAAACAGCATACGACCATCTTCTCACAGCTCCTCACAGTTCCCTGCATGATCCAGTCCAGTCCAGTCCAGTCCAGTCCAGTTGACCACAATCAAGAAGATGATCGGTGATAGTAGGCAACCTTATCTTCCTGTCAACCTGTCTTCACTTCCAAGGCATCACTGAGCTTTCCATTGTGAATCACTTGACATGTAGCACCATAATATAGCATATAGATGCTGTTGAATGAGGTTGATAAGGGTTTGTGTCACTAAAACTGTAGTGTTGAGGCAGTTTCTAAATTACTTCTGGGTCGACACTGTTGAAGGCCTTTTCAAAGTTGATTGAGGTGATGTAAGGATCCATTTGACTGCCATCCTATGCTCTGTTTTATGATGATGCGTAGCGTAGTTTTGCAATTTGATCCGCACATGATTTTTTTGCTGGGGCCAGCGTGCTTCAGTTGTAATTTTATATTTAGAGCACCCTTTTATCTCTCCTGGATTATGTTGCATGATGTTTCGCTTGCGGTGGACAGGAGCATGATTCCTCGCCAGTTGTTGCAGAGACTTATGTCTCCCTTCATCCTAAGTTTTGCAAGGCAAGCCTTCTTGCAATTGGCAGGTATCTTCCCTTCTTCCCAAAACTTCTGCGGTAGTTATGTGAGCATATCCTCTTTTGTCTCTGCGTCTGCTCTCAGTGCTTCTGGCGGGTTTCATCTGATTCTGCCGCTTTCCCACATTTCCGCGACTTTATTGCGTTCAGGACTTTGACGTTTGTCGGAGGGCTTGTGTTCACTAGTAATTCTGCTGTTGCCGGTGGTATTTCTGGACGAAGTGCAGGTGGTGGTCGTTTAAGAGCTTTCTGAAGTGGTCAGGCCATTGTGTCCTTTTTTCTCATCTCTGGTAAGTAGCCTACCTTCTCTATCTTTCATTGGTTTCATCTGTGTTCATCTCTTCCCAGATAGTGACCAAGTTATTTGATATATTGTTGCCAGGTCTCTGTCTCTCCTACCTGCAGCCTATTTTGCTTCACGTGCCAGTATGTCGTAGAAGTGTCTTTTGTCTTTGTGAGCACTCTTCTTCACTTCTTCGCCTAGTATTTTATACGTTGTACTCAGTCCCTTTTTTCTTTGTTCATACCTGCACTGGTTCATCTTCTGCTTCACTATCTTCCTTTCCTATCAGCTTCTATGTGGAAATCCATTCCTTGTCTTGTCTTGCTTCTTCTTCATTCCTAAAATGGTTATGCAGGTTTCCTTCCATGTCGCTTTCACAGAGTTCTAGTGTTCATCCACACAGGTTTCCTTGAGGAGGTTGCCCAATGTCTTCCCTCTTTTCCTGATGGCTGACGTGAAGATGTTCTTAGTAGTTTCGTCCTTCAGTTTCTGTTTTGGGTGTTGAACTGGAACTGTGGTCTATCACCAGCTTGTTTGAAGGCCTTCAACTTGATTTTGAAGGTAGGTTCCCTGCAATAGATAGTGAGTGGTGTGAACCTACATCTGCTCCCCTTCTTGATCTGATCTTGTGTCCAGTAGGCTGGCTGCGTCTCCACTTTCTTGATATTGAGATGAAATCGATCTGATTTTTAGTTTAGTGTGTCCATCTGGTGAGATCAAATCCATGTCGCTCGCCTTGTAAATATCCTTGTGTTTGTACACACTGCCTCGCCTCCAATCACCGAATCATTAGATGCGCAGAAGTCTGCAAACAGTTCTCCATTCTCATTCATGATTTCACCGAGTGCCTCTCGACCCATGACTGGTTCTCTTCCTGTGTTGTCTGCTCCGAGTTTGGCATTCATGTCACCCGACCCATTAGAATCTTGATGTCACCATCTGGGGTGGAGTCTTGTCCAGTGCTGACTGTAGTTGTCTCTGTAGAGTTTTTTCTTTTCTTGGTCCGCGTCTGCATTATTTGTAGGTGCATAGCGTAACATTGTATGATTGTAACTTTCTCTCCTTTTGATTAGATTCTTACTGTCATGACGCTGACTCCGGAGGAGATTGGTTCCCACTGTTTGAGAGCCTTTGATGCTGTTGGGGACATCATGATAGCCACTCGAAAACTCAGTGTGCTCATGCTTGTCGTCTGGGTGACAATGTAGGAGTAGATTATTGACTCTGGAGTTGACAGTTTGGAGAGCCCACTTGCATTCCATCTGATTTCTCAGATTCCTAACACTTCTATGCTATACCTTCTCATCTCTTTGGCAATCTAGGCAGCCTTTCCAGCCAGCCATCTTCAGATGTTGTGCGGACATTCCATGTCCCCATTTTTACTTTTGCTTTCATCGAGGGAGGGAAGACACATCGGCCAATTGCCTTCCCGAAGGCTTTCACCAACCGGCGTCGTTTCGTCTCTCCGATTCCAGAGAGGAATAAGTTTGTTTTTATATTTTATATTTTCTTTGTGCTGTGAAGTTTCTTTGATGACTGAATTAGTTTTATGGAGTGGGGTTGCTAGCCCTATTCCCTTTGAGCATTTTAAGTGTTCTATTCTGTTTTTCACTAACCCAGTACTGAGGTTTAAGGCATAAGAACATATCAATCACTAAATTCTCATGGTTCCGATAACCATATGTCATCCGTCTATTCTGTATTAAGGAAACCACTGATACCACTAGTTGGAAATCAGAGTTTTCCCACTCCCCTAGATCTATCGTCTATATCAATTATTCACCGTCGGAATTTCACTTAATATGGGAATAAAACTTGGTCACTGTGCTAGATTGTTACTTCATTTTGATCTATTAATTAGAAATGTCATACCGTGAAGAGACAGTCTCATTTATTGAATAACGACATTTCGAACAGAATTTACTGTCCATATTCATATCCAGTAACTTCCTAATTTTCTCCCCCTTCTTTGTGATGACAAGGATACCAGAATTTTGCATATATCTGGGATATGTGCCGAATCATTTCTATTACCACATGTATTTGATGTGGATTCGATAAACAAAGATTTGGTTATCAGTTTCTCCCTCCCTCCCTCCCTCCAGCCAACTAAGTTAGTTGTTAACGCTTTTGCTCTATCCCATTCTACTGTGTGATTGCGTGCAGAGCTATAGCCACCCGAGCTTTTCTCTAAATTGCTTATCTTTTCAGTTTTTCTACTAGGTGATGATTGAAGGTGAAGTGAAAATTTGGACCACAGATGGATTTGAACCAGAGACCACCGCGTCCACGGCCCGATGCTCTACCGAATGAGCTTGAGAACTGAGATTACAGTGACATTTAAACCAACAAACTCACTCAGAAATAAGCTCTGTAGCTTAAAAAATCTTGTGATGTAATGAGGCAAAAAACTCGATTACTAGGTCAAATACGTCAGTCAAAGTACTCGACCAGGGTCAACTAGAATAACAGAGTACGAAGGTTTAGCTAAATCAAGATTAGTAGGTCTTAATAAGATAATCATTTTAACTACCCGAGATATCAGCTGTGGTTTGGTATTGATACTGGGTGATGATCGAAGGTGAGATGGTAATTTGAACCGCGGACGGATTCGAACCAGTGACCACCGCGTCTGCTGCCAGATGCTCTAAACCAACTCAGCTACGAGATCCAACTACCAACCAGATCTTTATTTCACTTCAACCACAATGGGTTACAGTCGACTACTGCCTGAATTCGTGATACCACATCCATATTCATATCCGGTAACTTCCAAACTTTCTCCCCCTTTGTGATAACAAGGGTACCAGAATTTTACATATATCTGGGATATGTGTAGAATTATTTCTGTTACCGTGTGTGTTTGGTGTTGATTCGATAAACAAAGATTCGGTTACCAATCTCTCCCTCCAGCCAACTAAGTTGGTTTCTAATACTGTCGCTCTATCCCACCCTATTGTGTGATTATGTTTTATTGAGTGCAGAGTTATGATCGAGCTTCTCTCTAAATTTCTTATCTTATTAGTAGGATCTACTAATCTTAATTTAGTTAAGTTTTTGAACTGTGTTATTCTAAATGATCCTAGTCGACTACTTTCATTTATGTATTTAACTTCATAATCATCGCAAGAGATTTAATAATACACCAGATTATGTTGTTTAATTGCATCAATAGGATCTTTTAACATACAAAGCTTGTATGTAAGCGGGTTTGTTGTTTTAAATGACACTCTAATTAAGAATTCTTCGTAACACTTCTGAGGCGCCTTCCTTGTATGGTAACAGAACAGAGGTTATGAATACTCTGTCAACCCTATCACCATTATTACTATTATTAATACAATTATTATTGGTAATAATATCTGTGTCACTTATACTACTCCTCATGTTTTCCTTTCGATTTCTTATGAAAATCAATACAAGACAATTCAGAGAAAAGAATTTTCTTATCAATAAATCATTTTTAAAACTGTACATTGTAATCATAGTTACAACAAGATGTATACATCCATCAATGTCTAATAAGTAGATACAAGGTCATCAAAAACGGTTCATAAAGCCTCAAGATCAAATCAAGGTCATCTAAAATTGCTTATTGAATTATAACAAATAAATAAATAGTAGACAAAGAAATGGTTAAAGTGTCTTAGGGAAGATTATGACCAAGGGAAAACTCGACATTTAATGTATCTTTTTTGAACACAAAGAGCAAGCTCGAAGTACTGTGTTGGTAGAGCTTCTGCTGTGTTTAGGTGGGGAATATGCAGTGGTTTCGAAATAGTTGCCTTCACTTTATAAATTACTTTAAAAGAAGACTGTCGTTGAGCACAATGACCGGAGATAACCAAATGCCCAAGAGTCGAGCTATTGACGGCTTTACGCTATTCTTTATACAGCCATGCAAGATAGTATTCGGAGTTGCGTTTGGACAGAACACGCTTCGTACGGCTAATGTAACCAGCTCCATAAGAGCAAGTGACTTGGTAAACACACCTGGAGGTGGCCCAAAGTGGTAGTTTATCCTTTACACACCCTCGAATCAGCTGTTGTTTGGAGACCGGTAATATGGCCTAACAGCCTACCAGTGATATAAGCCTAGCAGACTGCAAACCTAACGCGTAACAAATCGACTCTTACGCAAATCAAACCGTTAACCACCACAACAATACCACTGGTTCACGAAGACAAGAAGAGAAGACAGACTGTTGACAGAGAGCTTCATACAGTCTCAAAAGCAGTCAATACAGTTGGCAGTGATGCTGAATGTATACATTTCTGAATGACCTTGACAATACTAACTCCGCATATAAGTAAAAATAGTTAAGAACCAGCAGAAGTTCAGCCTTGAGAAGAGAGGGAAGAAAAAGTAGTACCGGTGTGAAAACAGGCATGCAGGTTATTTATACATCATTGGTAAAGTAGCAGGCCAAATCTATGCAAAATTAGGTGTATATAGCACCTCCTCCTCAAAAAAATGACCGTGTACAACAATAAAAGTCAGTTACTCTGTCTTTTCAGGCCACTTTGAAAGTGTACCGTTCGAGTTCTTTTGAGCTCCGACCTTCATCTGGATAAAAACTCCTTTTTATCCTTCAGCTTCCCTTAAGTTGATTCTTTACCGACTGGCGGTAGCTTGAAAGTTTCAAGTACCATTTCCAATGGTATCTCGGTTTCTGAGTACGTGGAGCGGCGACGTTCTATCTGATTTTTGTGTCTCATCCATCTTTCATGCCACACTTTGGTCTCGTATATCACAGTTCCTCTTTGACCTTCAATCAGACCTTCTGCCCAGTTTTGTCTTCATGGTCGATAATAGGGAGCGTAGACCAGGTCTCCTCTGTAAAAATGCCCCAGAGTATTTTTCGTTGAACTGGTGAAGATGGCAACATGGAATAATGATAGGTACATAGCACGCGTCCCATTAAAAGCCCAGCTGTGCTTTTTCTCTGCTCTCCCAATGGCGTGGTGCGGTATACAAAATGGAAGTACTGAGTGATTTCCTGTGTAGCCCCTTTCTCTGCCTTCAATAGAACTCTTTTGAAGGTGTCCACAAATCGCTCCTCCTGGCCATTGAACTGAGGGTGGTATGGTGGCATCCTCACGTGTTGTATGGTATTTCTTTTACAGAAATCTTGAAATACCTGAGACATGAACTGCCTGTTGTTGTCAGATACAATGTATTCTGTAATACCAAGGCATGCGAAAAGTTTAGTGAACGCTGTGATAGTTTGGTTACTAGACGGTGAAGTAATGGGAACTACTTCCGGCCACTTTGAATAAGCATCGACAAGGACAAACTTCCAAGCTCGATAGTGGGTGATTCCTGCAGAAGAGTCCACACGCTGGGAAGAAACAGTTGCCTAGGGTCCCCAGACTTTGAGTGGTTTTTCAACTGCTGGAAGTACACGATGAAAAATAACTTGAAAATCAAATCCCTGAAACATCCCGCAGACATTGTATCCGTGAACAGCTGACTGACCACTGAACAGACTTCCAGAGATCCAAGTCAACCGTCAACCAACGGTGCGTGCATGCGTGCGTGTGCTGATCAACTTGCTCTGTGCATCAACGATTCTCGCAGTTTGATGTGTGCAGCTGATTAGATTGTGGTGCTTGACAAGATGTTATTTGGTGACGCAGGTGCGAGTAGTTGATTGTGTTTGTGTGAATGCTAGACACGGAGGATTCCACTGGACCTGTCTGTCATCGGAACACAGTGTCCATGTGGCTAGTTGACAGAAGAGAGTAATTGTTCGAGTGAGCACCAGTCGGTTAATTTGTGAGCGTGTGAGCGAGCGTGTCTGGTTGTCAGCTGTGTGTCGGTTTGTATTTGGATGTGCATCTGTGTTTGTGTGTGTGTGTGTGAGTGAGTGAGTGAGTGAGTGAGTGAGTGAGTGAGTGAGTGAGTGAGTGAGTGAGTGAGTGAGTGAGTGAGTGAGTGAGTGAGTGAGTGAGTGAGTGAGAGTGAGTGAGTGAGTGAGTGAGTGAGTGAGTGAGTGAGTGAGTGTGAGTGAGTGAGTGAGTGAGTGAGTGAGTGAGTGAGTGAGTGAGTGAGTGAGTGAGTGAGTGAGTGAGTGAGTGAGTGAGTGAGTGAGTGAGTGAGTGAGTGAGTGAGTGAGTGAGTGAGTGAGTGAGTGAGTGAGTGAGTGAGTGAGTGAGTGAGTGAGTGAGTGAGTGAGTGAGTGAGGAGTGAGTGAGTGAGTGAGTGAGTGAGTGAGTGAGTGAGTGAGTGAGTGAGTGAGTGAGTGAGTGAGTGAGTGAGTGAGTGAGTGAGTGAGTGAGTGAGTGAGTGAGTGAGTGAGTGAGTGAGTGAGTGAGTGAGTGAGTGAGTGAGTGAGTGAGTGAGTGAGTGAGTGAGTGAGTGAGTGAGTGAGTGAGTGAGTGAGTGAGTGAGTGACAGTTTGTGTGTCGGTGTGTTGGTTTGTAAGTGCACATCGACATTGGATTGCGAGTGATGAAGTTGGCACAGGTGGTATGTTCAGTCGAAGGTATTTATTGTGAGTCAGTGTGAGCGCGCGCCCGTGTGCATGTGCGTGCACGCACGTTTGCGTGACTGTCATAGTGTGTTTCGTCTGCTGACGATGAGCAGTTGGTCGTAGATGCGTTGTGTCATGTGTATGTGAGGAGTTGTTATTGGTGGTGGTGCGCGCGTCGGTGGTTCCGGTGTTGTTGTTTCTGGAGTGTGATTGTTGAAAAGCTGCGCCGGCCGGGAATCGAACCCGGACCGCCCGCGTGGCAGGCGAGCATTCTACCACTGAACCACCGGCGCGATGACAGTAGGATAAATGCCCCTCAGTCACAAGCCACCCAGACAGACTCAATCAATCACCAACGACCTGCTCCCATCAACCCCTGTCCACCGACACGCCTGCTCTTCTCTTCTCTTCTCTTCTCTTCTCTTCTCTTCTCTTCTCTTCTCTTCTCTCAATACACACACTCACAACGTCGTGCACTTCAATTCACACCACACCACACAACCCAACCCAACCCAACCACACCAATAACACGTTTGTCAACCCTGAACACTCCCAATCATACCCGCATTACCAAATTATCCCATCAGCTTCGACACCGTCTGCACCCTATGAACATCGAGTGACAATCGGTCAGTCAGCTTGTCCTCCATGAGTGTTCATCACCTGTCAGGTGACCAGGTGACGGAGGACATGGAGACAGCGAGAGAGATTCCGTCATCGTCTAAGTGATCGACATGCACTGGGGTTGAAGGTGGCGCCGTCACTCCTCGCAAGACAACAACACCAGACATAATGTGGTGGTGTCAGCAAGACCGAGATCGACGGAGACAGGAAGAGACAGTGAGGAGAATGGCAGACGTGGTGACAATGTCAGTACTGGAAGCATGTATTGTTCACAACCTCGCTTTTCAGATTGTGATACGATGTGTTGTGTTATGGAGAGTGTGTGTGTGTGTGTGAGAGAGAGGGAGAGAGGGAGGGGGGGGGAAGAGAAAGGGAGAGAGGGAGAGATTGCTTCGATGCTACAGAGATGGTCTACGATTTGTCCTGGTGCGAACTTGACAGACGCAAAAACCAATCACTAATTTTTCGAAATTGTTATATACCCACGAATACGAGACCAAAGAATAACACGATAGCGTAGTCGGATGGAATAGTATATTTGGAAGGTTGTGCCAAGAAACCGATACGTTCCAACTAACTGGCTAGAGAGTCGAATAAGAACAGTGCAACGTAACACGACAGCGTGCCAAATGGCGAGGATGCTTGACCGGGTGCCTTCAGCTTAGCGAGTCCAGTTAAACTATCAAGGTCAGCATCAATGTCGAAAGTCGTCAAACGCTAGCCTATTGATTTCGAGGAACTGTGTGACGCTACAGATCACTCCCCCCCAGTGTGTTCGTGAGGACCCTAAGACGATACCAGCCGGAAGTAAAAACCCAATGGTTTCTCCACTGGTAAAACTCTTCCGATGGGCTCACTGCGTGAAGTGGCCCCTGGTTGTCTGAACTTATTCTAGGGTGTCGTGGCAATTGAATAATAAAATACAATAAATCGAATTGGACATCGATCGCGGTCCTCAGTTCCTTTTGACGTTCCGTCCAGTGCTCGTTGCACCTGGAATATAAACAAAAGTCTTTAATACCACGAAAACGTTTCGTAAAAATGGGAATTATTTATATATAAACATATCGAAAAATAAAAATTTACGCTTGTTTTTACCGTTTTTTTTAAAGTTTCATTACATGGTAATAAAAATTGATATAAAAAGGCAAAGTGTACGAGGGTTTGCTCATTGCTGGTAAATAAGAAAAATAGTGCTTCGGAAAAAATAAATTTGCAAGTAAAAAAATATGGTTGGCACATTTTATTTCACACCGCTAAGTTGAATACGACTTTAAATACCCCGGGAACCTGACGGTTCGACCTGATCGTGTTTTCTGTTGCGCCGATGGTTGTTGCGACTGTGCATTACCAGGGACATCGTCAAGAATTTCGATAATTGAGCCATCCGTCGGTCGGCTGTAGCGAGCTGAAACGTCACTTATAATGGGGTTGCCTTCGAAATAAGCTGGTTTCAAACGGTCGATACTGACAGTATCTTCACGTCCGTCTCGCTCAATTATGTAGAATTTCTCGTGTCGCTTGATCACTTTGAATGGCCCGTCGTAGGGTGGTTCAAGTGGTCGACGAACGGCGTCGTGGCGAATAGACACGTGTGATGTCTTTTGTAAACTGGGGTGAACGAAGACATCAGTCGTTTGAGGTCTAACCGGAGAAGGCCTAACTGAACGCATTGCGTTTGTAAGCCTAGTCACGTAAGATGCCCTGTCGGAAACATGTTTGAAAGTTGAAGGGGAAACAAACTCACCTGGTAGGCGAAGAGTGGTCCCATAGACGAGTTCTGCAGGGGTACATCCAGCATCAACTTTCAACGCGTTACGAATACCTAGTAGGACTAGAGGCAGAGCCTCGGTCCACTGAGGTATGTTTGCAGCTGAAAGGGAAGCTTTCAGCTGTCGATGGAAACGCTCTACCATGCCATTTGCTTGTGGATGGTAGGCTGTCGTTCGGAACCGGGTGCAACCTAAAAGTGCCGTTAGAGCGTGAAATAATCCACACTCAAATTGGCGCCCACGGTCGGTTGTGACGTAAGATGGACATCCGAAGTTCGCGATCCATCTTTCGACGAAAACACGAGCAACTGTTTCAGCAGTAATATCCTTAATAGGTACTGCTTCCGGCCATCGTGTGAAACGATCAACACAGTGAAAAGGTAGGTACATCCATTAGATTCTGGTAGGGGTCCTACAATATCTATATGGACGTGGTCGAAACGCATGTCTGGGGCTAGAAATGAGCCTAAAGGGCTTTTCGTGTGTCGCGTGACTTTACACTTTTGACAAGCTAAGCACGACTGAGCCCACTCCTTAACGTCTTTGTTCATCCCAGGCCAGCAGAAACGTTGTGCGATAAGCCTAATGGTGGCTCGTACACCTGGATGAGAGAGTTTGTGCAACGTATTGAAGACGTTGCGTCGACAACTCTTCGGAACTATTGGGCGTGGTTGACTAGCAGAGACATCGCACAAAATTGTATCCTTGTCTGATCCAACAGGACAAAGTCGCAGCTTGAGAGTTGTGGACGACAACTCATGATGCAGCTCAAGGTCTTCCTTTTGACGCCGAGCTAGTTCAACGAGATCAACGCCCTCGATATGATTTATCGAAGCTATTCGAGATAGTGCGTCGGCTGCGGAGTTATTTGCTCCAGAAATGTGGCGGATGTCTGACGTGAACTGGGAAATGTAATCCAGCTGTCGCGACTCACGCGGGGAGTATTTGTCAGACGCCGAGCTGAGGGAAAAGGTTAACGGTTTGTGGTCTGTGAAAATAATGAAATCACGACCTTCCACAGAATGTCGAAAGTGGCGTACAGAACAGTACATAGCTAGGAGTTCCCTACCAAATGTACTGTATCTTGTTTCCACGTCTTGCAGCCGCCTCGAGAAAAAGGCTAACGGTTGCCACTGGTTGTCAGTCAACTGTTGCAAAACTGCTCCAATTGCTGAATCAGATGCATCAACAGCAATACTCAAAGGAGCATTGGGGTCATGATGCATGAGCATGGTTGCGTTCGAAATGGCTTCCTTGACTTTAGAGAAAGCAAGTCTAGCCGCGTTGTCCAGAGACACGAACTTCGCAGTTCCTCGAAGTAGATCTGTTAGTGGTCTCATGACAGAGGCACAGTTAGGGATAAACCTTCGGTAATAACTTACCAGGCCATTGAAAGTGCGGAGATGTTTCACAGTGGTCGGCTCTGGATAGTTTGTGATAGCCGCCACTTTATCTCTCAATGGGCGTATACCTTTGTTGTCAATGGTATGCCCAAGGAAGCTGAGTGATTCAACTCCTATTTCACACTTCTGTAAGTTGACTGTGATGCCATGTTTTTTAAGTCTTTCGAATGCGAGGTCCAAATGTTTAAGGTGAGTTTCCTTATCTGGACTCGCAATTAGACAGTCATCGATGTAGACATGAACAAAATTCAAACCACGGAAGACATCATCCATAAAGCGTTGGAATGTTTGTGCTGCATTCCGAAGACCAAATGGCATGCGCAGGAATTCAAACAGGCCAAAAGGAGTAATAATGGCTGTTTTCGCGATATCTTCTGCTGCCATAGGTATCTGGTTGTACGCTTTGACCAAGTCGATTTTGGAGAAAATGTTCATTCCGCATAAGGTTGCAGTCAAATCGTAAACGTGAGGTATCGGGTAGCAGTCCGGAGTTGTTTTGGCGTTAAGCCTTCGGTAATCACCGGTTGGACGCCAGTCGTTGCTATCCTTTTTGGGAACCATGTGCAATGGCGATGCCCAAGGACTGTTTGACGGTCTGATAATGCCCAGTTCGAGCATGTGGTCGAATTCGCTTTTCGCCGTTTTGAGCTTATCGGGGGCTAGACGGCGCGCTTTGGATGCCACAGGTGGACCTGTGGTTGTGACGTGATGCATAACATTGCTGGTTATGCACGGAAGAGTGTGCTTCGGTTTTTGCAACTCTGGATATTTCTCCAAAACTGCTTGGTAGGACGCGTCGCCTGATTGTTTGGTTCTAACGATGGCTAAACTCGGACCTACATAGGTGGTGCCGCCAATAGATAACTTTGTGTTGTTATCTATCAGTCGTCGACGGCGAGCATCTACGAGTAGATCGTAATGGTTTAGCAAATCTATGCCAATGATGGGCATAGAAACGTCAGCCAGGAGGAAAATCCAGTGGATAGGTTTGCGTAAACCTAAGTTGAGGTAGGCATACCGTCTCCCAAATGTCGCGATTGCCTTGCCGTTGGCTGCTTGGAGATTGAAGGATGGGTCATAATGACGCTCCTTTGTCGGTGCGGGAAGAACGCTAACTTCTGCGCCGGTGTCGACGAGGTAGCGAACTTTCGTTTTAATATCCGTGACGTAGAGCAAACGGCTGTTTCCGCCGGCTACGGTTGCCGTGACCACGTGCCGGCGTGACCGTTTCCCGAGTTTAGTCCTTGTTAAAACGGCATGGTTTCCGACATTTTCTGGCTTCTTCTCCGTAAGTATTATGAAACCAGCACCATTCAGGGTTTTCCACCCTGTTAGGTTTAGTTTTGGGGCAACCACGCGAGTTGCTGCGATGCACTAAGATGCGTTTCTATGGAGTTCTACGTGAACTAGGACTTCGAGATCGTAGCAACTGTTTAACAGAGTTGCACAGCTTGGTCACCTGTGAATCCTGGCTCTCTGGTTTGTCGCAGACAGAATATACGTTGGAGACGGGTCTGCTAGAAATCTCCAGTATTTTATCTGCCGAGACTGCCAGGTCATCGAGTGGGACTGACTGCAGTGTCACCAACACGGTTTGCACCGGTTGTGGTAGTTTTGAGAGAAATAGTTCTCGGAAAAGGCCATCGTCGAATGTTCGTGCACCCATGACTTCTCGCATGCGTGCGAGGACTTCAGTAGCTGAGTGGCTGCCTAGCTCGATGTTACGAAGCAATTCGTCTAGACGCTGGCGATCTGTCAGATCGCTTTTCTTCAACAGTGCGGCCTTAAGAAGTGCATAAGGATCACTTACTTCAGGATTAAACATGTGTGCTGTAACATACCTGTTTAATTCTCGCGGTAGTGACCGTATGACAGCAAGAAATCGAGAATGAGGATCTGAGACGCCCTGTTCTCGAAAATCGGCCTCGGCATACAGAAACCATGTTTCTGCATTGTCTGGCCAATATGGCACGAGTTGGATCGTGTTCGTAGTCGGCTTAATACGAATAAGCTTGGGAGTGTGGTCGGACATGAGAAAGTGCAGTAAATGGATATATAAATGTTATCGAAATGAAAACAATATACAAATATAAAATGGAACAGGCTCACCAATTCAATATTTGTTATCGGCCGGGATATGTGATCACGACGGGCTCACCAATTTAGGATTTGTCCCGGTGCGAACTTGACAGACGCAAAGACCAATCACTAATTTTTCGAACTTGTTATATACCCACGAATACGAGACCAAAGAATAACACGATAGCGTAGTCGGATGGAATAGTATATTTGGAAGGTTGTGCCAAGAAACCGATACGTTCCAACTAACTGGCTAGAGAGTCGAATAAGAACAGTGCAACGTAACACGACAGCGTGCCAAATGACGAGGATCCTTGACCGGGTGCCTTCAGCTTAGCGAGTCCAGTTAAACTATCAAGGTCAGTATCAAGGTCGAAAGTCGACAAACGCTAGCCTATTGATTTCGAGGAACTGTGTGACGCTACATGGTGCTGTTAATACGCAGATCCCAGAGATGAGTTATTCTGTATAGGTGAACTGTTAGATGTGAATGCAGTTAGGTGGGCAGATTTTGCAGAAGGATGTCGTCATGTGCGTTTGTAGTAAGATGGGTGTGTTAGAGTATGTGTGTGTGGGGGGGGGCGGGGGGGTAAGTGAGTGTGTGATTTGCAGTGACTCGATGATTGGACGGTGGTGTCGACAGATCGAACATCGGGTATTGTATCCGTGATCAGCTGACTGACCACTGAACAGACTTCCAGAGATCCAAGTCAACCGTCAACCAACGGTGCGTGCATGCGTGCGTGCGTGTGCTGATCAACTTGCTCTGTGCATCAACGATTCTCGCAGTTTGATGTGTGCAGCTGATTAGATTGTGGTGCTTGACAAGATGTTATTTGGTGACGCAGGTGCGAGTAGTTGATTGTGTTTGTGTGAATGCTAGACACGGAGGATTCCACTGGACCTGTCTGTCATCGGAACACAGTGTCCATGTGGCTAGTTGACAGAAGAGAGTAATTGTTCGAGTGAGCACCAGTCGGTTAATTTGTGAGCGTGTGAGCGAGCGTGTCTGGTTGTCAGCTGTGTGTCGGTTTGTATTTGGATGTGCATCTGTGTTTGTGTGTGTGTGTGTGATAGGTGAGTGTGTGAGTGAGTGAGTGAGTGAGTGAGTGAGTGAGTGAGTGAGTGAGTGAGTGAGTGAGTGAGTGACAGTTTGTGTGTCGGTGTGTTGGTTTGTAAGTGCACATCGACATTGGATTGCGAGTGATGAAGTTGGCACAGGTGGTATGTTCAGTCGAAGGTATTTATTGTGAGTCAGTGTGAGCGCGCGCCCGTGTGCATGTGCGTGCACGCACGTTTGCGTGACTGTCATAGTGTGTTTCGTCTGCTGACGATGAGCAGTTGGTCGTAGATGCGTTGTGTCATGTGTATGTGAGGAGTTGTTATTGGTGGTGGTGCGCGCGTCGGTGGTTCCGGTGTTGTTGTTTCTGGAGTGTGATTGTTGAAAAGCTGCGCCGGCCGGGAATCGAACCCGGACCGCCCGCGTGGCAGGCGAGCATTCTACCACTGAACCACCGGCGCGATGACAGTAGGATAAATGCCCCTCAGTCACAAGCCACCCAGACAGACTCAATCAATCACCAACGACCTGCTCCCATCAACCCCTGTCCACCGACACGCCTGCTCTTCTCTTCTCTTCTCTTCTCTTCTCTTCTCTCAATACACACACTCACAACGTCGTGCACTTCAATTCACACCACACCACACAACCCAACCCAACCCAACCACACCAATAACACGTTTGTCAACCCTGAACACTCCCAATCATACCCGCATTACCAAATTATCCCATCAGCTTCGACACCGTCTGCACCCTATGAACATCGAGTGACAATCGGTCAGTCAGCTTGTCCTCCATGAGTGTTCATCACCTGTCAGGTGACCAGGTGACGGAGGACATGGAGACAGCGAGAGAGATTCCGTCATCGTCTAAGTGATCGACATGCACTGGGGTTGAAGGTGGCGCCGTCACTCCTCGCAAGACAACAACACCAGACATAATGTGGTGGTGTCAGCAAGACCGAGATCGACGGAGACAGGAAGAGACAGTGAGGAGAATGGCAGACGTGGTGACAATGTCAGTACTGGAAGCATGTATTGTTCACAACCTCGCTTTTCAGATTGTGATACGATGTGTTGTGTTATGGAGAGTGTGTGTGTGTGTGTGTGAGAGAGAGGGAGAGAGGGAGGGGGGGGAAGAGAAAGGGAGAGAGGGAGAGATTGCTTCGATGCTACAGAGATGGTCTACGATTTGTCCTGGTGCGAACTTGACAGACGCAAAAACCAATCACTAATTTTTCGAAATTGTTATATACCCACGAATACGAGACCAAAGAATAACACGATAGCGTAGTCGGATGGAATAGTATATTTGGAAGGTTGTGCCAAGAAACCGATACGTTCCAACTAACTGGCTAGAGAGTCGAATAAGAACAGTGCAACGTAACACGACAGCGTGCCAAATGACGAGGATCCTTGACCGGGTGCCTTCAGCTTAGCGAGTCCAGTTAAACTATCAAGGTCAGTATCAAGGTCGAAAGTCGACAAACGCTAGCCTATTGATTTCGAGGAACTGTGTGACGCTACAGATCACTCCCCCCCCAGTGTGTTCGTGAGGACCCTAAGACGATACCAGCCGGAAGTAAAAACCCAATGGTTTCTCCACTGGTAAAACTCTTCCGATGGGCTCACTGCGTGAATTGGCCCCTGGTTGTCTGAACTTATTCTAGGGTGTCGTGGCAATTGAATAATAAAATACAATAAATCGAATTGGACATCGATCGCGGTCCTCAGTTCCTTTTGACGTTCCGTCCAGTGCTCGTTGCACCTGGAATATAAACAAAAGTCTTTAATACCACGAAAGCGTTTCGTAAAAATGGGAATTATTTATATATAAACATATCGAAAAATAAAAATTTACGCTTGTTTTTACCGTTGTTTTTTAAAGTTTCATTACATGGTAATAAAAATTGATATAAAAAGGCAAAGTGTACGAGGGTTTGCTCATTGCTGGTAAATAAGAAAAATAGTGCTTCGGAAAAAATAAATTTGCAAGTAAAAAAATATGGTTAGCACATTTTATTTCACACCGCTAAGTTGAATACGACTTTAAATACCCCGGGAATCTGACGGTTCGACCTGATCGTGTTTTCTGTTGCGCCGATGGTTGTTGCGACTGTGCATTACCAGGGACATCGTCAAGAATCTCGATAATTGAGCCATCCGTCGGTCGGCTGTAGCGAGCTGAAACGTCACTTATAATGGGGTTGCCTTCGAAATAAGCTGGTTTCAAACGGTCGATACTGACAGTATCTTCACGTCCGTCTCGCTCAATTATGTAGAATTTCTCGTGTCGCTTGATCACTTTGAATGGCCCGTCGTAGGGTGGTTCAAGTGGTCGACGAACGGCGTCGTGGAGAATAGACACGTGTGATGTCTTTTGTAAACTGGGGTGAACGAAAACATCAGTCGTTTGAGGTCTAATCGGAGAAGGCCTAACTGAACGCATTGCGTTTGTAAGCCTAGTCACGTAAGATGCCCTGTCGGAAACATGTTTGAAAGTTGAAGGGGAAACAAACTCACCTGGTAGGCGAAGAGTGGTCCCATAGACGAGTTCTGCAGGGGTGCATCCAGCATCAACTTTCAAGGCGTTACGAATACCTAGTAGGACTAGAGGCAGAGCCTCGGTCCACTGAGGTATGTTTGCAGCTGAAAGGGAAGCTTTCAGCTGTCGATGGAAACGCTCTACCATGCCATTTGCTTGTGGATGGTAGGCTGTCGTTCGGAACCGAGTGCAACCTAAAAGTGCCGTTAGAGCGTGAAATAATCCACACTCAAATTGGCGCCCACGGTCGGTTGTGACGTAAGATGGACATCCGAAGTTCGCGATCCATCTTTCGACGAAAACACGAGCAACTGTTTCGGCAGTAATATCCTTAATAGGTACTGCTTCCGGCCATCGTGTGAAACGATCAACACAAGTGAAAAGGTAGGTACATCCATTAGATTCTGGTAGGGGTCCTACAATATCTATATGGACGTGGTCGAAACGCATGTCTGGGGCTAGAAATGAGCCTAAAGGGCTTTTCGTGTGTCGCGTGACTTTACACTTTTGACAAGCTAAGCACGACTGAGCCCACTCCTTAACGTCTTTGTTCATCCCAGGCCAGCAGAAACGTTGTGCGATAAGCCTAATGGTGGCTCGTACACCTGGATGAGAGAGTTTGTGCAACGTATTGAAGACGTTGCGTCGACAACTCTTCGGAACTATTGGGCGTGGTTGACTAGCAGAGACATCGCACAAAATTGTATCCTTGTCTGATCCAACAGGACAAAGTCGCAGTTTGAGAGTTGTGGACGACAACTCATGATGCAGCTCAAGGTCTTCCTTTTGACGCCGAGCTAGTTCAACGAGATCAACGCCCTCGATATGATTTATCGAAGCTATTCGAGATAGTGCGTCGGCTGCGGAGTTGTTTGCTCCAGAAATGTGGCGGATGTCTGACGTGAACTGGGAAATGTAATCCAGCTGTCGCGACTCACAAGGGGAGTATTTGTCAGACGCCGAGCTGAGGGAAAAGGTTAACGGTTTGTGGTCTGTGAAAATAATGAAATCACGACCTTCCACAGAATGTCGAAAATGGCGTACAGAACAGTACATGGCTAGGAGTTCCCTACCAAATGTACTGTATCTTGTTTCCGCGTCTTGCAGCCGCCTCGAGAAAAAGGCTAACGGTTGCCACTGGTTGTCAGTCAACTGTTGCAAAACTGCTCCAATTGCTGAATCAGATGCATCAACAGCAATACTCAAAGGAGCATTGGGGTCATGATGCATAAGCATGGTTGCGTTCGAAATGGCTTCCTTGACTTTAGAGAAAGCAAGTCTAGCCGCGTTGTCCAGAGACACGAACTTCGCAGTTCCTCGAAGTAGATCTGTTAGTGGTCTCATGACAGAGGCACAGTTAGGGATAAACCTTCGGTAATAACTTACCAGGCCATTGAAAGTGCGGAGATGTTTCACAGTGGTCGGCTCTGGATAGTTTGTGATAGCCGCCACTTTATCTCTCAATGGGCGTATACCTTTGTTGTCAATGGTATGCCCAAGGAAGCTGAGTGATTCAACTCCTATTTCACACTTCTGTAAGTTGACTGTGATGCCATGTTTTTTAAGTCTTTCGAATGCGAGGTCCAAATGTTTAAGGTGAGTTTCCTTATCTGGACTCGCAATTAGACAGTCATCGATGTAGACATGAACAAAATTCAAACCACGGAAGACATCATCCATAAAGCGTTGGAATGTTTGTGCTGCATTCCGAAGACCAAATGGCATGCGCAGGAATTCAAACAGGCCAAAAGGAGTAATAATGGCTGTTTTCGCGATATCTTCTGCTGCCATAGGTATCTGGTTGTACGCTTTGACCAAGTCGATTTTGGAGAAAATGTTCATTCCGCATAAGGTTGCAGTCAAGTCGTAAACGTGAGGTATCGGGTAGCAGTCCGGAGTTGTTTTGGCGTTAAGCCTTCGGTAATCACCGGTTGGACGCCAGTCGTTGCTATCCTTTTTGGGAACCATGTGCAATGGCGATGCCCAAGGACTGTTTGACGGTCTGATAATGCCCAGTTCGAGCATGTGGTCGAATTCGCTTTTCGCCGTTTGAGCTTATCGGGGGCTAGACGGCGCGCTTTGGATGCCACAGGTGGACCTGTGGTTGTGACGTGATGCATAACATTGCTGGTTATGCACGGAAGAGTGTGCTTCGGTTTTTGCAACTCTGGATATTTCTCCAAAACTGCTTGGTAGGACGCGTCGCCTGATTGTTTGGTTCTAACGATGGCTAAACTCGGACCTACATAGGTGGTGCCGCCAATAGATAACTTTGTGTTGTTATCTATCAGTCGTCGACGGCGAGCATCTACGAGTAGATCGTAATGGTTTAGCAAATCTATGCCAATGATGGGCATAGAGACGTCAGCCAGGAGGAAAATCCAGTGGATAGGTTTGCGTAAACCTAAGTTGAGGTAGGCATACCGTCTCCCGAATGTCGCGATTGCCTTGCCGTTGGCTGCTTGAAGATTGAAGGATGGGTCATAATGACGCTCCTTTGTCGTTGCGGGAAGAACGCTAACTTCTGCGCCGGTGTCGACGAGGTAGCGAACTTTCGTTTTAATATCCGTGACGTAGAGCAAACGGCTGTTTCCGCCGGCTACGGTTGCCGTGAGCACGTGCCGGCGTGACCGTTTCCCGAGTTTACGTCCTTGTTAAAACGGCATGGTTTCCGACATTTTCTGGCTTCATCTCCGTAAGTATTATGAAACCAGCACCATTCAGGGTTTTCCACCCTGTTAGGTTTAGTTTTGGGGCTACCACGCGAGTTGCTGCGATGCACTAAGATGCGTTTCTGTGGAGTTCTACGTGAACTAGGACTTCGAGATCGTAGCAACTGTTTAACAGAGTTGCACAGCTTGGTCACCTGTGAATCCTGGCTCTCTGGTTTGTCGCAGACAGAATATACGTTGGAGACGGGTCTGCTAGAAATCTCCAGTATTTTATCTGCCGAGACTGCCAGGTCATCGAGTGGGACTGACTGCAGTGTCACCAACACGGTTTGCACCGGTTGTGGTAGTTTCGAGAGAAATAGTTCTCGGAAAAGGCCATCGTCGAATGTTCGTGCACCGATTACTTCTCGCATGCGTGCGAGGACTTCAGTAGCTGAGTGGCTGCCTAGCTCGATGTTACGAAGCAATTCGTCTAGACGCTGGCGATCTGTCAGATCGCTTTTCTTCAAGAGTGCGGCCTTAAGAAGTGCATAAGGATCACTTACTTCAGGATTAAACATGTGTGCTGTAACATACCTGTTTAATTCTCGCGGTAGTGACCGTATGACAGCAAGAAATCGAGAATGAGGATCTGAGACGCCCTGTTCTCGAAAATCGGCCTCGGCATACAGAAACCATGTTTCTGCATTGTCTGGCCAATATGGCACGAGTTGGATCGTGTTCGTAGTCGGCTTAATACGAATAAGCTTGGGAGTGTGGTCGGACATGAGAAAGTGTAGTAAATGGATATATAAATGTTATCGAAATGAAAACAATATACAAATATAAAATGGAACAGGCTCACCAATTCAATATTTGTTATCGGTCGGGATATGTGATCACGTCGGGCTCACCAATTTAGGATTTGTCCTGGTGCGAACTTGACAGACGCAAAGACCAATCACTAATTATTCGAACTTGTTATATACCCACGAATACGAGACCAAAGAAGAACACGATAGCGTAGTCGGATGGAATAGTATATTTGGATGGTTGTGCCAAAAAACCGATGCGTTCCAACTAACTGGCTAGAGAGTCGAATACGAGCAGTGCAACGTAACACGACAGCGTGCCAAATGACGAGGATGCTTGACCGGGTGCCTTCAGCTTAGCGAGTCCAGTTAAACTATCAAGGTCAGTATCAAGGTCGAAAGTCGACAAACGCTAGCCTATTGATTTCGAGGAACTGTGTGACGCTACATGGTGCTGTTAATACGCAGATCCCAGAGATGAGTTATTCTGTATAGGTGAACTGTTAGATGTGAATGCAGTTAGGTGGGCAGATTTTGCAGAAGGATGTCGTCATGTGCGTTTGTAGTAAGATGGGTGTGTTAGAGTATGTGTGTGTGGGGTAGTGAGTGTGTGATTTGCAGTGACTCGATGACTGGACGGTGGTGCCGACAGTTTGAGCATAGGGTATTGTATCCGTGATCAGCTGACTGACCACTGAACAGACTTCCAGAGATCCAAGTCAACCGTCAACCAACGGTGCGTGCATGCGTGCGTGTGCTGATCAACTTGCTCTGTGCATCAACGATTCTCGCAGTTTGATGTGTGCAGCTGATTAGATTGTGGTGCTTGACAAGATGTTATTTGGTGACGCAGGTGCGAGTAGTTGATTGTGTTTGTGTGAATGCTAGACACGGAGGATTCCACTGGACCTGTCTGTCATCGGAACACAGTGTCCATGTGGCTAGTTGACAGAAGAGAGTAATTGTTCGAGTGAGCACCAGTCGGTTAATTTGTGAGCGTGTGAGCGAGCGTGTCTGGTTGTCAGCTGTGTGTCGGTTTGTATTTGGATGTGCATCTGTGTTTGTGTGTGTGTGTGTGATAGGTGAGTGAGTGAGTGAGTGAGTGAGTGAGTGAGTGACAGTTTGTGTGTCGGTGTGTTGGTTTGTAAGTGCACATCGACATTGGATTGCGAGTGATGAAGTTGGCACAGGTGGTATGTTCAGTCGAAGGTATTTATTGTGAGTCAGTGTGAGCGCGCGCCCGTGTGCATGTGCGTGCACGCACGTTTGCGTGACTGTCATAGTGTGTTTCGTCTGCTGACGATGAGCAGTTGGTCGTAGATGCGTTGTGTCATGTGTATGTGAGGAGTTGTTATTGGTGGTGGTGCGCGCGTCGGTGGTTCCGGTGTTGTTGTTTCTGGAGTGTGATTGTTGAAAAGCTGCGCCGGCCGGGAATCGAACCCGGACCGCCCGCGTGGCAGGCGAGCATTCTACCACTGAACCACCGGCGCGATGACAGTAGGATAAATGCCCCTCAGTCACAAGCCACCCAGACAGACTCAATCAATCACCAACGACCTGCTCCCATCAACCCCTGTCCACCGACACGCCTGCTCTTCTCTTCTCTTCTCTTCTCTCTCTTCTTCTCTCAATACACACACTCACAACGTCGTGCACTTCAATTCACACCACACCACACAACCCAACCCAACCCAACCACACCAATAACACGTTTGTCAACCCTGAACACTCCCAATCATACCCGCATTACCAAATTATCCCATCAGCTTCGACACCGTCTGCACCCTATGAACATCGAGTGACAATCGGTCAGTCAGCTTGTCCTCCATGAGTGTTCATCACCTGTCAGGTGACCAGGTGACGGAGGACATGGAGACAGCGAGAGAGATTCCGTCATCGTCTAAGTGATCGACATGCACTGGGGTTGAAGGTGGCGCCGTCACTCCTCGCAAGACAACAACACCAGACATAATGTGGTGGTGTCAGCAAGACCGAGATCGACGGAGACAGGAAGAGACAGTGAGGAGAATGGCAGACGTGGTGACAATGTCAGTACTGGAAGCATGTATTGTTCACAACCTCGCTTTTCAGATTGTGATACGATGTGTTGTGTTATGGAGAGTGTGTGTGTGTGTGTGAGAGAGAGGGAGAGAGGGAGGGGGGGGAAGAGAAAGGGAGAGAGGGAGAGAGTGCTTCGATGCTTCGGAGATGATGCTGTGAATATGCAGATGCGAGTGATGAGTCATTGTGTTTAGGTGAACTGGTAGATGTGAATGCATTTAGGTGGTCAGATTTTGCAGATGGATGTCGTCATGTTATTCACCGTCGGAATTTCACTTAATATGGGAATAAAACTTGGTCACTGTGCTAGATTGTTACTTCATTTTGATCTATTAATTAGAAATGTCATACCGTGAAGAGACAGTCTCATTTATTGAATAACGACATTTCGAACAGAATTTACTGTCCATATTCATATCCAGTAACTTCCTAATTTTCTCCCCTTCTTTGTGATAACAAGGGTACCAGAATTTTACATATATCTGGGATATGTGTAGAATTGTTTCTGTTACCGTGTGTGTTTGGTGTTGATTCGATAAACAAAGATTCGGTTACCAATCTCTCCCTCCAGCCAACTAAGTTGGTTTCTAATACTGTCGCTCTATCCCACCCTATTGTGTGATTATGTTTTATTGAGTGCAGAGTTATGATCGAGCTTCTCTCTAAATTTCTTATCTTATTAGTAGGATCTACTAATCTTAATTTAGTTAAGTTTTTGAACTGTGTTATTCTAAATGATCCTAGTCGACTACTTTCATTTATGTATTTAACTTCATAATCATCGCAAGAGATTTAATAATACACCAGATTATGTTGTTTAATTGCATCAATAGGATCTTTTAACATACAAAGCTTGTATGTAAGCGGGTTTGTTGTTTTAAATGACACTCTAATTAAGAATTCTTCGTAACACTTCTGAGGCGCCTTCCTTGTATGGTAACAGAACAGAGGTTATGAATACTCTGTCAACCCTATCACCATTATTACTATTATTAATACAATTATTATTGCTAATAATATCTGTGTCACTTATACTACTCCTCATGTTTTCCTTTCGATTTCTTATGAAAATCAATACAAGACAATTCAGAGAAAAGAATTTTCTTATCAATAAATCATTTTTAAAACTGTACATTGTAATCATAGTTACAACAAGATGTATACATCCATCAATGTCTAATAAGTAGATACAAGGTCATCAAAAACGGTTCATAAAGCCTCAAGATCAAATCAAGGTCATCTAAAATTGCTTATTGAATTATAACAAATAAATAAATAGTAGACAAAGAAATGGTTAAAGTGTCTTAGGGAAGATTATGACCAAGGGAAAACTCGACATTTAATGTATCTTTTTTGAACACAAAGAGCAAGCTCGAAGTACTGTGTTGGTAGAGCTTCTGCTGTGTTTAGGTGGGGAATATGCAGTGGTTTCGAAATAGTTGCCTTCACTTTATAAATTACTTTAAAAGAAGACTGTCGTTGAGCACAATGACCGGAGATAACCAAATGCCCAAGAGTCGAGCTATTGACGGCTTTACGCTATTCTTTATACAGCCATGCAAGATAGTATTCGGAGTTGCGTTTGGACAGAACACGCTTCGTACGGCTAATGTAACCAGCTCCATAAGAGCAAGTGACTTGGTAAACACACCTGGAGGTGGCCCAAAGTGGTAGTTTATCCTTTACACACCCTCGAATCAGCTGTTGTTTGGAGACCGGTAATATGGCCTAACAGCCTACCAGTGATATAAGCCTAGCAGACTGCAAACCTAACGCGTAACAAATCGACTCTTACGCAAATCAAACCGTTAACCACCACAACAATACCACTGGTTCACGAAGACAAGAAGAGAAGACAGACTGTTGACAGAGAGCTTCATACAGTCTCAAAAGCAGTCAATACAGTTGGCAGTGATGCTGAATGTATACATTTCTGAATGACCTTGACAATACTAACTCCGCATATAAGTAAAAATAGTTAAGAACCAGCAGAAGTTCAGCCTTGAGAAGAGAGGGAAGAAAAAGTAGTACCGGTGTGAAAACAGGCATGCAGGTTATTTATACATCATTGGTAAAGTAGCAGGCCAAATCTATGCAAAATTAGGTGTATATAGCACCTCCTCCTCAAAAAAATGACCGTGTACAACAATAAAAGTCAGTTACTCTGTCTTTTCAGGCCACTTTGAAAGTGTACCGTTCGAGTTCTTTTGAGCTCCGACCTTCATCTGGATAAAAACTCCTTTTTATCCTTCAGCTTCCCTTAAGTTGATTCTTTACCGACTGGCGGTAGCTTGAAAGTTTCAAGTACCATTTCCAATGGTATCTCGGTTTCTGAGTACGTGGAGCGGCGACGTTCTATCTGATTTTTGTGTCTCATCCATCTTTCATGCCACACTTTGGTCTCGTATATCACAGTTCCTCTTTGACCTTCAATCAGACCTTCTGCCCAGTTTTGTCTTCATGGTCGATAATAGGGAGCGTAGACCAGGTCTCCTCTGTAAAAATGCCCCAGAGTATTTTTCGTTGAACTGGTGAAGATGGCAACATGGAATAATGATAGGTACATAGCACGCGTCCCATTAAAAGCCCAGCTGTGCTTTTTCTCTGCTCTCCCAATGGCGTGGTGCGGTATACAAAATGGAAGTACTGAGTGATTTCCTGTGTAGCCCCTTTCTCTGCCTTCAATAGAACTCTTTTGAAGGTGTCCACAAATCGCTCCTCCTGGCCATTGAACTGAGGGTGGTATGGTGGCATCCTCACGTGTTGTATGGTATTTCTTTTACAGAAATCTTGAAATACCTGAGACATGAACTGCCTGTTGTTGTCAGATACAATGTATTCTGTAATACCAAGGCATGCGAAAAGTTTAGTGAACGCTGTGATAGTTTGGTTACTAGACGGTGAAGTAATGGGAACTACTTCCGGCCACTTTGAATAAGCATCGACAAGGACAAACTTCCAAGCTCGATAGTGGGTGATTCCTGCAGAAGAGTCCACACGCTGGGAAGAAACAGTTGCCTAGGGTCCCCAGACTTTGAGTGGTTTTTCAACTGCTGGAAGTACACGATGAAAAATAACTTGAAAATCAAATCCCTGAAACATCCCGCAGACATTGTATCCGTGAACAGCTGACTGACCACTGAACAGACTTCCAGAGATCCAAGTCAACCGTCAACCAACGGTGCGTGCATGCGTGCGTGCGTGTGCTGATCAACTTGCTCTGTGCATCAACGATTCTCGCAGTTTGATGTGTGCAGCTGATTAGATTGTGGTGCTTGACAAGATGTTATTTGGTGACGCAGGTGCGAGTAGTTGATTGTGTTTGTGTGAATGCTAGACACGGAGGATTCCACTGGACCTGTCTGTCATCGGAACACAGTGTCCATGTGGCTAGTTGACAGAAGAGAGTAATTGTTCGAGTGAGCACCAGTCGGTTAATTTGTGAGCGTGTGAGCGAGCGTGTCTGGTTGTCAGCTGTGTGTCGGTTTGTATTTGGATGTGCATCTGTGTTTGTGTGTGTGTGTGTGTGTGTGATAGGTGAGTGAGTGAGTGAGTGAGTGAGTGAGTGAGTGACAGTTTGTGTGTCGGTGTGTTGGTTTGTAAGTGCACATCGACATTGGATTGCGAGTGATGAAGTTGGCACAGGTGGTATGTTCAGTCGAAGGTATTTATTGTGAGTCAGTGTGAGCGCGCGCCCGTGTGCATGTGCGTGCACGCACGTTTGCGTGACTGTCATAGTGTGTTTCGTCTGCTGACGATGAGCAGTTGGTCGTAGATGCGTTGTGTCATGTGTATGTGAGGAGTTGTTATTGGTGGTGGTGCGCGCGTCGGTGGTTCCGGTGTTGTTGTTTCTGGAGTGTGATTGTTGAAAAGCTGCGCCGGCCGGGAATCGAACCCGGACCGCCCGCGTGGCAGGCGAGCATTCTACCACTGAACCACCGGCGCGATGACAGTAGGATAAATGCCCCTCAGTCACAAGCCACCCAGACAGACTCAATCAATCACCAACGACCTGCTCCCATCAACCCCTGTCCACCGACACGCCTGCTCTTCTCTTCTCTTCTCTTCTCTCTCTTCTTTCTCTTCTCTTCTCTCTCTCTTCTTCTCTTCTCTCAATACACACACTCACAACGTCGTGCACTTCAATTCACACCACACCACACAACCCAACCCAACCCAACCACACCAATAACACGTTTGTCAACCCTGAACACTCCCAATCATACCCGCATTACCAAATTATCCCATCAGCTTCGACACCGTCTGCACCCTATGAACATCGAGTGACAATCGGTCAGTCAGCTTGTCCTCCATGAGTGTTCATCACCTGTCAGGTGACCAGGTGACGGAGGACATGGAGACAGCGAGAGAGATTCCGTCATCGTCTAAGTGATCGACATGCACTGGGGTTGAAGGTGGCGCCGTCACTCCTCGCAAGACAACAACACCAGACATAATGTGGTGGTGTCAGCAAGACCGAGATCGACGGAGACAGGAAGAGACAGTGAGGAGAATGGCAGACGTGGTGACAATGTCAGTACTGGAAGCATGTATTGTTCACAACCTCGCTTTTCAGATTGTGATACGATGTGTTGTGTTATGGAGAGTGTGTGTGTGTGTGTGAGAGAGAGGGAGAGAGGGAGGGGGGGGGAAGAGAAAGGGAGAGAGGGAGAGAGTGCTTCGATGCTTCGGAGATGATGCTGTGAATATGCAGATGCGAGTGATGAGTCATTGTGTTTAGGTGAACTGGTAGATGTGAATGCATTTAGGTGGTCAGATTTTGCAGATGGATGTCGTCATGTTATTCACCGTCGGAATTTCACTTAATATGGGAATAAAACTTGGTCACTGTGCTAGATTGTTACTTCATTTTGATCTATTAATTAGAAATGTCATACCGTGAAGAGACAGTCTCATTTATTGAATAACGACATTTCGAACAGAATTTACTGTCCATATTCATATCCGGTAACTTCCAAACTTTCTCCCCCTTTGTGATAACAAGGGTACCAGAATTTTACATATATCTGGGATATGTGTAGAATTATTTCTGTTACCGTGTGTGTTTGGTGTTGATTCGATAAACAAAGATTCGGTTACCAATCTCTCCCTCCAGCCAACTAAGTTGGTTTCTAATACTGTCGCTCTATCCCACCCTATTGTGTGATTATGTTTTATTGAGTGCAGAGTTATGATCGAGCTTCTCTCTAAATTTCTTATCTTATTAGTAGGATCTACTAATCTTAATTTAGTTAAGTTTTTGAACTGTGTTATTCTAAATGATCCTAGTCGACTACTTTCATTTATGTATTTAACTTCATAATCATCGCAAGAGATTTAATAATACACCAGATTATGTTGTTTAATTGCATCAATAGGATCTTTTAACATACAAAGCTTGTATGTAAGCGGGTTTGTTGTTTTAAATGACACTCTAATTAAGAATTCTTCGTAACACTTCTGAGGCGCCTTCCTTGTATGGTAACAGAACAGAGGTTATGAATACTCTGTCAACCCTATCACCATTATTACTATTATTAATACAATTATTATTGGTAATAATATCTGTGTCACTTATACTACTCCTCATGTTTTCCTTTCGATTTCTTATGAAAATCAATACAAGACAATTCAGAGAAAAGAATTTTCTTATCAATAAATCATTTTTAAAACTGTACATTGTAATCATAGTTACAACAAGATGTATACATCCATCAATGTCTAATAAGTAGATACAAGGTCATCAAAAACGGTTCATAAAGCCTCAAGATCAAATCAAGGTCATCTAAAATTGCTTATTGAATTATAACAAATAAATAAATAGTAGACAAAGAAATGGTTAAAGTGTCTTAGGGAAGATTATGACCAAGGGAAAACTCGACATTTAATGTATCTTTTTTGAACACAAAGAGCAAGCTCGAAGTACTGTGTTGGTAGAGCTTCTGCTGTGTTTAGGTGGGGAATATGCAGTGGTTTCGAAATAGTTGCCTTCACTTTATAAATTACTTTAAAAGAAGACTGTCGTTGAGCACAATGACCGGAGATAACCAAATGCCCAAGAGTCGAGCTATTGACGGCTTTACGCTATTCTTTATACAGCCATGCAAGATAGTATTCGGAGTTGCGTTTGGACAGAACACGCTTCGTACGGCTAATGTAACCAGCTCCATAAGAGCAAGTGACTTGGTAAACACACCTGGAGGTGGCCCAAAGTGGTAGTTTATCCTTTACACACCCTCGAATCAGCTGTTGTTTGGAGACCGGTAATATGGCCTAACAGCCTACCAGTGATATAAGCCTAGCAGACTGCAAACCTAACGCGTAACAAATCGACTCTTACGCAAATCAAACCGTTAACCACCACAACAATACCACTGGTTCACGAAGACAAGAAGAGAAGACAGACTGTTGACAGAGAGCTTCATACAGTCTCAAAAGCAGTCAATACAGTTGGCAGTGATGCTGAATGCATACATTTCTGAATGACCTTGACAATACTAACTCCGCATATAAGTAAAAATAGTTAAGAACCAGCAGAAGTTCAGCCTTGAGAAGAGAGGGAAGAAAAAGTAGTACCGGTGTGAAAACAGGCATGCAGGTTATTTATACATCATTGGTAAAGTAGCAGGCCAAATCTATGCAAAATTAGGTGTATATAGCACCTCCTCCTCAAAAAAATGACCGTGTACAACAATAAAAGTCAGTTACTCTGTCTTTTCAGGCCACTTTGAAAGTGTACCGTTCGAGTTCTTTTGAGCTCCGACCTTCATCTGGATAAAAACTCCTTTTTATCCTTCAGCTTCCCTTAAGTTGATTCTTTACCGACTGGCGGTAGCTTGAAAGTTTCAAGTACCATTTCCAATGGTATCTCGGTTTCTGAGTACGTGGAGCGGCGACGTTCTATCTGATTTTTGTGTCTCATCCATCTTTCATGCCACACTTTGGTCTCGTATATCACAGTTCCTCTTTGACCTTCAATCAGACCTTCTGCCCAGTTTTGTCTTCATGGTCGATAATAGGGAGCGTAGACCAGGTCTCCTCTGTAAAAATGCCCCAGAGTATTTTTCGTTGAACTGGTGAAGATGGCAACATGGAATAATGATAGGTACATAGCACGCGTCCCATTAAAAGCCCAGCTGTGCTTTTTCTCTGCTCTCCCAATGGCGTGGTGCGGTATACAAAATGGAAGTACTGAGTGATTTCCTGTGTAGCCCCTTTCTCTGCCTTCAATAGAACTCTTTTGAAGGTGTCCACAAATCGCTCCTCCTGGCCATTGAACTGAGGGTGGTATGGTGGCATCCTCACGTGTTGTATGGTATTTCTTTTACAGAAATCTTGAAATACCTGAGACATGAACTGCCTGTTGTTGTCAGATACAATGTATTCTGTAATACCAAGGCATGCGAAAAGTTTAGTGAACGCTGTGATAGTTTGGTTACTAGACGGTGAAGTAATGGGAACTACTTCCGGCCACTTTGAATAAGCATCGACAAGGACAAACTTCCAAGCTCGATAGTGGGTGATTCCTGCAGAAGAGTCCACACGCTAGCAAGAAACAGTTGCCTAGGGTCCCCAGACTTTGAGTGGTTTTTCAACTGCTGGAAGTACACGATGAAAAATAACTTGAAAATCAAATCCCTGAAACATCCCGCAGACATTGTATCCGTGAACAGCTGACTGACCACTGAACAGACTTCCAGAGATCCAAGTCAACCGTCAACCAACGGTGCGTGCATGCGTGCGTGTGCTGATCAACTTGCTCTGTGCATCAACGATTCTCGCAGTTTGATGTGTGCAGCTGATTAGATTGTGGTGCTTGACAAGATGTTATTTGGTGACGCAGGTGCGAGTAGTTGATTGTGTTTGTGTGAATGCTAGACACGGAGGATTCCACTGGACCTGTCTGTCATCGGAACACAGTGTCCATGTGGCTAGTTGACAGAAGAGAGTAATTGTTCGAGTGAGCACCAGTCGGTTAATTTGTGAGCGTGTGAGCGAGCGTGTCTGGTTGTCAGCTGTGTGTCGGTTTGTATTTGGATGTGCATCTGTGTTTGTGTGTGTGTGTGTGTGTGTGAGTGAGTGAGTGAGTGAGTGAGTGAGTGAGTGAGTGAGTGAGTGAGTGACAGTTTGTGTGTCGGTGTGTTGGTTTGTAAGTGCACATCGACATTGGATTGCGAGTGATGAAGTTGGCACAGGTGGTATGTTCAGTCGAAGGTATTTATTGTGAGTCAGTGTGAGCGCGCGCCCGTGTGCATGTGCGTGCACGCACGTTTGCGTGACTGTCATAGTGTGTTTCGTCTGCTGACGATGAGCAGTTGGTCGTAGATGCGTTGTGTCATGTGTATGTGAGGAGTTGTTATTGGTGGTGGTGCGCGCGTCGGTGGTTCCGGTGTTGTTGTTTCTGGAGTGTGATTGTTGAAAAGCTGCGCCGGCCGGGAATCGAACCCGGACCGCCCGCGTGGCAGGCGAGCATTCTACCACTGAACCACCGGCGCGATGACAGTAGGATAAATGCCCCTCAGTCACAAGCCACCCAGACAGACTCAATCAATCACCAACGACCTGCTCCCATCAACCCCTGTCCACCGACACGCCTGCTCTTCTCTTCTCTTCTCTTCTCTCAATACACACACTCACAACGTCGTGCACTTCAATTCACACCACACCACACCACACAACCCAACCCAACCCAACCACACCAATAACACGTTTGTCAACCCTGAACACTCCCAATCATACCCGCATTACCAAATTATCCCATCAGCTTCGACACCGTCTGCACCCTATGAACATCGAGTGACAATCGGTCAGTCAGCTTGTCCTCCATGAGTGTTCATCACCTGTCAGGTGACCAGGTGACGGAGGACATGGAGACAGCGAGAGAGATTCCGTCATCGTCTAAGTGATCGACATGCACTGGGGTTGAAGGTGGCGCCGTCACTCCTCGCAAGACAACAACACCAGACATAATGTGGTGGTGTCAGCAAGACCGAGATCGACGGAGACAGGAAGAGACAGTGAGGAGAATGGCAGACGTGGTGACAATGTCAGTACTGGAAGCATGTATTGTTCACAACCTCGCTTTTCAGATTGTGATACGATGTGTTGTGTTATGGAGAGTGTGTGTGTGTGTGTGAGAGAGAGGGAGAGAGGGAGGGGGGGGAAGAGAAAGGGAGAGAGGGAGAGAGTGCTTCGATGCTTCGGAGATGATGCTGTGAATATGCAGATGCGAGTGATGTGTCATTGTGTATAGGTGAACTGGTAGATGTGAATGCATTTAGGTGGTCAGATTTTGCAGATGGATGTCGTCATGTTATTCACCGTCGGAATTTCACTTAATATGGGAATAAAACTTGGTCACTGTGCTAGATTGTTACTTCATTTTGATCTATTAATTAGAAATGTCATACCGTGAAGAGACAGTCTCATTTATTGAATAACGACATTTCGAACAGAATTTACTGTCCATATTCATATCCAGTAACTTCCTAATTTCCTCCCCCTTCTTTGTGATGACAAGGATACCAGAATTTTGCATATATCTGGGATATGTGCCGAATCATTTCTATTACCACATGTATTTGATGTGGATTCGATAAACAAAGATTTGGTTATCAGTTTCTCCCTCCCTCCCTCCCTCCAGCCAACTAAGTTAGTTGTTAACGCTTTTGCTCTATCCCATTCTACTGTGTGATTGCGTGCAGAGCTATAGCCACCCGAGCTTTTCTCTAAATTGCTTATCTTTTCAGTTTTTCTACTAGGTGATGATTGAAGGTGAAGTGAAAATTTGGACCACAGATGGATTTGAACCAGAGACCACCGCGTCCACGGCCCGATGCTCTACCGAATGAGCTTGAGAACTGAGATTACAGTGACATTTAAACCAACAAACTCACTCAGAAATAAGCTCTGTAGCTTAAAAAATCTTCTGATGTAATGAGGCAAAAAACTCGATTACTAGGTCAAATACGTCAGTCAAAGTACTCGACCAGGGTCAACTAGAATAACAGAGTACGAAGGTTTAGCTAAATCAAGATTAGTAGGTCTTAATAAGATAATCATTTTAACTACCCGAGATATCAGCTGTGGTTTGGTATTGATACTGGGTGATGATCGAAGGTGAGATGGTAATTTGAACCGCGGACGGATTCGAACCAGTGACCACCGCGTCTGCTGCCAGATGCTCTAAACCAACTCAGCTACGAGATCCAACTACCAACCAGATCTTTATTTCACTTCAACCACAATGGGTTACAGTCGACTACTGCCTGAATTCGTGATACCACATCCATATTCATATCCGGTAACTTCCAAACTTTCTCCCCCTTTGTGATAACAAGGGTACCAGAATTTTACATATATCTGGGATATGTGTAGAATTATTTCTGTTACCGTGTGTGTTTGGTGTTGATTCGATAAACAAAGATTCGGTTACCAATCTCTCCCTCCAGCCAACTAAGTTGGTTTCTAATACTGTCGCTCTATCCCACCCTATTGTGTGATTATGTTTTATTGAGTGCAGAGTTATGATCGAGCTTCTCTCTAAATTTCTTATCTTATTAGTAGGATCTACTAATCTTAATTTAGTTAAGTTTTTGAACTGTGTTATTCTAAATGATCCTAGTCGACTACTTTCATTTATGTATTTAACTTCATAATCATCGCA